>JACVVK020000309.1:480000-575000 GCA_018292915.2 Batillaria attramentaria | reverse complement strand
GCCTACAGCCAATATCATCGACACATGCCACGTATGTTTTGATTTGATTATCATGCGTACTTTTCTCTTCTTCATTTCCTTTAGATAATACTTTTGTTTGTCTTTTATTTCTCTCTCCCCCCCCCCCCTTGTTTTGATGTTGTCTTTTTTTACCCTTTAACGTAGAATAGCAGGACAGGCAGCAATGCCTAAATGCTCTATCCCGAATAAAAAAAAAAAAAGTTTCATCATCATCTCTCTCTCTCTCTCTCTGTCACACACACACACACACACACACACACACACACACACACACACACACACACACACACACACACACACACACACACACCAAGAACAATCACAGACGCAGGACTGTTTCGATCCTCATTTATTTAAGTACAACCTCTCACCATATAATTTTCTCGCCCATTACATTAAATAAAACCATACCAAACATCATCAACTGGCAAGTTTAACAAACAATACAACAAACAATACTGGAGAAAACGTTTTAAAAATTCCACAAACCCAAGCGATATCTCAGACATTACATGTCTTGATATCAACATACGAAATTATTCACATTGTAAAATGCCAGCAAGATTTTTTTTGGAAACACTCAAATAAACAAACAAAAACCACAAAAAGAAGAAAAACTTTACGTACTGTATTTCAGGTTAAGAAGCGATCTCTCTCCCTCACTCTCTCTCTCCCTCACTCTCTCTCTCCCTCACTCTCTCTCTCCCTCACTCTCTCTCTCCCTCACTCTCTCTCTCTCACATACTCTCTCTCTTTCTCTCTCACACACACACACACACACACACACACACACACACACACACACACACACACACACACACACACGAGGTCACGTCATGTTCTGACACCGAACAAGGACTGCATAACGCATTCATATCAGGCTTGAAAATTTCATGCATAAAATGGGACACATTTAAGCAGCACGTATCTCACAACATCAGTGGAACCGTTTTTTTTTTTTAAATACATTTTTCAAAGGCTTGTGTTTCACACAATTTATCACACTTTTAATAACAAGATTTCTTCACGGTCCCCATGACAAGCAAAAACGCACGATCGATGAAATGCTGAAAGCAGTTACAAAATAATTTACATGTGATGACGAAGTGAAACGTGATGCTTCTGCACTGATGACGCACTCTCGTCAAAAAAAGCCAAGGACCACCTTGAAATTTAGGTTTCTAAAATGCTCATAGTTTGTGAACTCGTTAAAGCTTCCGTGGATTCGTCTGACACACAACAGCGCCACGAGTGCGCTTAGCTCCTTGCTTCAAAACAGTCGCTTAAATCAAGACATAGCACACAGACCAGCGCGAAGCCTCGCGTCGCGGTATCATTGCCGCAAGGCAGGTGTAAAGCGAAGAGGCTGACGGGGTTGGTCTATTTATAGAGTATTCGACACAAATTTGCAACGTGGCCGTAATCGTTCAAGAACAGCATCGAGCGTTCAAAGAAAGCCGCATTTCTCTAATACTAGACGCCGTAAAATTAAGAAACGGTTTCCAAACCTAAATGGAGGATCAACTCTTCCGACAAACAGCCTCTGAACTTCGTAAGCACCCCCTCCCCCCCTCATCCCCATCCCCACCACCACCACCACCTCCATTTAGCGCGCATACAGTTTTCTAATGATTAATCTGAAAACTTCACTGTTGTATCCAGAAGTCAGACAACGTTCGACCCTTCACGCCCCCCCCCCCCCCCCCCCCCAAAAAAAAACAAAAACAAAAAACCGGGCGAAAAATTCCGTCGATCAGAATTGATCCAGATGGTCTATGTCCCAGTGAAGGTTCCCGTATGTCAACCCACCTGATGGGATTGCAAACATAGTGTTTTCAACTTACGTTTAACCTTTTTTTCATGTCAGATCAAGGAAACTGCAAAGATTTCCCTCTGTGGGCTCTACATTCTGGCTTTCTCGGGCATGCTCGATCTGGAAGATACTGGGCCATTATTACTGCATGAAAATCAACTTTTCTCCTATACAAGACGGAGGAACATTTGACTGCAATATCACTGCGTCTGAACTGAGGTGTTTTTTTTTGTTTTTTTTTCTCCATGTGGTCCTTGCTTACTGAGTTTATATGACGAAGGAAGCATGGGAATAATGTACACACAGACTATTGCTCATCATATGACAGCATTGCACAACAAAAGGCTGCACGAGTGAACAGCCGATGAACCCCCCTACCTACGCTTCCTTGAGTCATAACAAGTTGCTCAAAGTCAAAAATGCACTTTAGAGAGGTCAGACACCGCTTCAAGATACATGAAGAACAAGAACAGAACAACGTGTCATGAATGCGAACTGATTACTGAATACTCAGTTCCAACCCGATTTCAATTCAATCAAACACTCGGTAGATAATTTCCTTTACAACATTCGTCACATGTTAACACAACAAATAATTGACAATACCACATTCATCACCGGTGCAGTACTGTCAGTATAACATTCATCGTCGCATGTCAAAAATAAAATATTCTCATTACAGCGTTCATCGTATGTCGCGGAATTTTCATTGTACCATTTATTAAAAGCCAATACTGAACTGAATTTTTTTTTAAATGGAAATATTGTATCGACTTGCGATGAATGCTGTAGTGACAATACTGAATTGTCACTACAGCATTCATCGCAAGTCGATACAGTATTTCCATTAAAAAAATAATCAGCGTATCATCATAACTTTCCTTCCGTCACAACAGTCAGTCAAGTTGCTTGTCCACGAGCGCCCGCGGATGTATATTTATCTGTGGTGGTTTACTGAATAAATAAATAGATAACAGAAACTCTGAATTGTTGCTGAATATGTCTGCTGTCATCTGAGGGTGGGTGGGTGTTTGGGGGTTTAACGTCCGTTTCCACCACACACGGGTGATATCAAAGACGGGGCGACGATGGAAACACCAGCACAAATATTTGGCCCCAGCCGCACTACGAACTCACGACCCGAGCATTAGAAGTCCAACGCTCTACCATTCGGCCACCCCGGCTCCCCCCCTCTGTCATCTGAAAGAAAAAAAAAAAGGCCTAAGCGCCTATTATAATTTAGGACTCCGCCTAAAAAAAATCTGAAAAAATCTCAAAACTGAGGTGACCTGCGAGCTGTCGATATATAATACTAATACTAATAAATCACATTTGTATCGCGCAATTCTTGAAATCAACTCACTGCGCATCCATTACTCACACGCACGCATCGTTGCCCCGTCTTTGATATCACCCGTATGTGGTGGAAAAAGACGTTAAACCCCCCCAAACACCCACCCACTCACACCACATCCTTCCACAGCAGCTACTACAGTTACACGAAACAATAGAACGCCACTTGGAACAGGTAGGTTTTAAGACCTGATCTGAAGGATGCCAGAGATGCAGTCTCGTGCTAGCACTAGTAGCATGCGGCATACTTGTACTGTGCACCAGACAGCACGTTTTCGGGCTGAGTCTTAAACTGTATTGCATCCATAGCGCGGAAGCCATTTTCCAGATTACGGCAGACATAAATACAGACATAAAATAACCAGCATGTGTACGTAACGGGCAAGTGGCTAATAAACTGTCGTTCTCTGTCAGATGTGCAGATGTAACCCGTAGCTTTATGGCGAACGAGTTAACGATGAAAAAGTGTTGACGCAAAGCCGCTTGTACCATATGGCCTTCTCCAATGTTTTAGGTGAAACGAACAAGGCGTGTGGACAGACCGACATTTCACTGTTATGTCGAATTCGATTCCACAAAGCCGTGTTGACTCTCCCACCCTCGTATTCAGAATCTACACAAGTACGACAGATGCTGCTGATCGATCCTCTTCCTCGACTAAACCAACAAACCAAAATAAACAATGTGGGGGGGGGGGGGGAGAAAGCAAATACATTTAAAGTATTTGAATGCTCAGGTAGAGACTGAATAACGGGTACGTCTTAGTCCGATTGATGAGTGAATTGCCTTCGGATCAGACCCTCGACTGTGTCAGCTAAAATCGCTTTTGTTATCTTAACAAACAAAAAGCACCAATATGTTGACGTAGGTACGTCGAGTGACGTAAACGGCATTAGTCATAACGATGTGACTCCGGCCTGAAGTCATCAGCAGTGTTTCCAACAACACAACCTGCATACTGTTCAAGCAGTGAAAAGAAAGAAATGTCACTAAAACGTACACTCCAAAATGACCGCATGCATGTAACTGTGACCCCCAAAAATTCAAGAACTGGTACAGTTAGCACAAAAATCGAAATATATAAATGAACAGTGTCTGTCTGTTCACCTTAACCCTAAATTTAAATTCTGAGTTTTCTCGATCAGAATTGGTGGTTGTATTCAAGGGGGGGGGGGGGGGGGGGGGGATGAATCTGGCAGGAAACAAATCTCAGAATCTTGTAAAATTTAGTGACCATCCACATTCTCCACTTATTTGCAAAGCACTTACTGTAATCCAAGGGAAGTAACTGCGATGCGAGTGAGCGAGTTTTTAGGGCTCAAAGCCGCGCAAGCTACACAACGACTAATTCGCGGCTGAGCAACTGCGATGCGAAGTCGCCGAGCTGAACAATGGAGTTACTTTCCGTGGACCAGTCGCGCCATTTCTCTGAAGAGCCGCGTACGTCTGCTCGCAGCAAATAATCAACAGCCACATTTTGTGTGAACGAGGAGGTCTTGGCAGTATGGTAAAATAGCGCCTAGTATAACAACTATATCAGTCTCTTGCAACAGAGATTAAAAAATCTTCCGAAGACGGGAGTACGTGTGACTACCCACGTGGCGGGGTATTTGAAAACGGTCACACACGCAACCCTAAGGGGAGATGACCCTGGGAGTATTCTGCCCAGCAACGCTCACAACAACATCCGGGCAACTAATGGCAAAACGAAAAAGGAAGTGTCCGCATATACATTATATACACCTCAACGTCTGCGTAGAACTTTCCACCGACATTAGGCATGTTTAGTGAGGACTTCGTAAGGAGAACTTCGCTGAGCAGTGTAACCCATTTACATGTAAATTAGGCACGTTAGGGGTACCAGTAGCTAATCGCAGTGCGTTAGCCGCTCGCGGCCTCTGCCGTGTGGGCCTAATTTACTTGTAAATGGGTCACGCTGCTCAGCGAAGTCCTCTTTACGAAGTCCTAGTAATCATGCCTACTGGCAGTTTCGAGGCAAAATCACACTGGCAGCACAAACAACAATGCGTAGTTATGGGTTCTGTCAGGTTCATAACTGACTAGACTGAAGCAGTGCACGGACGTCCAGTATTTGAGGTCAATGCTGCTGCAAGATGCAGGTGAAAGGTCATCACACGCTCACTGCACCCATATCATATGCATCCTTCTTCCTGATCACTCGTATTGCTTCGCAGTAAAGGCACATGAGGTTATGGCATGCATTATCACATTAAATAGGTTACCGGGCTCTTGCATACAGCGCTTGTAGTTGTGTACAGCACATGGATGGGGGGAAACCTGCCTGTGTTCCTATCCACTGTGGGAAATATTGGTTTGGTGGATCTCACAGACTCTTCCCTTCAGTTCGCATCCTTCTGCAAATCGATGACACGTCTTGTCCGGCTTCCGTGACGATGAATGATCCACACAACCCTGGTAGACGCTGTCAATATGGCCCTGTGGTCCCTGTCTCTACGTCCATCTCCCTCTCTCTCTCCCTCACACACACACACACACACACACACACACACACACACACACACACACACACACACACACACACACACACACACACGTCAGCCACTTCTAAAAAAATCTCATCAAATTGTTATCTGTGTGTAAAAGAAATGGGTTTTTTCTCTGCCTCAGGCTTGTTGAGGTCCTGTTTGCCGTTGATGATCCCGTAGGGACTGAGGTGGTAGATATAGAACTCCAGCGCCTGCATCTTCTGGGGCGACACGTAGTGAAACGTGATGGCGTAGTCGCTGACGCTCTCCGTGCCCTGTTGCACAGAGAGGACCGCATTACGATCACCGTGATTTGCTATGCTGCACGTGCACCACTAGATATCTGTGTTACGATATATCATGCGCGACACGCAACCCACTTCACTTTACAATGCAATCTTATGGCAAAGACCTCCCACTTCACTTTACAATGCAATAACTACCTTATGGCAAAGACCTTAGATAGTCTGTGTAATTGCTATGTGCTATGCTGCACGTGCACCACTGGCTATCTGTGTTTACGATACATGCGCTACACACAACCCACTTCACTTTACAATGCAATCTTATGGCAAGGACCTCCCACTTCACTTTACAATGCAATAACTACCTTATGGCAAAGACCTTAGATAATCTGTGTAACTGCTATGCTGCACGTGCACCACTGGCTATCTGTGTTACGATACATGCGCTACACACGACCCACTTCACTTTTACAATGCAATAACTATCTTATGGCAAAGACCTTTTATGATCTGTGGAACTGCTTTGTTGCACGAGCAGGGGCACGAGGCATTAACTCTTGCAATACGAGTAATGTACCTTGCGTCAGCTATTAGGGTTTTGTTTACTTATCCCTTCAACCTTGAAGACAAAAAAATTCTAGTGATGACAAAAAAAGTCATTTGGAAAAGCACAAGCACGCATTTTTCTAGGACGCAAAACGTTCTTTTTTGAAAGGTGGAGGGGGGGGGGGGAGGAGGTTGAGGGGCGATAAGTAACTACAAACCTTTCTAGCGCCATTGGCGTCGTAGTTGTAGTACCACCCCGGATAACCACCGAACAAATGCGTCTCAGGGTCGAAGCAGTGGAAACGGCTCCGCCCTAGCGCGTCTGTGGTGTTAGCGGTCAGCACCCCGAGTCTCTCCATACACTTGCCGAACTCCGCATCCTCCGCTCCTCCGTCCTGACGACAGACGCTCGGCTCTCGGCCTGTTCGGAGCAAACCGTTGGACCGTGGCTTAATTGTACATTGCATAGAAGAAGAAGAACAGGGCGGCTGAACTATATCTCGTGAAAGCCAGAGATCAATCACCCCTGCCCGCTATTAGATAAGACTTGTTTGAAAGAACAAGCCACTGCACATCAACAGAAGCCACTTCAAGCCACACTTACGCAAGGCGTGGGCCGTCCCCGCTAGGCCCGAGACCGCTGCAGATTGCATAATAGTGGCTTGAAGTGGCTCCTAGCGCTATGAAGGTTTCGAGTAAAAGCGTGGTTTTTGCATTGGCTGTTAAGAGATATACCTGCCCCGGTGGAATTGGTACACTTTTGGACACTAACGTGACAGTTTGGTTGGTTTGTTCAACGTCGTCTTGGGGAGAGGGGGTGTCCACGGACGGGTGACACTCCGACCACCGTCCCTCCCCACAAGTGCCTACACTCCTACAGCCGCAGGGACAAATACTCTGATCAATGTGTCCGAAAGAGTTTTGTCCCCGTGGTTCCGTGTGTCCAGGTGCTCTTGCTTCTCCAAAACTCATCGTACTGTTCCAATTTCGTGTCGTCTGAGACGCTAACTTAACAATGCTTGGCCGTCCCCGAAACCAATACCCTTGCACATCCCAAAACTAACCATACTCTCTTCCTATCAGTCTGAAATGTAAATCAAAGCAGCTATGCTTAGCTGTCCCCAAAACCGAATTAATTACCAAACGAAAGTTAACAGACAGAACAGCCAAACACGGGTGGGTGTGGGTGGGTGTTTGGGGGGTTTAACGTCCTTTTCCACCAAATACGGGTGATATCAAAGACGGGGCAACGATGAAAAAGCCAGCACAAATATCTGGCCCCAGCCGGGATACGAACTCACGACCCGAGCATTGGAAGTCCAACGCTCTACCACTCGGCCACCCCGGCTCCAAACACGCTTACTAACACTACAAATAACTGAACAAGAACTAGAGAGGCAGAAGCCTCCATGGCTCCCTTGTGACACAGGTCAAGGTCATTCACAAAAGTATGTTTGTAGAGCTCTTATCACTATCCAGTATGTATCATGCTAAGTGATGTGTCTGGCGCTCTGAGTTCCTGGCAATATTACAATTTTCCCCGAAACAGTTTGTACAGCCTTGACCTTTGGTCAAAGTCATTCAAAAGAGATCTCATCAATGTCTATCATCATGCCAAGTTTGATGCCTCTAGCATTTGTAGTTCCTCCGAAAACAGTAATGTTAAAATTCACAACAGACAGCTTTAATGACCTTGACCTTCAGTCAAGGTCATTCAGAAAGGTAGGTCTCATTGCTGTCTATCATCACGCCTCATTTGGTGCCTCTACTGTTTGTTGTTTTGGAGAAAATGCCAAGGTTAAAGTTTCCAAAAAAAACCCCAAAAAAACGCTTGCATGACCTTGACCTTGACTAAAAGTCACTGAACACAGGTATGTCTGTAAAGGTGCTGCCAATGTCAATCATCGCACATAGTTTGATGCTTCTGATTCTTCTAGATACTGATAAAATGCAAATGTAAAATTTCCGAACAGACTGTTTCAATGACCTTGACCTTCAGTCAAGGTCATTTAAGATGGTATGTGTGCATAGGTCTTATCACTGTCTATCAGCATGCCAGGTTTGGCACCTCTGCTGTTCATTGTTTCTGAGAAAATGCCAATGTTAAGGTTTCACAAAACTATCTTGTACGGCCTTGACCTTGACAGAAGGTCACTGACTACATGTATATCTGTAAAGTTCTTATCAATGTCTATCATCATGCAAAGTTTAAAACCTCTGGCATTTGTAGATTACGAGAAAATGCCAATGTAAAATTTTCAAACAGAGAGCTTTAGTGACCTTGACCTTGGGTCAAGGTCATTCAAAATGATATGTTTTGAAAGGTCTTGTGCTAGTCTATCAGCATGCCAAGTTTGGTGCCTCTACTGTTTGTAGATTCTGAGAAAATGACAACGTTAAAGTTTTCTGGACACACACACACACACGCACAGACAGACAGACAGACAGACAGACAGACAGACGACGGAGGGTTAATACATAGGGGGTGGGTGTTTGGGGGTTTAACGTCCTTTTCCACCACATAGGGTGATATCAAAGACGGGGCAACGATGAAAAAGCCAGCACAAATATTTGGCCCCAGCCGGGATCGAACTCACGACCCGAGCATTAGAAGTCCAACGCTCTACCATTCAACCACCCCGGCTCCCCGGGTTAATACATAGACTCCCATTGTTACACAAGGGAGCCAAAAATGGCTACAAACCTTTTTCGCCAAATCGTTTGAGCGCTTCCTTGCTGAGTACGTAGCCCCCGCCGCCACTGTAGTAGCCTTGCTTAACGATGGTCTTGAAGTGGTGGCCGAAGAACACGGGCTTCATGTTGTCCTCGCCGGACAGGAAGTAACGCAGGTTCTCTAGGATCACGTACGTGTCGTCATCGGCCTGCAACACACACGTGGCGTCACAGTGTCAACTTGGAGGGTTTTTGGTTGTAGTTGTGTTAGCCGGTTCTCTCTCTGTCTCTCTCTTTCTTTCAGTCGCACAGTTTGTGCAGAGATTGAGTGTGATATGCAAATTTAATCGGAAAGGGAGGGGGATGAGGAGGAACCGTTGGGCGGAGGGTATACTTCTTTGCATGGACTTCTATGAAAATTTATAGAAGGGTCTTGACCAAGAAATTATATGCGGCTCTTTTTTGGCCACGGGACACTGTGGTAGATGATTATATCAAGATCGCTTGACTGTACCTGCGAACAGCAAAATTCCCATCTCAGTTACTGACTGATCTCTGTAATGGTTGGATAAATGAATTTGAATTGAACTTACACGGACAAACAAACAGCACACACACACACACACACACACACACACACACACACACACACACACACACACACACACACACACACACACAGAGTCACACACACACATTAGAACTGATTTATAACTGTGGCTTTTGCCCGGTAAAATGTTCTCTGGCCAAACACCTTTACGAGGCTTTGATGTACAACACGTTCTCTACAGCAGAAGGCGCAAACCAGCACCACATGTCATTGACGCCTAGCCCGCTTAAAAACTAAAAGCTCCACGTAGAAACCGCACTGACAGGATACGTCTCTCCCCCCCCCCCCCGCCCCTGAGCACGTGCACCACAGCCTCCTGCCAATTTGCCTTAGCGTGTGCATGCAAAGTGCACACTACATAATCCAGTTAATCCTCTGGCCTGAAAATCGCAACCCTGATTCTAAACACCCTCAGGCTGTCACCTAGCTGTCATGTATACAGGCTGGGGAATTGGTGAGGGTGACTCAATGTAACCTAGATCGGGGTAGGGTGGGTAGGTGGGTGTTTAGGGGTTTAACGTCCTTTTCCACCACATAGGGTGATATCAAAGACGGGGCAACGATGAAAAAGCCAGCACAATATTTGGCCCCAGCCGGGATCGAACTCACGACCCGAGCATTAGAAGTCCAACGCTCTACCATTCGACCACCCCGGCTCCCCCTAGATCGGGGTAGAGACGCAATACCCTCCTGGGAGACCTGACTGCGGGGGCAATGCCCCACTTGACTCGGAAAACAAATTTTAGCATTTGAAAGGCATTTCGTAGTCTCCGGCTTCCAGCACCCAAAAGTAAAATACTGCCTCGGTACTATCAACATGCGGGTGGGGTGGGTGGGTGGGTGTTTGGGGGTTTAACGTCCTTTTCCACCACATCATGTACGGGTGATGTCAAAGACGGGGCAACGATGAAAAAGCCAGCACAAATATTTTGCCCCAGCCGGGATACGAACTCACGACCCGAGCACTGAGAGTCCAACGCTCTACCATTCGGCCACCCCGGCTCCCCCTATCTACATGCAAGTCTTCAAAAAAAGAAGTTAGACTGTGCCATATGCCAATGCAGCATGTATCCATGACTGCAATCTTTTTCCCTCCGTCCTTTTCTTTGGCTGAAACTTTCTTTTTTTTCTTTTCTTTTTTTCGTCTGAAAGAATAGCTAAATTTGGCTGAAAACTGCCAAATGACTGAAAATTCCCCAGCCTGTCATAAAAACAGACCACGCGCACTGAACACCCCGACAATGACACCTTCCCGACTTCCTACGTTCTAACGTGGCGGTCAGTGCAGCGTACAAACAGACGTGAGGCTCGCACTTGATACACCCTTTCCCTCACGCCATTTCCTTTCAAAGGAGGTTGGCCGGGCGACGTGTACCACATGGTGTAGCCCTGGTATGTGAATGCAACTTACATGTACATGTACGGTTTTTCCCTCCCTGTTTCCGGGGAGCCGGGATAGCCGAATGGTAGAGCGTTGGACCCTCAATGCTCGGGTCGTGAATTCGAATCCCGGCTGACCTTTTTCTCGTTGCCCCGTCTTTGATATCACCCTTACGTGGTGGGAAAGGGCGTTAAACTCCCAAACACCCACCCACTGACCCTCCTCCCTGTTGGCACACACGAGGAAGGCCGGACCGGCCAAAATTATGAAAGCAACATTACAACCAACCAAATGACCAACCAAAACTCAAGTTTAACTGTTGAAAGTGTCGTCCGGTTCGGTTTTACTGACAAATGCGGTTTTATTTTTAACAAGTTCCGTGGGATTCAAGAACGGAAGGTCGAAACCAAACTGACAGCAAGTCACAGGTGACAGGAGTTTGCCAAGCAAGTAGGGTTAGAAATCATGATACTGCGTGTCAAAAATACGACAGATGTGTTCCAGAAAATGCTTTTCGGGTAACCCTTAAAGCACTCAGCCCCCCCCCCCCAAAAAAAAAAAAAAACCCAACAAAAAAACAAAACAACCAAAAAAAAAAAACCCCAACAAACCCCCCCCCCCCCCAAAAAAAAAAAACCCCAAAAAAACCCCACAAACACCCCCCCCCCCCCCCCCCAAAAAAAAAAAACCAAACAAAAAAAAACCAAACAAACAAACAAACAAAACAAAACAAAAAACACCCCAAAAACAAACAAAACAACAACAAACAACCAACAAAACAAAAACAAAACCCACAATCAAAACAAAACCAAAAAACAAACAAACAAAAACAACCCACTTACTTATACTATTACAAGTATGTCCTTTAATGCATTCAATCTGACGTAATGACTGCAATACCTCGCTCATTTATATATACATTCACAAAAATGTCTTACTTATACACCACATATACATAAAATGCCAGCAATACACCGCACGCCCTACTGTTCCCATATCGTTGAAAATGTCAGGTTGCTGGCAACCCCGTCCTATATATCACCGCCGGCTCCCTTCCTCACACAAACACGCCACTTGAGTCTCACCCCGGGCCTACTCCCAACACTCGTCACACCCGCCCATCTGTCGCCGGCACACAGCGATGGCAAAAATTATAATGACAAACGAAATGACACATGCCCCTTGTGAAGTGTTTTCTCCGCGTCAACACCGCTGTGCGCGTGTCAGAGCGTTCACAAACACCGCGTCAAAACAGGGTGGGTGGGTGGGTGTTTGGGAGTTTAACGCCCTTTTCCACCACATAAGGGTGATATCAAAGACGAGGCAACGAGAAAAAAAGGCCAGCACAAATATTTGGCCCCAGCCGGCGGGATTCGAACTCACGACCCGAGCATTGAGAGTCCAACGCTCTACCATTCGGCCACCCCGGCTCCCCCCGCGTCAAAACAGCCGCTTAAATGTTTACAGTGATTTGAAGGTCCCACGGATACTGTTTCCAGTTCATAATATTAACTCATTCCTACCAAGTAAGTTTGGGCTTGTGCACCAGTTTCCCGTGTGCCGGGGAGGAGGGACAGCCGAATGGTAGAGCGTTGGACTTTCAATGATAGGGTCGTGAGTTCGAATCCCGGCGTGGACCAAATATTTGTGCTGGCCTTTTCCTCGTTGCCCCGTCTTTGATAAATTATCACCCATACCTGGTGGAAGAGGACGTTAAACTCCCAAACACCCACCCACCCTTTCCCGTCTAACAGTGAACTCACTAAAAAAAGAAAAATCTTACTTATTTCATGTCTGCACGGATTCAAATCTTGCCTAGTCAGGGATTGTTGCACTTCGATTTTACTCGTGTTTGCTGCAATAACATCCGCCAAGGAACCGTAAATCTTGCCTGATTTTCGCAAACAGGGCCAAAATCGAAAAAAGAGTCAAAACGTCAAAAACGTGGAATATTCGTGCGCGGTACGAAATGTGCTAACTCAAATTGAAGGCGAGACGTTGGGAAAGCAGTTACTGTTTTCTTTTTCTTTTTTTTGCTTTTGTTTGTTTGTTTCCTTATGCATTGACGTAAAGAGAGAGAGAGAGAGAGAGAGAGAGAGAGAGAGAGAGAGAGAGAGAGAGAGAGAGAGAGCAGAAAATATTCCGCACCTTTTCGTTGATTGACACAAGGGTTTTTTTTTTGGGGGGGGGGGGGGGTTTCAAGGGAAAACCAGTAACAATACCAGAATATTCTCTAGTAAAGCAAGGCTAGATAAACACCAGAAAGGTGTGCATGGGTCACCGTAAGCAAAAATAAAATCAAACCACCATAATTATAGTTACACTTAACTATGAAATACATGAACCGCAAACATGACGCAGGCTTGTCTGATCTCGCGCCTGACATCACAAAAAGCACTAGCACTCCCACCCTCCTACAACACCCGAAGTCGAATGTAAAAGTTACTGACCGTGAAATATACAAACTCTGCCGACAGTCTTTTGCGGTCTACTGAAACGCATGTACTGAGCAATAGCTGTTACCTCGAGGTCTCTCTGCTGTAGGCAAACGCACGTATGTCAGCACGTATGTACGTGCGTTTGTATTTATTGTTGTCGTCATTGGCTCATCGTCGTCATTGGCTCATGGTCACCATGATACGGTGACCATGACAATGAAGGATGTGAGAGTATGCGAGAGAATGGCGAACGGATGAGCGAGTCAGTGCACGTGTGTGTGTGCTTGTGTGTGTGTCTTCTACAATGGATTACACCCAAGCATTCCACCTGCAGTTCTCCTGACTGGTAACCTGCATGTTGTTCGTCATGTTCGTTTCCTGCATGGTGTGTGTGAGTGCGTGAGTGTGTGTGGATGGTTCGTGTGAACGCATGGGTTGCTTTACACCGCCTCAACGGCCATACACCACATCCTAACAGCAGCAACACATAAACGGCTTGCAGTCAACCACTTGAGACGACTACAATATGTTTTGATTTAGTTATCCTTTTTGTTTTTCTATGCCCCCAGAGGGAAGCTCTGGGGCGAAAATAAAACTGACTTGACTTGACTTGCCAATTAAGGCAACGGGACCACGTTGAAATCCCGTCCACGCTCGACCTCGGCGAGATTTGGCGAAGGACTGAACGTGACATGGCGCGGTGCCAATCAGATTGTTCACACATTGCTTTTTACTCTGCGTTTTCAAAAATATATATATTTTTAAAAAATGGGGAATGGGGAAGGGGGGGGAGGGGGGGGGGCTTAGGAGCAGAACTTCGGGCCGGCTGCGCGCTAATTATGGTGTATCAGAGTCACGTAGTTCGGCTGAACCAACTTTTGTCAAGTGCAGAACGTTGTTGGCCGCGGTTGGCAATAATTTCTTGCCCGCTCTGAATGTGTACGTGTAGTGTCGTGTAGTGTAGCGTAGTGGTGTATGTTTTGCCGTGTGCGTGTCCGACATTGCTCGGTTTCGTGTCCCTGTACCTAGCTAATGCTCCTAAACAAAATATTCAGTCAAAAGTCAACGTAAGTTACAATCTGCGTACATGCGCACTCACAAGATCTGTTCGAGAGCAAGTTGTCTTCTGCGAAATCTTTAACTGTCGGACGGTTAGCACTAATGTGGAGAATTTAAAACACACACACACACACACACACACACACACACACACACACACACACACACACACACACACACACACACACACACATTTATTATTATTTTTAAAAAGGGGCTTATAAATGCTACAATTTTTTATGCTCACAGATCGTTCTGAGCTGTTTTAGTGGAGTCCTTAATCACACCACTTAGACACCTGGACAGTGACAGCGTCTGCAATTCTGGTACCGAGCAAACAGAAGCGTACTCGATGACGCGGCGACTGAGCGCTCGAGTCGTGTAACAGTCGAAGAATTTGAATGTTCGACCGCTCGCGCAAAGTGTAAACAACATTTTTTTTTTTTGCATTACGAGCTCTACTAATCATGGAGATTGAATATTTCGAGCGCATAGAAGCACTCACGATCGAAACTATTGCATAAATTGGCTTAGCAAAGATGGAACTAGCTCGTATTTAGGCCTGCGACACAGTTCGATCCGCAACTCACCAAATCCTACTAAAACTAGGTCAAACTGACACTCTGCACAAAGCACCTACCTTCATAAACCAGTCGGCGTCATCGAAATGGTGCTCGTAGACGTAGCGGAATCCTTGCATGGTCTTTGCCGTCAAGTGTTCCCGCCCCTCGCTCACGTTCAGCCCGATGGTGGGGAAATTCTTGTCCGTCTCCGAGCTGAAGAAGATCAGCTTGTTGGCGCGCTTGCCCCAAGTGTCGCGCACGACCTTGGCCTTGACCTGAAGATTCTTTGGTGACGTCATGACCCAGATAAGCACGCGCACCTCTTTGGCCAATCGCTGCGCTTCTCTGTCGTCATCTGTGATTAGACGACATAAGCACAAACATTTATAAAGGACGGACAACAACAGCAAAATTCAAATCAACTACAACTAAAAACAAACAGACAAACAACAATTACCAGCACCACAAAAAACCCAACCAAAAACGAAAACAAAACGCCCCCCCCAAAAAAACAACAACAACAACAACAACAACAAACAAACAAACAAACAAAAACCACAAAAAAACAACAACAACAAAACAAAAAACAACACACACACACACACACACACACACACACACACACACACACACACACACACACACACACACACAGAACCACCAGAAATAACAACAGAACAAGAACAATGAACAACCAACTGCCACCACCACCACCAAGAAAGTCCACCACATATAAAACAAACAACACCACATGGGAACAGGGAAGGCCACTGGGTTGAAATGTTTAACACACCAAGCGAACCCACCACAAACCATTTGCACTTGTTATGCGAATGAGATATACTGTATTTTGTAAAAGTATTTTTTCAGGTCACCCTGCCCAGAGAGCCAATTTACTTCAAATACAAGCGCCCTTCACGTACTGGATTACGATTTCGACTGATTATGATTATGACTGTCATCATTATCCCAATGGCAATGGTTCCCATCCTTTGGAAATGTGATCAAATACGCGTAAAGTAACGTAGAATGTCAATGTCAAAATTTCCACTGCAGTTTACCTTCTGCCCAAGTGTTACTGTTTTGTGAACGTCATCAAGTACCAACAAAACCCCCTGTCATATTTTGCGTTCCTATTTCACCTGTTGTCTATGTATTATTCCTGTACTGTTTCCTCAATCAGTATCTTTGCGTGCGACTATTTACAAAAGCTGCGGGCCGTATATATATATAAACTAGTGTCCAAAAGAAACGATACCAAACTGTTGTCAGAATGTTTTTGTGCAAAGTGATCCCCGAGGCCTAAAAAACATTGGTTTACGCATCCCACGTCCCAAATACAACGTCTGCGCTCGGGAATACCGGAAACATTTGCTAATGAAATATACCACTCTGAAATTTCTGTATTGTTCTGCTTTTATTGAATGCCCTTGCCAACCCTTGGTATCGTTTCTTTTGGACACTAGTTTATATCTGTTCATTGTCTGCCATATGGCACAATTACCCCGCCAGCTGTGTTTTCCACTCCGACCGCAGTACAAAATAACCATAAGCATCGTGTGAAATTGTTTCTGTTGCTGTATAATCACCGTGTGGTACGCCGTAACTGGCAGAAATGTTTCGTTGTCACACACATTGTGCGTCGTTTATCGCCCTCCCTGTGGTAAAACAGCTCATCACAGCGGACAAACTACAGCAATAAAATCTAGGTTACCGTATCTATAAATCTTTTCAATTGTCCTGATCGTGTCCTGTCCTGATCGGAAGAGTTTATGGTTGTACACGCGCACATTGTTCTGTCCAATGTTCAAATCGATAAAGCAAGTAAGCTTGTAAGCTTGTAATTTCAGTTAGCCTCCCATTCAAGCAGAGGCTTTGTTGTTTTGTTGTTGTTGTTATTGTTTTTGCCTTGATGTCCCCTGCATATCATGAACAGGTAAGTGTGTGGATTACACACTTGTAATTTTAGTTAGCCTTCCACTCAGGCAGAGGCTTTGTTTTTGTTTTGTTTTTGCCTTGGTGCCCCCTCAATAACATGAACAGGTAAGTCTGTGGATTTTGCACGTGCGCACACACACACACACACACACACACACACACACACACACACACACACACACACACACACACACACACACACACACACACACACACACTTGCGATTTCAGACTTCCACTCAGGCAGAGGCTTTGTTTTGTTTTTCGTTGCTTTTTTTTTTTTTTTTTGCCTCCGTGCCCCCTTGATAAACTGAACAGGTAAGTCTGTGGATTAAAAGGGTTTGATAAGAAAAAGTCTTCTGGGCCCGTATGTAAAAGTCGAGGTTAATTTAACCCACGGCTACGGGCCTAACCCAGACTAGGACAAAAGGAACCCAAAAGCAAAATTAAATAAAAAAGGAAGCAAAGAAAGGAAGAAAAAAATCCTTCTATAACAGCTCAGGCCCGCTTCCTGATTTAAAACAAAAAACTACAGAAAATTTAACCCTAGAGCTGGTTTAGTTCGAGGTTAGACTCTAACCCGGGGCTAAAAGCCTTTACCTCGACTAGTACATACGGGCCCTGAGCATGAGGCTTCCACGATTCAGATGCAGCTGTTGTTGTAATGGGAAAAGCCTGTGGGGTTTTAAACGTCTCCTTCAGAAACAGACATCATATCCCCTGTTACATGAACCTAATTCCATACGTCAAGATAAGCCGGGGTGTGTGTGTGTGTGTGTGGGGGGGGGGGGGGGGGGGGGGAGGGCAGGCGACTACAGCTAAACCAGCGGGATGAATTTGACAATATGAATATTACACTATTAATTTTAAAAAACAAACAAAAAATAACGCAGTTGAATACATCTGTCAATAACCGTTTCGTACCAGCGGTCGACTTTACCGTTATCACGAAAAAAGGCTTTATCGGCATGGATTTGAAAGACGCTTAGGCCGTTTTTCTTCCAGACAAGGGTAGTGTCATCGGGCACGCTGTTGTTGCACTCACCGTGATGCGCATGCTCATCGTGCAGGTCCAGCATCTTGACGGGCCCTTCCTCAGCAACCTTGCGATCCCAGGCCTCATGGTCGTCGTGCTCATCGCCATGCCCCTTGGTTGCTACAACACAGACAGAGGGGTCGACATTAGCGACAAACGCACATAAACTCGTTGCATTAAACGTGGCTGCTGTTTGTCCACACCGGGAAATGTGGCCATCAGGACACTGAAAAGAAACGCAAGGGAAAAGAAAACACTACTGGTAAAGAAAGAAAAACACGCACGCACGCACGCACGCACACGCACACACACACACACCGTGAAAAGAGGCGGAAAGGTGAGTACGTCTTCTTTAAAAGAAACAACTCAACGGGAGGTAATCCTCAGCCTCTTTCGGTTTGAATTTTCAAAAGACAGAAACTTCAATAACATTAAACGCCCTATTAATTTCCACAGGTATGGTGGGTCGGTACAAACAGGATGTCTCACGGGGATAACTGCTGTGAATACTGCCAGTAGTGTTTTTGCTTGGTTTCTTTAGTTGTATGCACAGAGGTGATACAAATTCCGAAACGGGTTCACATACATGGCTACCCCCCCCCCCCCCCCCCGGCTCCCACACACACACATGCGCGGTTTTCAAATGGACGAATTATCGAGGAAACAAAAATGACACAATGTGGTACAAAATGACACAAAAGCAGTAAGACTATTAGAGACGAGAGAGGGGTATCAGACGAGACGAGACGAGACGAGACGAGAGAGAGACTGACTGACCGAAACTTTATTTTCCAAGGATGAGATAATAGACGCACAGGTCTCTCTTACTATCTGTCCTTGCTACACTAGAGAGAGAGAGAGAGAGAGAGAGAGAGAGAGAGAGAGAGAGAGGGGGGGGGGGGGTATTTCATCCCACGTCGGCGATTTTATCCAAGTCTACGCCAGCGGCCAAAGAGCTACAGCCCAGTATATATCTCTGATCACCATCAACTGATTTCGCTGTTCCACTTAACCTCCGGCCTGACAGTATCCATGCCCGTCCAAGCGTTACACCAGTGAAGTGTGTATAGGTAAAAGTGGGAGAGCAACACAACGAAACGCTCCCAACACTTTGGACAGTTCTCGAACACAAGACACGTTCATCTCGTTTACCGTACGCGAGTTTTTTTTTTTTGTTTTTTTTTTACTGTGTGCAAGACCTGCCGCCATTAACTGTTGTAATGTGAAACAAGTGTGTACAGTGCCGGCAAACAGAAGACAAATACACGTGTCAAAATTATCATCATCATTACTTATTATTATTTTTTACTACTTTATTGTCCCTTTCGGGAAATTTGGGCTGTTTCCCCCCGGGAGAAGCGCGTCGCCGCGGTGCAGCGCCACCAAAAATACCTTTTTATTTTTCAATTTTGCTGGGGGGAGGAAAACCGGATAACCCGGACATACTCCCCCCCCTCCCCCCGACGAGCAGAATTTTTTGGCAAAGAAAAACCGCTATCACATGAATCACAGCTCGTCCTCACCCTAGTCACGTGGCTAAGATGTCGAGGTCGTACCTGTAGCCACAGGTCCAAACTATGTGTTCCTGGGCGAGTGAAAACTGTGATGGCGAGAGGTTAGTAATTGTAACCGTTATGTACTTAAACCCCATAATATTGGGGGCAAATTACTTTTCGCGGATGGCGAGTGGCGCATAAAATTAATGGCTAGAGGCTAAAAAATCGTTTTAGATGAAATGATCTTGGTTTCGAGTCTATCAGCAGAGGCGGCCACGCCCCTACCTCTCCATATATGTCGTGGACGACCAAGACAAAGTAAAAAAAAAATAAAATGGTGGTAACCCCAGTCACGTGGCTTATCGGTCAGTGAATTGTGCTGCTTTGGTTTAACTTATGTCAATGTCCAGACAAAACAGGGACCCTAAGCTTGCTTTTGGAAATGTGAAAGTTATGTTGTAGAGCAATGTGCTGCAGTGCAGGTGGTCTGTATACTGTCCTTCGCTGTCACCTTTCATATATCTCACAACTTTTACCTCTTTCATCAGGCGCATTGCCTACGGTGAACTTTACAAAAATAGATGTGTGGTCTCCTGATACATGAAGTGTGCAATGCTAATTATTCGGGTTACTGTCCAGAACAGCCCTGCCTGAAATGTGTAGTATGCATGCAAATATTAACTCAGGAAGTCATTATGATTTATTCACAGCCAGTTTTACTGCCAGAGTATGCTTGCCGCAAACGCTACGTTATTCTTGACGATTCTAGACTGTTCTTTTATTTTACAAAGCACATCGTTTCGAGTCGCCACAAATTTCCCGTTTCCTACCGGTTCTGTAGAGGCATGGACGCCAAGCCAAGAGCTATCATTGGCTTCGTTCCCGAGTTACAACGCGATATGCTAAGTGAAAGACTCATGCACTCTGCGTATCACATTGTGCTCTGCTGGCCAATGACAACAGAGATCCTTGGCGGCTGCTGGACTCCGACAAGGAAAGCACTGGGCTGTCCACCACGCGCGTTTTGATGGCGTAACGTACAAAAGCTCAATATGTCGGTAAAAAAAAAAACTATTACGTGATTGCTCAATGCAGGTATGAGCATAATGTTGGACAGTGCTCTGACATTTTGTGAAGCGTTTTGCGTTCACTGACGTCAGGAACGCAACCAGAAAATTCTCCGGGTTTTTTATTTTATTTTTAAATTCCTCCCCGTAACGGCGTAAGTTTTGAGTTTTTCTCCGGGTAAATTGTAAATGTGGGTTTCATCTTTTATCCACTTCCAAGAAAAGAATTGTTTCCGCTGAACAAAACATAAACATCTTCATACAATACATTTGAGAGACATTCTCGACAAAATGAATTACAGTTTAAATTTTACGGTGCTTGAATGCTACATAAGCATTTCTATATAACACTAATGCTTTAGATTACAAGTCGAAACCTCTGACTTTTTGTTCAAAACTAGAAATTCAATATTGCATTATCAGGGGACGCTAATTACACCAGATGTTTCAAACGTCTTTGGTTGATATGATCTAAAAGATTTGGACAAACATCGATTTTGAGAAAGACACACGTACAGGGGAGGGACATCACCGCCTTTGTGAGCACCAGCTGGAAGAAATAGTGCACAGATTGCGTCAGGGGTCAGGGTAGTTGGGTAACCCATGAGCGATCGGGGAAGTCACGAATTAGAGGAACGCCCTACCTAGCGTCAGGGCATCCTCCAGATCAATAGATGAAATGTGATAATAAACCACCTCTCACAAGGGGAGGGGGGGGAGGGGGGTAATCAAAATGGATGCCCTTTTCCGTTGCTATGCTGCTGGGATGCCCTGGATGCCCTGACGCCCTATCATATCAACCAAAGACACCCTAGAAATGCTTTAAAATTCACCAAAAATTTCACAAAAATCAGGCAGCCATAGACTCATGCGTAGAGGAAATTTAAACAAATTCCAATGTTCCGTTTTTTTGGCAATGTTGGCAGCGACCACATACCCCCTCATTCCACGGTCGTCTGCTGGCTCCTGTGCCAGCCGCGCATGAATACAAAATAGTCCACAAGCCAGCCTCATTTTTCCCTAATTTTACTATTACCTGGCATGAAACTTGTTTACAAAGCCAACAGAAAGCACCAGATTGCCATTGTTTACTCTCCACACAAATTTTAAAAGGGGCAAAGATTTTCTACTATATTTAGCCGAGTTCTTACTACATGCCCCGGAAGCTAATACCGGCGCGTAGCCTGTAAACATTTGCATCCCCTAACGGGAGAACTATACCAACTGAGCGGCAGTAGGAATTGCAGTTCTATTGCTGCTAGCTTCCGTTTGATTTTCACACCTGCCACGGCTGTTGTCATAAACAAAATATAATTGAATTAATTGTGGAAGCATATCAATTGTAGGAAAACGTGCATGTATGAATGGTGACATCAATCTTTCACAATAAAGATGGGGAAAATGTCTACATGTACTATGTATTATGTTTGTTGTGTTAGCAAAGTGTTGTAGCGTTTTATTTACTTTTTAATTTTGCTAGCAATATGATTTTCATTACATGTCTTTTTAGTGTAAGAAAAATTTCTAGATCAGCATCTGTGTGTGTGTGTGTGTGTGTGTGTGTGTGTGTGTGTGTGTGTGTGTGTGTGTGTGTGTGTGCGTGTGTGTGTGTGTGTGCGTGTGCTAGAGAGAAAGAGAGAGTGTGTGTGTATTAGAGAGACAGATTGAGAGTACTTTTCTTAGTTCATGCAGACCGAAGGAAATAAATGAAATATCACACACACACCAAAGCACTGGGCCCATGGCTGAAGTATCAACAGCTAGCCAAAAGCTGAAGTGTCACTAAATGCCACTCTGAGGGACAATCTTTGTGACTTTAATGCTCACAGATCATTTTGAGCTGTTTTCCTGGTGTCAATCATCGCACCACCTAGACACCTGCACAGTGACAGCATCTCAACTGATGGCACAGAGCCTACAGAAGCGTACTCAGTGACGGGGTGAACACATGGGGCGGAGAGTGTTGTACCAATAGTAGTAGAATTTGAATGTTCGATACGTTTAGTGTGAGCCTGTTGCCACACAGCCGAGAATCACCCACTTCACGGGTGCGACTTTGGGGGGTGCTTCCCTTGGTATGACACGTCTTTATGATGTGGATGATTACACGGCCGGCATCGCAGGTGCCGTAGTTCGAGAGCCTGGTTAATGCCGGTATATTTATGACAGGAAGCGTGGAATGCGGCCCTGTCCCGCAGTCCCAAAACCACACGGACGTCCACAGCGTCATCTTGCCATCATCCTCATCTCCATCATCATGCATAATAAAACTTGCCCCAGCTTCCAAGCCCTCCATGGATTCCACCCATTACCTGGGAGGAACACCACTGGAGCCGGCAAAAGAGTTGTGGCAGCAAAACAACAACAACAACAAAACAACTCTGGGCTCACCCAAACAGCAACAAGAGATACAAGATTCTCGAAATTCAACTCAGAAAAACGTCATCTTTAACATCGTCGATAAATTTTGGTTTGTTTCTTTGCAAGCAAACAGTCAACCTAACGGATGTTACAGGGACGTAGGAACAACGGGGGCCCTGGGGGCCCAGGCCCCCGTTCGATTTTTTGAAGGGGGGCCCGAATATCTTTGGGCCCCCCTTGCTTTTGATAAGAGGAGAGGGGGCCTACCAGTGGTGGGCCCCCCCCCCCCCCCTGCTCTGCTGTCGCAGGACACAATCCTTGACAGTCAACACACACACACACACACACACACACACACACACACACACACACACACACACACACACACACACACCAAACCTCCCCCCTCCCACCCTTCTTCACCCCGGCCGTATGGCTCACCCGACTTAGTGGGCCCCCCCTTCCTCTCAGCATCTTCCTACGCGCCTGTGTTAACTCCGACGGACCAAAGACTAGATTTGCTACGACGCCAAGTTTTCGCGTCTACTCTACACATGGAGAGAAAACTCTGATCACGCGGTGCATCCACGTAAACACAGGATACACGTTTTAAAAAGTAACTGCATCTGTGGTTGTGACTCAGCATTATCGAAATTTGATTGTATGATACCTCACTACTATCTCATTGCCTGACTACATGTGGGATTTCTCAGTTTTCTTTTTGTGCATATATATGTCAGTTCAAACAACAATTTTACCTCTAGATTTCTAGCATGGCTACAGGTGTACCGCGCGTAAGATCTCAGCAGGCGACGCTAGATCTGGCAGTCTGAGTCTTATACCGTGGCAGATTTAGATTATTTCGTCTGTCTACGTAGATTGTGTCGCCTGCTTCACTTTTGTTTACCGCTGGTACTATTTTTAGACACCACGTGATGTGTCACGTTATCAATACGCAATCAAACATGGCGAATAAAAATCGTCGGCTAGCCTCTCCAGTGTAACAAAAGCCCTTGCTGCGATTTATTCACAGTCACTTTTACTGCCAGAGTATGCTTGCCGTAAACGATACGTTATTCTTGACCATTCTAGACTGTTTTTATGTTTTACTAAGGACATCGTTTTGAGGCACCACAAATTTCCCTGTTCCTACCAGTTCTGTAGAGGCATGGACGCCAAGTCAAGAGCTACATGTATCATTGGCTTGGTGCCGTGATGACGGCCGTTCAGTAGAGCCGCGGCAAAGTCGGACGCGCTATCTTTTAGCCCACCGCTCACCCCAACGCCGTATCGCGAACACTTTACCTTTGGAGAGTAATCGAAAGCAAGACACGTTCATCTAGTTTATTGTACCTGAGGCTAGTTTAATAATTTGTGAGTGTGAGCTAAGATCACGGCCGTGTGAGTCAAGGGCGCGACAACACACATCGAAATTAATCCTGTCACTATACCATATGGACAGTACTCGAAGGCAAGACACGCTCGCGTGTTTTTTTATAATTTATTTATTTATTTATTTATTTATTTATTTTTTTAACTGCACCTGATGCTAATTTAGCAGTTGCCGTGCCTGGTGCGGGCTGCCATTAATTGCGGTAATGGAAGATCAAGACGATTCACGAGTACCGTTGTCATCACAAGGGTGCATGTTATCAACTGTCTGAGATTACATTATTCACACTGAGCCACGCAAATTCCTAAAATTTACGAGGGTCTCTTTGTACATGTTGGTAGGCAACCAGCCGATAGGGAGAACATACTGAGAACATGCATGCATGATCATAAAATTATACGGCACAGACTGTGCGAAGGGGAATTCAATACCTACAGAACCGGGGTAACTTTTGAAACCTAGTTGTTTTGGTTTTGGTTTTTTTCTTTCAAAGAAAGACAAAATTTTTAATGTACTTTTAGAGGCTGTCTCCATGCAATCTGACTGAAAATAGTAGTGTGCCATGTGAAAGGTCCGAGAATTTCCAGGGGAGCCGAGGTGGTTGAATGGCAGAGCGTTGGACTTCCAATGCTCGGGTCGTGAATTCGAATCCCGGCTGGGGCCAAATATTTGTGCTGGCTTTTTCATCGGTGCCCCGTCTTTGATATCACCCGTATGTGGTGGAAAAGGATGTTAAACCCCCAAAACACCCACCCCACCCACCCGAGAATTTCCAACTGTAAAAATGCAGTGATTGACTCAAGTGACACTGCCCCTTAGTTTGATGCAATTAGCAAAACATATAAATATGTGGGGGAAATTCTCAATAATTTTGGACAGTCCGTGAGTTTCCTGTCATTTTTCAGGATCTTCAACTCGTACCTGACAGATGTACACAGCTGTCGTTTCGTTCCGACATTTTCCTCTTGCCTACAACGCTTCCCACAGTCAACAGCGCACGCAAACTGTATCTTTCGGCAGTCAAACTCACCACCTATACTACATCTCATATCTCGTTTCTCGGTCGGACGCTTCACACAAGCTAAGCGCAAGCTCAAGCTGAACCTGTCAATAAAGCTTATCTAATCTTTCTTAATCAAACCCAAAATGAAAAATTTACAATCCTGTCTGGCAGTCTCAATATCAAACGACAATTACCTCCCCCCGCCCCTCCCCCCCCCCCTTCTCCTAGCATGTGGACGTCCTAATAACTACAAACCAAAAGGCCGGTACAATGTTTGCCTTTGTACGCTAAATTACGACGAGGTCTGCTTATCTATTTTTAGAGGAGACAAATAGGGTTTTAAACACTGACCCCCGGGTCAAATTTGACGTCCACCTTTTCACTGCCTCGTCTGAAGCTGCGCAGCGAGGGAATTCTAGTTTTATCTGAAACCAACAGCAAAACCAGTGCAAAGCTGCATGTGGTTCTGCATGCACATGCACTCTCTACGGCTTTTCCGTGTAATCAAAGACATGCATAATGTACATGATGTATTTCCCTGGTGTAATGCACGTCAGGGTCGAGGGCCATGAAACAGCTGGCAACACTGTCACTGCTAGGTGTAACAGCTGGGACTGACTACTATTATTAACATGTGATTAATGCCATGAGTCTAAATACTGCCTCTGGTCATATACAGACACACAGACACAGACACACACACACACTCTGCATAAATTCAGGTGTACATCAGCGCACCAAATACAAATGCATACACGTGTCGATGCAGAGAGAGAGAGAGAGAGAGAGAGAGAGAGAGAGAGAGAGAGAGAATGACAAACGTGCAAGGCTTTTCAGTCCATAACTGACAGGAACGGGAAGTTGGGGAGAAGGGTGAACATAAACCCTACTTACGACACTCTACTGGCATGTTTTACAACGAAACAGAGACTTAATCTGAGAACGACAAACTTCTATGCATGCATACAAAATATTATAAGTACTATTTAAACACACACACACACACACACACACACGCACGCACGCACACACACACACACACACACACACACACACACACACACACACACACACACACACACACACACACACACACACACACACACACACACACACACACCGAACAACCTTTATTCACAACGAAAAGAATTTAATCACTGAAGGTTAAATGTCTGTCTACCGTTGCTACATGTACAAACACACAAACACACACACAAACCCCGAATACATCATGCAAACAGAACACTGAGACAAACGGAAGCAAAGACATCAGCGCATCGCCATACACGCACACCACTATCCCACCACCACCACAACAAACACCTGACCTACCTCCAACCACGTCTTCATTGGTCCCGCCACCAGTATCCTTCACCACGCCCTGAACCCCTCTAGAGTCTGCAGAAAAACGGCTGAGGTCCCTCGGATGGTCAACTCCGTAACCGATGATGGAAGACGAGATGCCCCCGCAATTCAACGATAACATCCTCGATCCGGCGATGACGAAGGCGATGGTCAGGCCGACGAGGAGGCCGAGGAAGAACTGACGAGGCACGGCCATCCGTCCTGTGGACAGATTCCGAAATATTCGATACATGACGGACAGCATCGTTACCACACGCTCCTAAGTGACAGACTTTTCAAAAAGTGCCTGTCTTTTGTTGAAATGCTAATATTCTCAAAGTGAAAGTCAAACACTTGTTCACGATTTCCCTGTCACGAAAGACAGATCCTCAAAGTGGGATCTAAATCAGTTCTTGTTCTCCGCGGCTCCACAGAGCTCATCAACAACCCACTTTTCACGTCAGCATCAAACACATACTCCTGAATTTGAATTCGCGCATGTCAGACGAAGTAAGTGATGAGCAGTGTCGCAAGCAAAGCAAGTGAGACGATGCCAAGACAGGCTATCACGGCGTTGCATCAGCGAACATCTCTAGGCCAAAATGCCCCTCAGGAGCATCTGGACGATCTGATCATATCCAGGGTGTCCCACCCCCCCGCCAACGTGTACACGTGGCGTTTTACAGAGTCCGCGGTAAACCTATACCAACGATCCTGTCGATTACAAATCGCTTAGAACTGACTACGTCCCACAATAAGTAAGCACAACGTGTCCAGTCGTCCCAGGCAAAATGCTGACTACACAGAAGCGCAGTTGTACCAGATGCAACACACCCACCTCTCTTGTCTATGACAGTGTGCTGTACCGCAGGTCCTGCCGAATAGTGTATAGTCCGCGAGAGTACTGCTGATCAGTCATGTTGCTCATTCGCCACAATGACACACGACAAGCCGGCTTTTTACGCAAAGCTCGTCTCTAAACTCCTCCACTTAAACGCTCGGTGAGACGTCGCCAACAACGCAAATTATGCAAACTCGAGTTCCACTATTTGCTTTTTTGGTCGATCAGGTCAAGTTTTACTCGCCCACGCGTCTTTTAACGGATTAGAGTTATATCGCGGACAAATTCCCTGAAACGCCAGACGGCCGAGTGCTTGAGTACAGGCTAAGCAGTCCAGGATATGAATGATGACAGTGGAGAGGTCGGGACACAAGAGAGAAAATATATTGTCTGTCAAAAGTCTCCCTGTGTGTCAACACGATTGAGCAGAAATATGTAGAAGGGAAGCAGAAGAGACATGAAAGGTCCACACAGGGAGGGAAGGGGAAGAGGGACGAGGGAAGGGACGGCAGGGGGACGGGAGGTTTAGGAGGTTGGGTGGGGATAGGAATGACGTGGAAGCTATCCCAAACGTTCAGTGACACACACACAAGGGCACAGACCCGCCGGCATAATTTCTTTTCCCGTTAAACTTCTGTCTACCGCAAATTGCGCCATACACCAGCGGCAGCGCGCTCTAGCGTGGTGAATGGTGAATGTCAAGTTCAGAAAATCGTAATTGTCACAGTCGAAGCGAGCTGTGCGAGTGTAATACTGCAGCCGCGGAGCACCGCGGCTACCTTTTCAGTAGACAACAAGAGTAGTCTGAGTGCTTGAAGTGTGTTGTACCCATGTTTATAGAAAACAACTTTATTGGGGCCGGCAGATTTCGCTGCGTGCAGCAGCAAGTTTCAGTGACGAAAAACAAGATTGTGACGTTTCTCCAGACAATACACATTTTCACCCACACAGTGATGTAACGAAAACTGCGTCAAGCCAAACTTTACGTGCACACTATGCTGATGAGTTCTTTTTGGCGTGAGTCACTTGTGCGACGTGTGTCAGTGTGTGTGTGTGTGTGTGTGTGTGTGTGTGTGTGATGGAAACTGTCTCCTGAACCACCTCGTTGTTTTTGTTTTCCTATGCCCCCAGAGAGTGGGAATAAAATAAACTTGACCTGACTTGCTACAGCACTGGACAGAAGTCAAACGGGAAAAGACACCACGCGGCCCGCAGGCCAAACTGAAGGTGGCGATTGTCAGGTCGATACAAGGGTTTCCACACAAACCCAGCATGGCGGATGGTCAGCGGTTTGTCATTAACAACATGCTGCACCGGGTCAGGACCCCCTCATTGTGTCAGCAAACCGCGGCGTGCCCCAGCCACGGCGTTACGTACAGTAGTCAGCCCTGATTTACAGGCCGCGGGAGAAAGCCCGTTACTTATTATACGAGTGACGAGACCTCTACGTGTGTACAGCTGTGTGTGTAGCTGATAGCCAAGCCCGTGAGGTCTGGTCAGAGAGAGAGAGAGATAGAGAGAGAGGGGGGGGGGAGGGAGAGAGAGAGAGGGAGAGAGAGAGAGGGAGAGGGAGAGAGAGAGAGGGAGAGAGAGAGAGAGGACCTTTTTTTGGTTGAAAGTAGAATTTTTTATTTTTAGAAGTTTTGCAGCAGACAGATAACCCTCACCAAAGTACCGTATGTATTTGTCCACTCAAACCTTTATCTGGTTATTTCTTACAGTGACAGATCACAGAGATCATCTAGTAGTAAAAACTCATCCACTGACATTACTTAATAAGTTCCTTTTTATTTTCATTACTTTTGTCTAATGTAAACCTTGATTATAACGTTTTAGTAACAGTACTAGCACTGGGTAGTTTAGAACTGCTTTCAGCATTGCAAATTACAACCTCATAATTATTAAGTAACTTCTCGGTCCCAAAAGTCGAAGAAAGGTAGAAATGGATTGATGACAGAAACAAAACATTAGAACCAACAACAACAACAAAACCCAGGACATCAAGGCTACCAAGGCCGAGGTCAACCAAGGGGCACAACTGAGAATTTTTCCCATGATGCTTCCTTCGAACTGTAACACCTTGCCTCCCCTCACATCCACCTTGTGTGTGTGTGTGTGTGTGTGTGTGTGTGTGTGTGTGTGTGTGTGTGCGTGTGTGTGTGTGTGTGTGCGTGTGTGTGTGTGTGTGTGTGCCTCAGTCAGACTAGCAAGGGGTTTGGGCTGTAATGTAGAGATCTATGTACATACACACACACATAGTTCTGGTCAGTCATGAAGAAGTCATTCATGTATCACTAAGGCATTACTGATTTACAAGTAGCAATGGCAAATTATGGATGTGGCTGCAATTCATCAGACACAGTCAAAATGATGGACTTCATTCTTTTGATCATCTGTAAAAGGCAGGTGGAAAAAAACAAACTTACCTGCCAGATGCGAGTCCGGTAAAACAAAGTTGATTTTTCAGTGTCACAGCATTAAAGTGAAGAGAAGACAAAGTAAGTTCCCTCAACTACTTTCGATTCATTTTTTGGAAGCTGCCATATATATATATATATAAAACGCACCAAATCAAAAGCAAATAAGCCCGTCAACGTCAGATGTTTCGGAGGCAGACACACCTCCTGGTCCAAAGAAGGCAAAGTCCACAGCAGCTGAGCAGCACTTGTTTCCTCCGATTTGGAAGAAAAAATTTTCATGACTGGAGTATGACAAAAAGGCGAACAATTCCATCTGCTCACGTAACCCTACACTGGTCGGCAAATCATCATAATTAAAGAATGCAGGAATGTATGTCCTGTCATTTCTGTGCCACAATGGGCAATATTCAGGACAAATGCCCTACACTTGTATGCTCAGCCAAAACATAAATTTGTCCTACACTGTATTAGTTCCCACCAAGATGAAGCCCTGTATGAGTATGTTTCTTGTCCTAAAGTCCTACACAGGACAGTCACCTTTTCTGCAGGATCTGTTCACTGCCTCTGAGCTACAGTAGCAGTAATGGGGAAAGGACCAAAATGTTTCATCACTCCTGTCTCAGCTACACTGGCTTCCCATCAAGGCCAGGACAGAGTACAAACTTGCCACTCTGGCTTTTCGTCTTTTTCATGGCAAACTGCCTACCTCCTTGTCCTCATTATTAACCATCTGCCAACCATCCAGGTCTCTTTGCTCTAGCTCTGAACGCCTTCTTGTCAAGACTAAGACCTGCAGTAAGTCCTTTGGACAAAGATCCTTTCAATACCAAGCCCCTGTAATCTGGAATTCTCTTTCCCAATACATTTGTAATGCACCTAACTTGCTTGATTTTAAATCCAACCTGAGAACCTTCCTGTTCTGACTGTCCAATGACTAGTTTACCATAGATCTTCCACCGTTCTGAGTCCTCCTGCTGGTGGAGTGGCAGGCTTTTCTGTGTGTGTGTGTGTGTGTGTGTGTGTGTGTGTGTGTGTGTGTGTGTGTGTGTGTGTGTGTGTGTGTGTGCATGCGTGCGTGTCTTGTGATAGTAGATGGGGTGTATTTCTGACATATTAGCTTACACTATAATTGTGAAGTGCCTTGAGCCCACATTGTGGGGATACTGCACACTACAAGAATATCATTATTATTATCATTATGCTTTGCCGGTTTCTTGACAAGCGCTCTTCAGCTCGACAGCTACCAATTTTGCAGTACATGGTCATGTATGTTTCAAAATTCACGTTGTGCCACATGTGCCACAGGTTATCTTCTGTAAGCTGTGCAGTCACACTATCTCAGCTGGTAAAACTGAGACTGACTTCTGGAAATGCACTGAATACAGTGTATATATATATAGGAGCAAGGCCTCATATGGGTTTACTTGCAAGGATGTTCACTTAGTCTAGTATTGTGTAGCAAGCTGTGCATTGTAAGCAGAGTGCTCTGCAATAGGATGTGTCACAAGCTGTATGCTCACAGCTCCATTCAGTTCAAGCGTACAAATTTAACAGATCTCCCGGGGTGGGGGGGGGGGGGGGGGCGTGTCCTTGTAAAGTTTGTAAGGGGCAGTCTCCTTTGCAAGGGATGTCTCCTGTCATTTATTTAGTTATTCTAAACAGGGGTGGTATCACTGGTGGGGTGAAAAAGAAAGAAAGAAAAAGAAAGAAAGAAAATATATGGCATGGTGAGTAAAAGAAAAAGAGGGGGATTAGGGTTGGGAGGGAATGTGAAGGAAGGACCGTATAGCCTCCCTGTGGACAGTATGCAATAGCTTTTGGTTGCAAAGGAAGGAATGGAGGTGGGGGGGGAGGGGGTAGGGGTGAGGGAGGGACTACCTGGAAATATGATGTGGTGCTACTGGGTACATGAAGGTCAGTGTTCCTTATTGCGCACCTGTATGTGCGTCGTTTACGCAGAGATTTCAGAATCTGACGCAGAGATTTGAGGCTGTATGTCACTGATTTTACAAAATGACCCTCTGAATTCGACAAAGAAGGTCAAAGTGACCCTCAGTTTTGAAAGCTGAAAGGAACACTGCTGAAGGTCATGATAATACCCGCAGAGCATGGTGTGGCAGGGTACTGTAGTGGTTTCCTACATCCTGGACGCCATCCACAACCCATATCTCTTATGTCAGGCCCCACTGACTGGGTTGTGATCCTTCGCCTAGTTATCACCACCTGATGTCTGAGTAAAGCTGCAAGGCTATGCAGAGTTGCATTGCATAACACAGCATACAGCTATGCCAATACTGCCCTGGCACAGAATGTATGACTGATCAGTCATTATCATTGCATTTCATTTAATGTATCACTGGCATACCTAGTACAACAATGGTGATAAATAATTTGTTTATTTTTTGCTGTGACAAATACTGCTCTGGGTAGAGAATGTATACAGTCTGATCATACCTGGTACATGTAGTCATACGTAGTACACAGTGAATAAAATCAAAATTCAATCCAAATCAATGCTCTGGTTAAGGGGGCTCTGAAGTGCTGAAAAATGCATTTTTGACTGAAATGTACACAATGCATATATATGTATGGGATATTTTGTTGCAATTGCTGACCTTTAACAGCTGAGATACCGCTGGTGCTGGGCCTCAAATAACAGATACGATTAATAAGGACAGCTGACAAGAAACTCACGTCATGTGGCTGCGTGTAAACCGAAACAGCACGTTATCTGCTACTCAAGCCTACAGAGAGAGAGAGAGGGAGACTGAGGGGTTTCGCTCTGACCAATGTGTGCGCACGCATACCACAAACAATAGTTATGTCATATTGCTTACCTAAACATGACGGTCCTGAGTCTGTCGCCAAAGCCATCCTGTGTCTTCAAGTTAAACCCCCAGCTCCTACTGCTAAAAAGGCCGAATGACCTGATGTATGACACAAACACGAACACACAACACACTTCTTCTGTTCCGCCACGCTGGTCCTCGCCCAAACTGCGTGAGGAAGCCAATATTGATTTTTCTGCGACCAAAATAGGACTCTGCTTTCCTTCCCCGGCTCTCAGCAAGACCACGTGTGGATGCCGGCCAAGTGTTGTGAACTGAGTACACACGTTTCAATAAACTGCGACCGCATTTTGTGTGTTGGGTCAGAGACACTGGAGCGAGTACTGCTGCCAGACACCACCGAGTCCTCAGACTTCACTGTCCAGGAAGTGTAACGCACCTGCCAGTCGATCCATCTACCACTTCGATCGCTTTTCGTACTCGAAAGTGTTGAGACAGATAAAGCTTGAACTTCGGCTCCGTTCAACAGCCTCCTTCACTCAAATGTACGTGGATCAACTTTGTTCTAGGCCTACCACGCAAACGATCACTGCGAAGTCACCGCTTTGGTGTGACGTAATCCACATGGAATCGTCTGAACACAGCCCCAGTGCAAAGACCAACGCATGCAGCAGACCCGCAGACCTACTGACTTGAATACAGAAGAGGGAGTCAGGAATCCACTTTACCGCGTTAAACACAGGGACACACACATACCAGGAAAACCAGTTTAGATTGAGAACGTACGAACTCCACCGGAGCACTGTTTCTGTCCCTACATAGGCAACAACACAGCCAGACAGCACTCAAGTTGGTGGTGTGTAGTGTTGTAGGCGGAACTGCCGCAGCACAGATCCAGAACAGAATACACACTAGTTCGCCGTTATTTACGGAGACCAAAGAAATCGTGGAGCTCCCCAGAAAATAACGTTCATCACCAGTTTCACTCCATCTCAGCAGCCGGATACTTCGGCAGCGTGGTCGGTTGTGGTATGAACTGAAGCTGTAGTTCGCTCGTACAAGCTAGACGGAAACTGGAGCATGGTTGACCCAGAAGCGCCGGCACGCACAAGCGGGCATTGTTACAATAGCCCCTAGGCTATGGGTGAGGCTTTTTAACGACTTCACGCACGGCAGCGCTGACATATTGTAAACCAGTTTTCTTGTAAACACCGCGTAGGGACAAGAAGCTGTTTTAGGGTGGTTTGCGCAACTCATTCTACTGCCTTTCATGGACATGGCAGTTCAATGCGTAAGACTAACCAGCCGTCGCCAACCAAAGACTCGATTAAAATTTTCAACCACTGATTCACTTCGTACAACTATCACCACTTATAAGTCAAAATTCAGTGGGGTTCGAAAAAAAACCGGGCCCGCTCGTTCCATGTTTATGCGGTTTGGGTCCGGGGTGAAACATAAACTGTTGAACCGGCGGCCGACTGCGGCCGGGTAGCCGGTGAAAACGACTCGGAGTTCACTCAGTGATCACCTCAGTTACATGCTCCCATTCGAGTGTGTGTGTGTGTGTGTGTGTGTGTGTGTGTGCGTGCATGCGTGCGTGCGTGCCTCTGTGTGTGTGTGTGTGTGTGCCGTGTGTGTGTGTCCGTGCAGCTGTCCGGCATTCAGTTCCAGCGCGCGCTGAACCTGCCCCGGTAGGCCCTGTACACAGGGCAAACAATGGAACACACACTACAGCATAGGTCATTAGATCTTCTTTCCGTTTTATCTTATCTGACTCAACCGTGAGCCGCCCGTTGGTAATGGACCTAGGTCCGGCCACGTCACAAAGGTGCGGCGGAGTGTATGACGACTTGCCTTCACTTGTATGCAGTGAAAACTAAGGAGTGGGCTGCGTCATGAGTCGACGCCGAGCCTCAACTTGAGCCGTGAGCCGCCAGCTACATCATTATAATGATTATACACAGTGTACACAAAAAAAAAAAAAAAAAAATCCACTGCCGGAACCACCAGGGCAGGCTATAGTTTACGCCCCTATATTCTGTCCGCTTCAGTGAAGCATGACTGATTGTGACTGTGACTCTCACTGACGCGGGCCTCCACTGATAGTGAAAGCGTTATTTTTGTCCGGCCAAGGGATATTAAAATTTTAGTCGAAGACATGCGAGAAACCGGACAAGCCCACCTCAAATGATGAGACTACAGTACTGAATAGCTGTAACTCAGTCTTTTCAAGTGGGAGCGTAAACCAAGTACTTGGCTTCAGTTGCAGGTGGGAGGGCGGCCCGGCATGATTTAGAGAAAGTGAGGCGGCAGCGGTGTAAAATATTGTTCATTGTGGTACCGCGAGTGGATATTATGACTAAATAATAATAATAATAATTTCAGCCGGTACTGAACGGATGGGGGAGCCGGAATCGGAATAGCCGAGCTTTCACTGACTGCCACAACGCTCGGGTCGTGACTGAGTTCAAATCCCGAGTTGCGCCAAATATTTTTCCTCGTTGCCCCTTCCTTGATGTCACCCGTATGTGGTGGAAAAGGACGTTAAAACCTTCCACCAAGCAAATAACCAACCAGTACACGAGTGTCGGAGAGCCGGAGCCAGTGGCGGGGTCATTAAACTGTACCAGCCTAGAGAGTATGTGACTGTGCGCTCTGACTGTGCTGCTGCTTATCTCGACTGAGACCGGTGCAACGCCTACCGATGCGGTTATGAAAACCGCCCAGCACAAGCAGATTATTTACAATTTTGACAACTCGATACAGCCGCTATCCCCCCCCCCCCCTCGTCCTATAACTCCACACTCACCATAATCCTCAAGAACTACTGCATGGAGGTGGGGCGGTGGTGCAGGCTATTTGGGGGCGGGGAGGCATTGTTTGCATCACCGTCATGCACTATCGCCAACAGGCATCGAGCACACAGCATTCAATCTGATTATCTCCCCTCCCATCTGGACTGGGGAGACAGCACCAGTCTTACTATAGTCTATACAGTGCAGGCTGGACACCGGTCAATCTTCCCCTTGCCCCCCCACCCCGCCCCCCTTCCAAAAGAAGGGGCAATGTTGACTAATAGACGAGCTGATCGCGGGGAGACTTAAGCTGCAATCTCCACTGGCAGCATTCCATTTCCCTTAGAACTGATAGGGGGGATGCATGCAGTAGATGTCTCAGTGTTTACGCATCCTACACTTGACATCCCTGTTACCTGTACACAGTGGCATCGTTCTGCATAACGCGGGCCCGTGATGAAATCCAGTTTATCAGTTGCGACACGCTAATTATAACTGCAGGTTCCCGGCCAAACTGGGTTTACATAACTGACTAACAGGTGTCGAAGAGCCACCGGTACGACAAGCGAGTGGAGAACACCTATGCATAAAGAAAACAACTCAATCGTACGGAAAGTGAACACACACCTAGTACCTCGCTGCATGAAAAGTGAATCTTTGATTCTTTCTAAATATATACAAGAGCTTGTTCAGTCCGGTTACCAGAGACATACGCCTACATTTTCAATACCTGTGAGAGGGACTGAGTCAGTGTCAAATGAGAGAAGTGCTGCTTCGAAGCCAAGTTTGAACAGCTGTTTCTCTGTCGGCGTTTGTTATTACCACTGCACATAGTGACAGACACACAAAAAATATCCTATCACCGCAGTTCTGTGACTGTGTGTGTTAGGCTCAGTTAGTATATAGTTCGAACCCCTGGCAGTGGGCCGTATTGGGCGAACTATACCAACGCAGCCACTGACGCTCATTTAGTAGACTTCGCCTGCTTAGATCGGTTTAGGGTTAGGTTTAGATTTAGGGTTGGGGTTACCATGTGGAAACGTTGCAATCGCTATGTTGTTTAGACGGTCGCAGTGCATTTACAGCAGGTGCAAATGACACAAGGGGGCGAACTATAGACTACCAACGCAGCGGTAGTTAGGGGAGTTTCTTAACACGCAGCAGACCGCTGACACCGGCATGGATGTTGACCATCAAAATAGATCAGAATACAAAAGGCCGAAAACACACATCCTAGAGGACAGGGGCAGGGGGTGGCCGGTGGGAAGCGGGGATGGGGGACGGGGGAGGGGGGTCAGTGGTGGACGTTGGAGGTAGCTATACTGGAGTGGATTTTGGCATGGCGGGGACGGTGCGGTTCAGACTGATGAACGTGTGGAGAAGACGAAGTGGGTAACTTGACAACAGACGAGGAGTGTGAAAGAAAATCAGTCGTTTGGAAATTCGGGCTGTTGCTGATCATAATTATGCTCACCCAAGAAGATCATCATTAGCGGCCTCAGCACCTGACCTCGGTACAGTCAGCAAGTGAAGGCCGCGGCGGCATCCAAGCACGCCTACTTCAAGGTCGACTGATGCACTCAAGAACACGTGCATCAAGGCTGATGCACTCAAGGACGCGTACTAGCACTAGTACTTCAAAGTCGACCGAGGCGCACTTCAAGGTCGATTCACTCAAGGAAGCGTACTTCAAAGTCGATTGAGGCACGCAAAGATGCGCACTTCTGAGGTCGATTCACTCAAGGAAGTGTATTTCAAGGCCGATCGAGGCAACAAGGTTGCGCGTTTCAAGTTCAAGGTCGGTTCGAGTCACTCAGTCAAGGACGCGTACTTCAAGGTCGATGCACCCAAGGACGCGTTCTTCCGAGTCGACGCACTCTAGGACAAGTACTTCAAGGACAAAGTGTGAGACCAGGCAGTCTTCCATCAAGTACTACTTCTACACAGTAAAACAAATGATTGGCAGGAACACTGATCAGTGTCTATGATATCAGTGATGACTCCGTGTATAGCGTGATGTTCAGGTGAGGTGAAACAACGTCAGCCTTGTGTGTAGACTGAATTTCAGTTTCATAGCTCCACACACTGACGACACCGCGTGGACGGACCCTCTCGAAGTTTCAGATGAACTGACACTTCGCCGAAATGTTTCAGTCGACACTAGTCGCAGCCGGTTCCCTTTCAGTGGTGCCACTGAGCGCATCTGTCAGAAACCCTCAAGACAACGACTGCAAGCCTCCAGCATCTTCATCGTAACTGATTCCGGCACCCGGCTCTACTCCAGTTTGCACGTTTCATACCTCAGAATGGAGTAAGCCTGCGCACTGTCACTGTCCCTACCCTGTGCCGGCTGTGCGGCACTCGACAAAAAAGCACGTGGTTATCTGCGATCAGTGGACGCTTCTGCGCGGCCGGCTTACCATTTCAGCAAAGACCGTACGGTCTTTGATTTCAGTGTAATGATACTGGTGAAGCCGCAGCAGTTCGCGCACAAAATATACAGCGCATTACTTAGCGAACACGCATACAGGTTTCGCATTATCCATGCATATATGCACACGATCCTTGACTACAGCAACAGCCCGTCAGATCACAGCGAATAAATGCAGTAATTACTTCCATGTGCAGTGTGGCCCCGGTACTAACTCCCCCGCAGTGTTCGGCCCCCGAAACAGTGAGCGCGGAAGCAGGAGCCTAAACGGGTCGATGCGTCGGAGAAGGGCATCGTGTGCAGTCCTGGCGTCATCGGAAGAACAGTGTTGCAAACTGTACAGTTCCCGTGTGTAACCAGACACAATAATTGTTCACCTCATGTCCGCCCGTCAAGCATAATTTAAACATCAGCCGCTAAAGGTTTGTATGATGAGGGTGGTGCAGGTTCAGTCGTGAAACAGAAAGAGACAGAGAGGGGGGGGGGGGGGGGGGTCGGAAGAGAGAGAGAGAGAGAGGGGAGAGTGGGGTGGGGAGAAAAAAAAGACTCACAGACACACATGAACAAGACACACACGTACATAGTTTACCAAACAAGAGAGAGAGAGAGAGGGGGGGGGGAGGGGGATGAAAAGGAGCCCCCCAACTGGAAACGGCAAGAAATGCATGGACACCATTGGAGGTGTTGAAAACACTGAGATAACAGTGTGGGAGGTGCTGGAATGATAGTTTATTCTCTGTGAGAGAGAGAGAGGGGGGGGGGAGGAGTCGGAAGACAGAGAGAGAGAGAGGGGGGGGGGGGGGAGAGTGGGGTGTGTGTAAATGAGAGAGAGAGAGAGAGAGAGAGAGTGTGTGTGTGTGTGTGTGTGTGTGTGTGATTGGCAGTGCTATGGACAGTATAACAATGAGACTGTAACAGTGAAGGGTGTGGACCGACAGCATTAAAGTGGATTGACACAAGTAACAAGTAAACTGGTATACATGAATACCCGAGCGAGTATACCCGAAGCCGGGTAATCTGCTAGAATATATATATATATATATATATATATATATATATATATATATATATATATATATATATATATATATGCCAGGGGTGTCCAGCGCATGCTCCCCCGGATTTTTTTCAAGACGAAAATCTGTGCAATTTGGTGCATTTTGGCATGAGGAAGAAACAATTTTGTCTGGAGGAAAAGTCTAAGAATTAGACCAAAATCTGTGTATTTTGTGTGCAGAGGAGGAAACATACTTTTGGGAGGAGAAACATTTTTAACCAAAGGTGGAAATCCGCCAAAGGTGGAAGATTTTATGCCCTGATCTGTAATACCAAATCAACACTGACACAAGCGCACACCCATCTTTTGCACTTAGGACACGAATGCATGATGCATTAATGTAGTCCAGGGGCGTAGGAACCACGGGGGCCCTGGGGGCCCAGGCCCCCCTTCGATTTTTGGAAGGGGGGCCCGAATATCTTTGGGCCCCCTTTAATTGATTTTGATAAGAGGAGAGGGGGTCCACCAGTGGTGCCCCCCCCCCCCCCCCCCATCCCTGCTCTGCTGTCGCAGGACACAATCCTTGGCAGTCAACACACACACACACACACACACACACACACACACACACACACACACACACACACACCCCTCTTCACCCCGGCCGTATGGCTCACCCGACTTAGCCGTGGGCTCCCCTTCCTCTCAGCATCTTCCTACGCGCCTGCTGTACTCACTACCTCCGTCCCCTTCCTCTCAGGCTGAGGGGAAGCCGGAATAGCCGAATGGAGCGTTGGACTCTCAGTCAATGTTCGGTTCCGTCCTGACTTCGAATCCCCGCTGGGGCCAAACGTTTGTACTGGCCTTTTTCTCGTTGCCCCGTCTTTAATATCACACATACGTGGTGGAAAAGGTCGTTAAACATCCACCCACCCTTCCTCTCAGCCTTCCGATGATCATTCCATGCGCTACCTAGAAATATCTCTCTTGTCTTGTTCCACCATGCGTAGTACATTTATCAGCACAGTACAGTGCGGACATGCCACGACTTCCCCGAAACTTGACGTCAGCGTGAAGAAGGCCAGCCGCCTTGGCTGCCTGGTGACGCAGCAACGTACTGAATGCCAACAACTCTGACGACACAAGTGATCACTGATTCTGGTAGTTGTCAACCGCCACCAGATCGCATTAGCATGTAAAGGCACATAACAGCTGTAAGTGCGAGATGAAACAAGGACCCTAGATCCGATACACAAGAGCGTATGGCCGGTATGGGAAAGGGGGGAGGGGATTCTGAAGGGGGGGGGGAAGGGGGAGCAGCAAAGACTACAGATTTGCTAGCGGATCTAGATGTTTAATGATACAAAAGCTAAGCCTTATGTTTGCCATGAGCGGATCTAGATATAACAGTTGTTCGTGTTACATATACTAAAGCTAAGGCGGGCCTGTGCAGGATTTTTGTATTTCAGTATATACTTGAATTTACCTTTGGCTGACTTCTGATGTCAGATCTGATATCCCATGCAGATGAACAGCGTTTCTCATCTTTGACTTTGGTGGGCTGAAAATTTCCAAAGCAGAGGGAGCCGGAGTACCCGGAGAGAATCCCCGACGGCCGGCCCAAATGAACGGTGCCACATACGAGAAGGAAAAATTCTTCGCCTCGAGTGGGAGTCGACCTGACCTCTCCCTTTGGTGATAAAGTCTTAACCACTAGACCACCGAACGCCCCTGTCTCTCTCCAAACCTAACACGGTCTGTAGCTCTGTATTCATACCAGACAGACACAACAGACATAGAAAACAGTTTCTACTTTACACAAAATTAATATGGATTTACTTTCTGCTTCACAGTTCCATAATAATACCGGAGAGATAATTATTCAACAGGTCGATAATGCTAGGTTTTCATTAAGGCATAGAAAATTTACTAGTGAATCGAAGTCAGCTGAGAAAATTACTTTTAACTGCCGGGTCGAAATGAGAAACAATAAATCATGCCCTTTTTTGTCGGGAACCAGGCAACTGACACAAACGGCCAGAGTGAATGAAAATATCACACACACACACACACACACACACACACACACACACACACACACACACACACACACACAGCTAGATCCTGTCCTGACTCGAGGGGGGGGGGGGGAGAGAGAGAGAACTGCGTGGTTTTCACTGTCATTCTCTGCGCTGTATTTTTTTTAAAATAACAGATGTCCATCGTACAGAAATAATTATGTTGACTGTGTGCTGTTGTAATGGACAGTCGATTAAAGGATGTACAATTTTTTTCCAGTATTTAAAATCATGGTGTCTGTTCATGTATGTGTGCGTTTATGTCAGTGTGTTTTTTTGTGTGGATGTACATTGTAAGTTTGCTTGTGTTTAAATGACAGCTCATATTGAAACAGTATGTGTGGGCAATTTCACAACTACGAATCAAATTTTCTAAGTTCAACCTCGTGTTCAAACAAGGCACAAACGCCTACACTGAGTATTGCCATATTTAAACTTGCTTTTTACCATTTTGGCAATGAGTACTGCACTGTCATTTCATTTTGATATGCATGTACAAACATGACTGTTTAGTGCAAAGCATACAGACATAAAGTTGTTGAACACCAGCTGTATACCACAGGTAAATTGTATACATGTATCTCTGAGGAAACCCTACACTGCACAACTGAATCTGTCGGAAACTAGCCTAGCTCGTCTTTATGGAAAGCTATTGATTTTACGTAATATTCATGCGTATAACTGAATAAAATGTATTGCTGAACCGGTGCTTTTGATAGGTATTTCTACATGCCTACATTGAACCGTCCCGTTCAGTTATGAGGTAGGACACACATGTCTCCTGCACTGCGACAGCTGTCGCATACACTGAAAGCTGGCGTAATAAAAAAAAAAATTGAAAGGGTGATATTAAGTTTCTGTTCTCTAAGGGTGAAAAAAGAATATACGCAAAATGTTGGGCACTGCTCAAAACGAGCTAATTCCATGTTGGCTAAGCCAGCTTATGGTTTGAAGCAGTTTTGCTCGTGAGTGCGCCTGTACGCTCGAAATACTATACATTGAGGATTCAGTACGTAGTACAGCTCTTAATGCGACACAATGTTGTTTACATTTTGCAAGAGCGGTCGAACATACACATTCTACAAATTTCGTTACAAATACTCGATCACGTAGTGTGGTCACCGCGTCATCGAGTACGCTTCTGCTGCCGTGGCTCAGTGCCAGCATTAGAGACGCTATCACTGCTCAGGTGTCTAAGTGGTGGGATAGTATTACCACGAGACTGACAGCTCAGAACGACCTGTGGGCGTAACTGACAATGGTAGCATTGATAGCAGAGGCGGCGGAGGCCGTGTATAATGCTGCACATTATGTGTTTGTAGTTAAATGTATTTGTGGAGGAATGTTGCGTTATTATAGGACACAACTTCAAAATGGATACTTGGCTTTTTTCCTCTCGTCGTCTCTGTCGCTCTCTTTAATTAAAAAAAAAAGCACACAGACACACACAAATACCAAGAAAAACATCATCCGTTTCAATATGGAAGTAAATTTTGGTGTTTTAACACTTCTTCGCACCTCTGCGCACTTCTTCGCACTATTTGGAAGGACCGTGTTGCATGTGGTTTCTGTGTGAGTGAGTGTGTGTTGACTGTAAGGCGCCCTGAGCTCCTGCGGGAGGGAGGGCGTCCCTTAAATACCCATTATTATTATTATTAAAAATCCCAGACAAAAGTGAGAACTAGATTAACGTGAATTTTGCGCCAGATTGGCCCAAATGATTAATTACCCCCATTTAGTGTTGAATTAGGGCTATAGCCTCGACTGACCAGGAATCAATTCCCTGGTCAATCCAAAGCTACCGCAAGTTCGTTGCACCTAGCTTAATTGAATCAGCCGAACGGGTATTACATCCTATGTGTCGCTAGTTGCTTTTCGCTTGTCATATCCGGGTTGTTGGTCACTTAAAGGAACACGTCAGTGTTACAACTTGTTCGTCCAGATGGACCTGGTGGTGGTGGTGGTGGTGGTGTGTGTGTGTGTGTGGGGGGGGGGGGGAGTTTAACGTCTTTTTCAACCACGTAAGGGTGATACCAAAGACGAGGCAACGAGAAAAAGGCCAGCAAAAATATTTGGCTCCGGGCGGGAGTGTGTGTGTGTTTGGGGGTTTAACGTCCTTTTCCACCACATAGGGTGATATCAAAGACGGGGCAACGATGAAAAAGCCAGCACAAATATTTGGCCCCAGCCGGGATCGAACTCACGACCCGAGCATTAGAAGTCCAACGCTCTACCATTAGACCACCCCGGCTCCCCGGCTCCGGGCGGGAAGATGGACCTAGGCTGACTACGATGACAGAAGCATGATTACCATGAAAATTAAAATTATAGCCTCTTCTGGGTCGTCCTTGCTAAAACACGAGCCAAAATGAACAGCTACCGCTAGCTTCCGTTCCAAAAAGGAGGCGGAGGCCAGCTGCTGTAGCGGTTTACGGTCCGCAGACGGTGAACTCAAATTCCGGGTGTGGGGAGCCGGGATAGCCGAATGGAAGAGCGTTGGATTCTCGATGCTCGGGTCGTGAGTTCGAATCCCGGCTGGGGCCAAATATTTGTGCTGGCCTTATTCTCGTTGCCCCGTGTTTGGTATCACCTTTACGTGGTTGAAAAGGACGTTAAACACACACACACACACACACACACACACACACACACACACACACACACACACACACACACACACACACACACACACACACAAATTCCGGGCATGCAGCCGAAGACACATGGGATCGAAAGCAACATTACAAGTCATGTATACAGAGCTGTAAAATGCACTTCGGAAGACAACTGACCTAGTACTGGCAGCGTCTGACTTTTTGGCACAGTGGGAGTTCGTCATCCAGAACTCGGCTTCTTTCACGCGGTTAACACATGAAACCCCAGATGCAACACATAGGATATTCATGTAGTCCTACTGTAGCCGCTATCCAGGCCACTGCAAGAAAAAAACGAATTACCTTTCCTTGTTGCTGTTTTCAATTTGTCGCCGGCGTTGAAGGGACAGCGACGTGTTAACGGCTGGACAAATCCTCCGCCAACCGCCTTGCTGCAGTAGAATACGACGAATGTGACAGTTTGTTCTCGCTTGACGTCAAGGAAGTAACTGAAAGCTCTGTCGCTCTGTGTGCGCGGGGGTGTGTTATTCACTTTCTCGATCTCTTATCAATATCACACCTATAACCTCATGTTCAGGTGGCATAATTTTATATGCATATATGCGGATCAAATATTTGGTGACGGGAGCGAGACACTTCGACATGTGTGTGTGTGTGTGTGTGTGTGTGTAAGGAAGGGGGGGGGGAGCGGGGAAGGGGTGGGGGGGAGTGCGAACTTTGAGTGTAGTAAAAATCATAGTAGTTACTAGTGCTCAGTGTAAAATTGTGCTCCCTGAATCGACCGGAGGTCGTGAATCGCCCAGTAATGGCCTGCCTACAAATGAAGTTTAACTCTAATCCCAGTCCAATTCAGTTCTTCCCACGGGACTACAGTCATTTTGGCTTCATTACCACGTCGGACATCGGCAGACTGAGTTTCAAAATGTTCAATAACCAGGGCCGATATAATTTATGTCCTATGATATCTGCGCCACAGTGAAAAATGTTCAGGACCATTGTCCTATACTTTTACGGCCAGCCAGGACATTTGTCCTATTACAGTTCCCACGCATATGAAGCCCTGCAAGGGCATAAGTGCCTATCAAGTTCAATAAATTAAAGTATCAAGTTCATGACGCTTAGGCCCATTTGACAGTAAACAGGGAATCGATCCTTTAAGCCAGACCCCAGAACCCAGATCCGCTTTTAGGCGGAGATAATGGGTTCCTTTACTTTTGGTCGTAAAACAGATAGGGAATCCCTGAATACGTGACTTACGGCAAGCAATTCACTCCTGAGGTACCAGAGCAGGCAAGCGGGAGCTGTTTGATAATAATATATAAGCTTACAACGTTGCAGCCGATTCATGCTCAGCGACCAAGGACTAGTCCTTGTCAACGACATAAAATCCACAGTTTGATTTTGCAGTGCACTGAGCACAAAATGGCGTCTAGCAGTAACATGCTCGGTGGCAGATCTAGTAGTACTGTTAGCGTTTCGTGCTACGTGCCTGGAGACGCTGCAAACAGACTCGCTTATCCTCACGAATTTGCCAGATCTCTGTGAAACGGACCAGTCAGCACACTTATCAAAGAGGTGTTGAGTGGGATCAGGACACGGATGTGGATGACTTGAAATGAAAGACACGCACAATGTCTTGGAGGAACTTGAGACTTGGAGGGCTGTGCAGGAGTGGGCGCCGTGATCTATACGATAATTATACAGTAAGAATTATCAGATGTGGCAGTTAGATCTGCACGACTGTATTGTAATTTCTGTTAAAATGACTGCCACGTGGACGTTTACGGTGAACAAGGAAGCTGCATTTTATCGACACGAATGTAAACCCAAGCAAATCAGCCAACTTTTCTTACAACTGTTAGATTTCTGTTTGTCACCTATGCATACGTGCAAGGTGTTAGACAAACGGCAGGCAGGTGTGTGAATCAGATACATTCAAATAAACTCGCGCTTTTATTTCGACCCCACCGTGTAAACTCCTCTGGGAAAAAGGTGAAGTAAGCTGTAAAAACAACTGCGCTCAAATTATTTCCCTTGTTTCTGATTATCTCCCCAAATTATCTCCACTTTGTTGAAGGCTCTGGTGGTTGATGAAGTGCTCAGTAACCTTTCTTTGCCCAATAACCTTTCAGAAAATATATACTTCTTCACATCTATTGTGAACAGAAAGGATACTGAATTTCAAACAATACAAAAATCTGAGAGGATAGTATTTTTCGTAATAATTCCGAGAGGGAAAGAGTTCACTGTACTGGAGAATCGCCGTTATTGGCTGGTCAAAAGGAAAGCGACAACTTCAACGGTGCAGCGTACGAGTTTAAAAAAAAAAAAAAAAAGGAGAAAAAATGCCTTACAGGTACAGAAACACAACCTGAATGGCGTTTCCGCTCAGTTTTGTTTGGGGTATTCTTCCAACGCTATATGTGCCCTTTCTTCCAAATAGGTATGAGAATAATAATAAATCACATTTCTGAAGCGCAATTCTTGGCAGACAACTCATTGCCCATTCACACATCACTCACACGCACATAAAACACATCCTTACACAGCAGGTACTACGGTAATCAGTAAAATGCCAGTTGGAACAGGTAGGTGTTAAGCTCTGATTTGAAAGAAGCCAAAGTAGGTTGCTGTCTCGTGCTAGGCCTAGCGGGCAGCGGCTTCCACATTACAGGGGTAGCAAAGCAGAAAATGCGTTGGCCAAAAGATTTCAAATTTGGACTATGAACTTTGAGGAGCTTTTCATGTATCGAGGCAGAAGGCATGCGTACTAGCACTGCAGAACCGTGCATTTCTATACCGTCTTCTGCAAAAAGAGCATTAGTGCCATGGTTTTAATACGCGCTCAGGACCTTTTTTTTGCACATGACGGTAGGACTTTGGACGCCAAAATATGTGAAGGCCCGCTACAGGACGTACCAGTGTTCCTCACAGCTTTCAAAACTGAGGGTCACTTTAACCGGCATCTCTGTCAAATTCAGAGGGTCATTTTGTAAAATCAGTGAAATCAGTACAGCCTCACAATCTCTGCGTCAGATTCTCAAATCTCTCCGTAAACGGAGCCGGGGTGTCCGAATGGTAGAGCGTTGGACTTCTAATGCTTTGGTCGTGAGTTCGTATCCCGGCTAGGGCCAAATATTTGTGCTGGCTTTTTCATGGTTGCCCCGTCTTTGATATCACCCGTATGTAGTGGAAAAGGACGTTAAATCCCCCAAACACCCACCCACCCTCTCCGTAAACGACGCACATAGTATGTGCGTAATAAGGAACGCTGCGTAGACTAACCGGTACAAGCAAGAGCAAAAACTTCAACAGCCTCATAAATAGGTCACTTTACAATTACACCGAGACAACAGTAGAAGAGAGCAACATTATTCTTACCTGCAGGGTTGCGCGCAAAAAGAACCGTTCACGGCCGGACTGTCACATACGCTTGTCAGCGAACGCCGCTCCACAAAGCTCGATGTTGTTGAATAGCGGCAGTGAACACGCACTTGGTCGACGTCGCATTGTGCACAGTCAGTCCCCGAGTAATACAACTGTTTCCACTGTTTACTAGTACTGACACGCTGACGAGTCCCGGCCCTGTCTGCGCGGCCTTTTTGTCGCTTCGTCTACAGCGGAGCTGAAGTTATGCGCTGCCTGTGCCTATGTGGAGGAGGTACGCGCACTGTCCACCTAATTATTACGTATACATAATTATACGTATGTGGGTGTTGTTTTCAGCCACGCTTACCGGAACAGTCTGTCAGATATCCTACACCTGAAACGCGGCCCCGTTCTCACCTTCGCGGTTTACGTCATGTAATGTAATGAAAGGCCTTTAATTCCTCCACTGGTTCCCCGTCAGGGTTTAAAAAAAAAAAAATCCTATTCCAGCACAGCGAGTGTTGCTTGAACCTGACAACTGATAAGCCGCCAAGGTTATGATCGGTTACTGGTGGTAAAAAAAGAAAAGAAAAAAAAAGTGTGAATGCTCGGCTTTGAGACCCCACGGTCATGTCTCTGTGTCAGTGAAGTGACTGATAAAGTGACCACTGAGTGACGTTTAACCCGTCCCCTGCGGATTATCAAAGCCGGATAAACCCTATCTGATAACTCTGTGTGTGTGTGTGTGTGTGGCTACTCTGTGCTCTGCCAGGAAAACTGCATGCTTGAAGGGAGACAACTCATGCGGACACTAACTGAAACTCACATCAGTTGTCCACCGCAACTGAACTATTGTCTGAAGTTAAAACTCGTGTAAACTGACCTGAGGGGTTGTACGTCAGTAACCAGTCCTCTCTACAAAGAAAACGGCATTTACTAGACTGCGCATGTGTGACCTCGGCCGTGACCTCGTCGTTTGTGGATTGTGTAGCGCCTGAAAAGAACTAGAACATTTTTATTGACATGTCGTGCCGACATCTTGATTCAAGTCAAGGGCTCAGGTGATTTTGTCCACTGAAGTCTCCTGCCTGAGTAATATTGCTCTGTATTACAGTTTAGTTTTGGTTGTGTTCTGTAAGTGTGGAAGCCAGCTGTGTAAACGGGAATGATACCGATTTCTACCGATTTTTACTAAGTGGCTGTCGGGCTGCTCATCAAGGGCCGGTGTTATGTCCGGATCCTCCGGTTAAGATCCCCCCCCCCCCCCCACTCACACACAAACTTGAAACTGAAACCACCATCCCAGCGGAAAAAAAAAACAACACAAAACAACAACCAACAACAAAAAGAACGAAAAACAAACAAACAAACCGAACCAACCGACAAAGAAAGAAAGAAAGAAACAAACAAACAAACCGTAGGCAGTTGGTGAGTGCGGCTACTCATGAGGAGACACGCCGGCTTCAAACTAAAAAGGGGTGGGGTATGGGGGAGGTGGGGGGGGGGGGGCAAAAAACAAAATCGGGGAAGGGAATAATCAAGTAGAGAACTGTTTATCAAAAGCGTCAGTTCTGCGTAAGTGGGGCCAGTTTTCATGCTTACACACATCTGGGCAATGAAGTCTGACCACTTGCATTTAAGTCTGACGTGTGTGTGTGTGTGTGTGTGTGTGTGTGTGTGTGTGTGTGTGTGTGTGTGTGTGTGTGTGTGTGTGTGTGTGAGAGAGAGAGAGAGAGAGAGAGAGTCCTACACGTTTTCCTACTCATCTTTCCTCTTTTTTTTTTAAATCCCGAAAATTCATGTGACGTCTTTGAATATGAATACACACTGTGACATTACTGCAAGGTAGTGATGAAATATACAAAACGGGGGGGGGGGGGGGGGAGAGGGGGGGGGGGGGGGGGGGGTGGGGAGGGGTCGCGGGGGGGGGGGGGGTTACAGATGTGAAAGTTGCGAGCGGAACACCGTTTTTCTATGCACTGGCTCCAACGCTCTGTGTTAGTTTTAAATTTATATTACTCGTCGCATCGGTTCAATTTATTGTATCCACTACATCCAAAGAACGGTGTGTAAATAGAGACATCCTCGGTCCTGTCACCGAATCTTTTTGTATGTATTCGCCTCCGTGTTGGGTTAGATTCGGTGAACCACAAAGACGAAGTGAAAGCACTGACAGCGTTTTGCAATTTCGGTTTGTGTGTGTGTGTGTGTGTGTGTGTGTGTGTGTGTGTGTGTGTGTGTGTGTGTGTGTGTGTGTGTTTATTTTTCTTTTTTTTTTTGGGGGGGGGGGGAGACATCAGGATGTTAGCAGATAAATAGCTGCCTACGCTCGCTACATCACTGCGCTTCAGTTCTGTTGACACGACAGTCATCCCAAAAGCCTCAGCCTATGAGGAAAGGTTCTGTTTTAAAGGTATGTTGCTAGTGAGAGCGGTTTAGCAAGTTTTACCAGCGGTATCTCCGTTTTGTTTACCACACGTATGGCCGGGAAAATCCCAAGTAAAATATCATCTACCCCCCACTCCCCACCCCTTCTCTTTCACACACACACACACACACACACACACACACACACACACACACACACACACACACTCTGTGTCTCACACACACACACACACACACGTGCGCGCACACGCGGTACGCACTCACGCACGCACGCACACGCACTCATTCACACGCGCACGCGCGCGCACACACACACACACACACACACACACACACACACACACACACACACACACACACACACACACACGCATATTGTGAAATCATACACTGAGTTTTGCTAGTCATTTCAACGGCTTCTATTTTCTTCACCGACAACCTGAACGTACGTAGCCGGCATCATGGACATTTGTGTACAGAGTATACGGAACAGAGTCAGTGCGTATCGACATACCGAACAGACGCGTGCACGTTTCAATGCGGTGAGGTATGGTTTGTTAGTTCGTTCCGGCAATGGCTAACGGACATCAGTAGTGAGCGCCTGTATGTTACACCTGTTTCAAGCTATTCGCCCAGTCAATATTTAGAAATACTGCAAACTTAAGAAAAGTGGATTTCGTAAAAAATAAGAAGAAGAAGAACCCCCCCCCCCCCCCCAAAAAAAAAAAAAAAAAAAAAACCCAAAAAACAACACACACACACACACACACACACACACACACACACACACACACACACACACACACACACACACACACTGACAAGATCCCCCCGCACACCACCAGAACACGAAGATCGTTGGTTTCGGAGGGGGGGGGGGGGGGGGAGACTGTTTTTGACTAATAAATAAAAACATTTTCTGACTCCAAATTGTAAACCTTGTCCTTCTACTGCGCTGTAATGGAGGGTCGGTAAACTGAATTTGCTGGCTTTTCCCCTCTTTCAGTTTGGCTGGTAAACTTTCTGAATCTCTACCGCGTGTCACCTACGTTTCGTCTGTACGGCGTTTGATACACCTGTTGTAAAATTAACCCATTCGACTGGCAGTGTCACAGTGCCCAGGTTTCAGCCGATGGAATGTCGGTTGTTCACTATCAGGTTTCGTCCATTCGGCCGGTTCTGCGTCCGTCAGGTTTCGGCCACTGGGTGTGCAGCGTGGTCAGTAATAATGATGATAATAAGCCGGCTCAGCGCTTCTGTCCCTGCTGTCGGTGGGTGGGCTCAGCAGTGGTCCATGCCAAGGTTCGTTCATTCGGTTGGTACCGGACATCGGATCTGTACTTTGTCTAGTATTATAAGTTTGGGCCTGTGTGTTGACAAATGTTCCCCGAGGTGTTTCATACATATGGCTGGTACTGTGGATGTTGTACATTTCGACCACAGGCTCTGTATTTGGTCCATAGTAAGTTTCGGCCGGTGGGCTGCCGACTGCTCCCTGCCAGGTTTCGTCCATTTGGCCGGCACTGTGTCTGTAATAGGCTTCAAGCATTGGATCTCTGCTGTACACATCGTACGTTTCGGCTGGTGGGCTGACGCTTACTCCCTCCCAGGTTTGATACATTCGGCCGGTTCTGTGTCTGTCATAGGCTTCGAGAAATGAATCTGTACTGAACCGATTATACGATTCGACTGGTTGGCTGTAATCTACTCCCTGCCAGGTCCGATACGGTCGGCCGATGCTTTGATCGTTATAGATTTCGACCGTGGGATCTGTATGTTGCGTTGTATACGTTTCTGCCGGTTGTCTGTTTTCTGTTCCCTGCCAGTTTTGACTGTAGTAGGTTTCTACCGTTGGATCTGAACTGTACCTATCATACCTTTCGGCCAGTGGGCTGACAGTCGCTCGATCCTGCCAGGTTTCATGTGTTAGGCCGGAACCGCGTCTGTCCCAGATTCTGGTCGGTGGGATGGCAAGTGGTGCTGTCTGGTGACATGTGCAGTATTTGCCATATGTTACTGCCCGTGGGCTGACAACTGTTCCACCCTGAGTTTCGTCTACTGTGGGACTGTGATAGGTTTCGGCCATTCGGTAGGGACTCCACCTGTCATAAGTTTCGCACGGTGGGCTGACAACTGTGCCGCCCTGAGTCTCGTCTACTCTCGGACAGGTTTCGACCATTTGGTAGGGACTCCATCTATCATCCGTTTCGGCCGGTGGGCTGACGTCTGCTCCCTGCCAGGTTTCATGCGTTTTTCCGGCACTGAATCTGTCGTAGGTTTCACCAAAGCGACCGGTGGTGGTGTATCTAGCCCATATCTCAGCTGACGGGCTGACAACTGTTCCCATCGGCATTTCGTTCATTGGGCTGTCATTACGTGTGTCGTACGTTGCGGGCGGTGGCCTTGCAACAGTTTCCTTCCAAGCTTTGTCAGTTCGGTCAGCATTTCGCCTGTCATAGGTTTCGGCCGATGGGTTCACAACTACTCCCTGCCAGGTTTCGTCCATTTGACCGGTACTGGGCCCTTGTGTCGTTTGACTGCCAGTTGCACCCTGAAAGGTTTCGTCTATTCGACCGGCGCCGAGCCGTTGGGTTGTTTGACTGGCAATTGCACCCTGAATGGTTTCGTCCATTCGACTTGTGCTGAAACCTTGCGTCGTCTGACTGCCAGCTGCACCCTGAAAGGTTTCGTCCATTCCGCAGGAACTGCGCGGTGTGTCGAAAGGCGTGCTTCCCTGCCAGGATTCGGTCGTGTCACCAGAACCGCGTGCACGACCATAGCTGTCTCCTTCGGGTAGTTCCTGCAGCACTTCAAGCGGCCGGTGCTGCGCTCTGTGTCTTTCAAAGCATATGGTCAGCGAGTCACTCGATTTTTGGTGCAGCTGGTGAACGTTGGTTCTACCCTCAGTCATCACGGGCGATTTGCGCTGTCTCCTCGACGGGAGTGGGACATCCTCTACGTCATACCTTTCATCCGGCCGCGGATAGCAGCTTGAGTGACAACAGTCCGGACCGCCGGTCGCACAGCCCACAAACAACGATGAAGCGCTGCAATAATCATATGTCGTGTTAGGATGTATTATGGCTGTGCGCGTGTAACGTGTATGTGAGGTGTATTTAATGTGTAGGTAATGTGACATGTATCTAATGTGTATGTATGTAATTCCACTCTGCTATTGTGAGGCGCCCAGAGCTCCAGCAGGAGGCTGGGCGCCAGACAAATCCTCATTATTATTATTATTATTATTGAAGAATTATTTGCATCAACAGTTAGTTAGTTATTTAGGGCTTAAGGCCGCGCAAGCAACAAAGGACTATTTCGTGGCTAATCAAGGTCCTTTTTCGCCCGATTAAGATGAAAAGGAAGACAACAAAACAAGGTGTAAATATATACATATAAACATCTGTCCGGTTTAAATAATAAACACGTTGCATTTCTTTGTACATCGAACATATATAGGTCGAGGATAGTCCGTATTACTTGAGGTGTCTACATTTTATAGAACAGATTTGACTCTTTCAAGAAGCTAAAGATGCTGTCAGGGGTAACATCAGTCCCGAAACAACACCTCCAAAGAATCTGCACAGTAATGTTTTACGCGAATCTCTTCGCATCAACAACCGACAAGAACTAGCAAAGCAATTGTAGAGTTTGGCAGTGAGTATTGCCACCGTCCAACCCCTTACTATCACCAGAACACTACTGCGACCGTCCAGTCCCTTACTATCGGCAGAAATCTACTGCCACTGTTCAGCCCTTTCCTATCTACAGAACACAATTGCCACCGCCCAACCCCATACTATCGGCAGAACTCTATTGCCACTGTACTCACGAAACTCTGCGTTTCCTGATGACTCTCTGCACCTCGTAGTCGTCTCCATACACAACGACAAATGGTGAAGACTGGGCCGGTGGACCAAAGACCATGCTGTCACGCGGGCGTCCGGCTTGAGCTGCATCGTACACTTCGGGCGACGGGCAGCAGCGACACTGAATGCAGACGGCATCATCCTCCGGGCATCCGCTCACACAGCCAAGATACCAGGAGACATTGCTGGCAACAACAGTCATTTCCAGTGTTTTTTTTTTTTTTTTTTTTTTACAGTTACGGATCATGTAGATTTTTCATTGTACCATTAAGACCTGAGATAAATTTCATATCGCTGCTTTTTAATGCATGCTGTGTTATCTGTGCATTCTATCTATCTATCTATCTATATAGAAACGATATACACATATATATATATATATATATATATATATATATATATATATATATATATATATATATATACACACATACACACACAACTAAAAATTCGAAAGCGTTTGACATACAATACGATACGATACGATACAAAACAATACAATATCTTTATTGTCTATTTTAAAACAGAAATTTCTCTTCTTCATTACTGCCTGACAGTGTATAAGATAATGAATAAAAACATTCAATTTAAGGCTCTCTCTCTCTCTCTCTCTCTCTCTCTCTATATATATATATATATATATATTTCTGTTTTAAAATAGACAATAAAGATATTGTATTGTTTTGTATCGTATCGTATCGTATTGTATGTCAAACGCTTTCGAATTTTTAGTTGTGTGTGTGTGTGTGTGTGTGTGTGTGTGTGTGTGTGTGTGTGAGGGTGGGTGGGTGGGTGTTTGGGGGTTTAATGTCCTTTTCCACCACAAAGACGGGGCAACGATGAAAAAGCCAGCACAAATATTTGGCCCCAGCCGGGATCGAACTCACGGCCCGAGCATTAGAAGTCCAACGCTCTACCATTCGACCACCCCGGCTCCCCGTGTGTGTGTGTGTGTGTGTGTGTGTGTGTGTGTGTGTGTGTGTGTGTGTGTGTGTGTGTGTGTGTGTGTGTGTGTGAGAGAGAGAGAGAGAGAGCCTGTGTACTCACGAGGTCGTGCGGGATGAAGAGGATACGGATGGGACAGTGACTGGGACAGGGACAGGTTCTGTCACACTGGACTTGAGACGTCCTCTGCGAATACACCGGAAAATGTCAAGGAGACCATAATCACTATCAAATACTGGCTACGTAACACAGATGCAAATTTCAAGAGAACGCTAGATTATATTCCTATTAAACATAACGTTGCGTACGACACCTTAGACTGAAATGCTTTAAAATTCACCAAAACAACACAACAACAACAACAACAAAATCATAAACATCCAGCAGTCAAAGACTCATGTGTAGAGTACATTTCAACAAATTCCAATATTTCCATCATTCATTAGTGCTCTTTCAGCAAAAAGAGTAACAGACAAATAAAAAAAATCAACCAACAGACAAAGAACATAACTGATATCAAACAAAGAAAGTTCCATAAAAGCAGTGACAAAGAACAGCAAACTCATCAGCAACAAGTACTTCATTAGCACTTGAGACACCATTCGTCGAACTGGGTTCAGCGTTCCGACACGTTTTAAATAGACAACAAGGGAGCTGAAACACACAAACAACGAAAAAGGGAATCCTTTTATGGCATACCGCCAAGCCAAAGTCATGAGGCGCGGTTCTTCACTTCACTTCACTTCGCTTCACTTCATTTCACTTCAGTGCAGTGTGTGTGTGTGTGTGTGTGTGTGTGTGTGTGTGTGTGTGTGTGTGTGTGTGTGTGTGTGTGTGTGTGTGTGTGAGAGAGAGAGAGAGAGAGAGAGAGAGAGAGAGAGAGAGAGAGAGAGAGAGAGAGATGATGATGATGATGATGATGTTTTTATTCAGGATAGAGCATTTAGGCATTGCTGCCTATCTTACAGGCTGTCCTGAGAGAGAGAGAGAGAGAGAGAGAGAGAGAGAGAGAGAGAGAGAGAGAGAGAGAGAGAGAGAGAGAGAGAGAGTGTACGACACTGTATTTTACAAGGATACATGTATAAGATTAGGTGCGCGGACCTGTCTTCGATCTTGTCCTTGCGAGAGAGAGAGAGAGAGAGAGAGAGAGAGAGAGAGAGAGAGAGAGAGAGAGAGAGAGAGAGAGAGATGATGATGATGATGATGATGTTTTTATTCAGGATAGAGCATTTAGGCATTGCTGCCTATCTTACAGGCTGTCCTGAGAGAGAGAGAGAGAGAGAGAGAGAGAGAGAGAGAGAGAGAGAGAGAGAGAGAGAGAGAGAGAGAGAGAGTGTACGACACTGTATTTTACAAGGATACATGTATAAGATTAGGTGCGCGGACCTGTCTTCGATCTTGTCCTTGCGAGAGAGAGAGAGAGAGAGAGAGAGAGAGAGAGAGAGAGAGAGAGAGAGAGAGAGAGAGAGAGAGAGAGAGAGTACCTTCGAGGTGTTCCAAACGCGTATTTCATCCGGCGGAAGTACTTCTGTAGTCTGCGAACGATTAGGAGAGACGGCAGGAATAGAAGCCAGCACCAAAGCAAGGCCAACCACACTCCATTCTGAGAAGAAAACATTGTTCGTGAAGCTAACTAACAAACAAGCAAACCATCCCCTGCCCCCAACCCCCGCACCCTCCTCCCCCCGCCAAATGTCCATGTGGTCGATAGGGGAGGTGGCGATAGCCGACCGGGTGAAGTGCTGGACTGCTAATGCTAGGGTCCTGAGTTCGAATTCTTGCTGGAAGCCAGAACTTCGCGTTGTTTTTTGTTGTTGTTTTTATTCCCACGTTGCCTCGTCTCCGGTGTCACCCTTATATCGTGGAAAAGAACGCTGCACCCAGAACCAATCAGCAAACCAACCAACCAACCAACCAGCCAACCAACCAACCAACCAGCCAGCCAGCCAACCAACCAACCAACCAACCAACCAGCCAGCTAACCAACCAACCAACCAACCAACCAACCAACCAACCAACCAACCAACCAACCAACCAACCAACCAACCAACCAACCAACCAACCCTCTCGTTAACTGATGGCTACAATGGCTCCATATAAATGCATGCAGCGGTTTTTTTTTGTTTTTTGTTTTTTTTTAAAATATTTATTTTACCCTCTTTGGGTTTTTACAAGTTGACAATACAGATTAACGACCCAGGTGTAGCGCGCGCGTAAGACATACCACAAAGTTGTTGGTTAACACACTGAGCTGTCGGGCATCCTTAATTATGAGGGTTAAAAAAAAATGTACCGGCCCCCGTAATGTAGTGGTAAGCACTTCGGACTATGGACCGGGAGACCCGGGTTCGAGTCCCAGCCGAGGCAAGCGGGATTTTTCCAACCTAGGTCGGCTCCTACCCAGAGCGGGTGTGCTATAGGCCAAATGGGGAGGCTGTTGCCACACAGCCGAGCTTTACCCACTTCACGGGTGCGACTTTGGGGGTGCTTCCCTTGGTATGACACGTCTTATGATGTGGATGGTTACACGGCCGGCACCGCAGGTGCCGTTGTTCCCGGGCCTGCTTAATGCCGGGATATTTATGACAGGAAGCGTGTAATGCGGACATGTCCCGCAGTCCCAAACCACACGGATCTCCATAGCCTCATCATACCATCATCCTCATCTCCATCATCCTGCATAATAAAAACTGCCCCAACTTCCGAGCCCTCCCCTTCCGATTCCACCCATTACCAGGGAGGAACACCACTGGAGCCGACAAAAGAGTTGTGGCAGCAAAAAAATGCATAAAGACCATCTGCAAAAGGAGGGCCTAAGAGCGTTGGACATGTGTTTAATGAATCCCTTTTCCTAGACGACAGTGGTCATCCAAACAGGGCTTTCTTCACAGCGCTATTGGAAGAATTTCTGAGGATTCCCCATGGCTTAGCGTGTCTGTGGGCTCACCACATAGTCGACAATTCCTCTGCAGAAGGCGTGTATGGCCACCGCGCTGTATAAGTTGAACACTGGGCCACATTTACCCATGTCAGTCTTCAGCTAAAACACATAGAACGAAAGAGACTTTGACACTACTACTACTACTACTGCTGCTGCTGCTGCTTCCTCTGCTGCTACTAGTTAAATCACTACTACTGCTGATCATGCCAGTTACTCCTGCTGACGCTGACTCAGTTCAATTCAATTCAAATTACTTTATTAATCCCAATCTACTGGTGTTGCGAGTTACTGGTGCTGCTGCTGATACTGCTAGTTACTACTGCTGATACTGCAGCCACCTACTACTACTAGTTACTGCTGCTGCTGCTGCTGCTACTAGTTAAACTATTACTACTGCTGATCATGCCAATTACTCCTGCTGATGCTGCTACCACTACTACTACCGCTACTACTATTACTTCTGGTGCTGCTAGGTACTGGTACTACTGCTGATACTGCTAGTTACTACTGCTGATACTGCAACCACCCTACTACTACTAGTTACTGCTGCCGCTGCTGCTAGTTAAATCAGTTATTACTACTGCTGATCATGTCAGTTAGTCCTGCTGACGCTGCTACCACTACTACTACCGCTACTACTATTACTTCTGGTGCTGCTAGGTACTGGTATTACTGCTGATACTGCTACCATGTACTAATGCTAATAGCTACTACTACTACTACTGTTGATACTGCCGCATTACTATTACTACTTCTGGTGCCGCTAGTTACTGGCACTACTGCTGATGCTGCTTGTTACTACTGTTGATACAGCTACCACTACTCCTACTGCTGCTCAGTAGTTACTACTACTACTCCCTTATGTGGTGGAAACGGACATTAAACTCCCAAACACCCACCCCACCCACCCTACTACTACTAGTTACTACTACTACTGCTGCTACTGCTAGTTACTACTGCTGCTACTGCTACCACTACTGACTACTACTTACTATAACTGCTGATACTGCTAGTTACTGCTGCTGATACTGCTACAAACACCACTACTACTGCTAGTTACTGCTGCTGATACTGCTACAAACACCACTACTACTGCTAGTTACTGCTGCTGATACTGCTACAAACACCACTACTACTACTAGTTACTGCTGCTGATACTGCTACAAACACCACTACTACTGCTAGTTACTGCTGCTGATACTGCTACAAACACCACTACTACTGCTAGTTACTGCTGCTGATACTGCTACAAACACCACTACTACTGCTAGTTACTGCTGCTGATACTGCTACAAACACCACTACTACTGCTAGTTACTGCTGCTGATACTGCTACAAACACCACTACTACTACTAGTTACTGCTGCTGATACTGCTACAAACACCACTACTACTACAAGTTACTGCTGCTGATACTGCTACAAACACCACTACTACTGCTAGTTACTGCTGCTGATACTGCTACAAACACCACTACTACTACTAGTTACTGCTGCTGATACTGCTACAAACACCACTACTACTACAAGTTACTGCTGCTGATACTGCTACAAACACCACTACTACTGCTAGTTACTGCTGCTGATACTGCTACAAACACCACTACTACTGCTAGTTACTGCTGCTGATACTGCTACAAACACCACTACTACTGCTAGTTACTGCTGCTGATACTGCTACAAACACCACTACTACTGCTAGTTACTGCTGCTGATACTGCTACAAACACCACTACTACTGCTAGTTACTGCTGCTGATACTGCTACAAACACCACTACTACTACAAGTTACTGCTGCTGATACTGCTACAAACACCACTACTACTACTAGTTACTGCTGCTGATACTGCTACAAACACCACTACTACTGCTAGTTACTGCTGCTGATACTGCTACAAACACCACTACTACTACAAGTTACTGCTGCTGATACTGCTACAAACACCACTACTACTGCTAGTTACTGCTGCTGATACTGCTACAAACACCACTACTACTGCTAGTTACTGCTGCTGATACTGCTACAAACACCACTACTACTGCTAGTTACTGCTGCTGATACTGCTACAAACACCACTACTACTGCTAGTTACTGCTGCTGATACTGCTACAAACACCACTACTACTGCTAGTTACTGCTGCTGATACTGCTACAAACACCACTACTACTGCTAGTTACTGCTGCTGATACTGCTACAAACACCACTACTACTGCTAGTTACTGCTGCTGATACTGCTACAAACACCACTACTACTGCTAGTTACTGCTGCTGATACTGCTACAAACACCACTACTACTGCTAGTTACTGCTGCTGATACTGCTACAAACACCACTACTACTGCTAGTTACTGCTGCTGATACTGCTACAAACACCACTACTACTGCTAGTTACTGCTGCTGATACTGCTACAAACACCACTACTACTGCTAGTTACTGCTGCTGATACTGCTACAAACACCACTACTACTGCTAGTTACTGCTGCTGATACTGCTACAAACACCACTACTACTGCTAGTTACTGCTGCTGATACTGCTACAAACACCACTACTACTGCTAGTTACTGCTGCTGATACTGCTACAAACACCACTACTACTGCTAGTTACTGCTGCTGATACTGCTACAAACACCACTACTACTACAAGTTACTGCTGCTGATACTGCTACAAACACCACTACTACTACAAGTTACTGCTGCTGATACTGCTACAAACACCACTACTACTACAAGTTACTGCTGCTGATACTGCTACAAACACCACTACTACTGCTAGTTACTGCTGCTGATACTGCTACAAACACCACTACTACTGCTAGTTACTGCTGCTGATACTGCTACAAACACCACTACTACTGCTAGTTACTGCTGCTGATACTGCTACAAACACCACTACTACTGCTAGTTACTGCTGCTGATACTGCTACAAACACCACTACTACTACAAGTTACTGCTGCTGATACTGCTACAAACACCACTACTACTACAAGTTACTGCTGCTGATACTGCTACAAACACCACTACTACTACAAGTTACTGCTGCTGATACTGCTACAAACACCACTACTACTGCTAGTTACTGCTGCTGATACTGCTACAAACACCACTACTACTGCTAGTTACTGCTGCTGATACTGCTACAAACACCACTACTACTACAAGTTACTGCTGCTGATACTGCTACAAACACCACTACTACTGCTAGTTACTGCTGCTGATACTGCTACAAACACCACTACTACTGCTAGTTACTGCTGCTGATACTGCTACAAACACCACTACTACTGCTAGTTACTGCTGCTGATACTGCTACAAACACCACTACTACTGCTAGTTACTGCTGCTGATACTGCTACAAACACCACTACTACTGCTAGTTACTGCTGCTGATACTGCTACAAACACCACTACTACTGCTAGTTACTGCTGCTGATACTGCTACAAACACCACTACTACTGCTAGTTACTGCTGCTGATACTGCTACAAACACCACTACTACTGCTAGTTACTGCTGCTGATACTGCTACAAACACCACTACTACTGCTAGTTACTGCTGCTGATACTGCTACAAACACCACTACTACTGCTAGTTACTGCTGCTGATACTGCTACAAACACCACTACTACTGCTAGTTACTGCTGCTGATACTGCTACAAACACCACTACTACTGCTAGTTACTGCTGCTGATACTGCTACAAACACCACTACTACTGCTAGTTACTGCTGCTGATACTGCTACAAACACCACTACTACTGCTAGTTACTGCTGCTGATACTGCTACAAACACCACTACTACTACAAGTTACTGCTGCTGATACTGCTACAAACACCACTACTACTGCTAGTTACTGCTGCTGATACTGCTACAAACACCACTACTACTGCTAGTTACTGCTGCTGATACTGCTACAAACACCACTACTACTACAAGTTACTGCTGCTGATACTGCTACAAACACCACTACTACTACAAGTTACTGCTGCTGATACTGCTACAAACACCACTACTACTACAAGTTACTGCTGCTGATACTGCTACAAACACCACTACTACTACAAGTTACTGCTGCTGATACTGCTACAAACACCACTACTACTACAAGTTACTGCTGCTGATACTGCTACAAACACCACTACTACTACAAGTTACTGCTGCTGATACTGCTACAAACACCACTACTACTGCTAGTTACTGCTGCTGATACTGCTACAAACACCACTACTACTACAAGTTACTGCTGCTGATACTGCTACAAACACCACTACTACTACAAGTTACTGCTGCTGATACTGCTACAAACACCACTACTACTGCTAGTTACTGCTGCTGATACTGCTACAAACACCACTACTACTACAAGTTACTGCTGCTGATACTGCTACAAACACCACTACTACTACAAGTTACTGCTGCTGATACTGCTACAAACACCACTACTACTGCTAGTTACTGCTGCTGATACTGCTACAAACACCACTACTACTGCTAGTTACTGCTGCTGATACTGCTACAAACACCACTACTACTACTAGTTACTGCTGCTGATACTGCTACAAACACCACTACTACTACTAGTTACTGCTGCTGATACTGCTACAAACACCACTACTACTACTAGTTACTGCTGCTGATACTGCTACAAACACCACTACTACTACTAGTTACTGCTGCTGATACTGCTACAAACACCACTACTACTACTAGTTACTGCTGCTGATACTGCTACAAACACCACTACTACTGCAAGTTACTGCTGCTGATACTGCTACAAACACCACTACTACTGCAAGTTACTGCTGCTGATACTGCTACAAACACCACTACTACTGCAAGTTACTGCTGCTGATACTGCTACAAACACCACTACTACTGCTAGTTACTGCTGCTGATACTGCTACAAACACCACTACTACTGCAAGTTACTGCTGCTGATACTGCTACAAACACCACTACTACTGCTAGTTACTGCTGCTGATACTGCTACAAACACCACTACTACTGCTAGTTACTGCTGCTGATACTGCTACAAACACCACTACTACTGCTAGTTACTGCTGCTGATACTGCTACAAACACCACTACTACTGCTAGTTACTGCTGCTGATACTGCTACAAACACCACTACTACTGCTAGTTACTGCTGCTGATACTGCTACAAACACCACTACTACTGCTAGTTACTGCTGCTGATACTGCTACAAACACCACTACTACTACAAGTTACTGCTGCTGATACTGCTACAAACACCACTACTACTACAAGTTACTGCTGCTGATACTGCTACAAACACCACTACTACTACAAGTTACTGCTGCTGATACTGCTACAAACACCACTACTACTACAAGTTACTGCTGCTGATACTGCTACAAACACCACTACTACTGCTAGTTACTGCTGCTGATACTGCTACAAACACCACCACTACTGCTAGTTACTGCTGCTGATACTGCTACAAACACCACTACTACTGCTAGTTACTGCTGCTGATACTGCTACAAACACCACCACTACTACTAGTTACTGCTGCTGATACTGCTACAAACACCACCACTACTACTAGTTACTGCTGCTGATACTGCTACAAACACCACTACTACTACAAGTTACTGCTGCTGATACTGCTACAAACACCACCACTACTACTAGTTACTGCTGCTGATACTGCTACAAACACCACTACTACTACAAGTTACTGCTGCTGATACTGCTACAAACACCACTACTACTGCAAGTTACTGCTGCTGATACTGCTACAAACACCACCACTACTGCTAGTTACTGCTGCTGATACTGCTACAAACACCACTACTACTGCTAGTTACTGCTGCTGATACTGCTACAAACACCACTACTACTACAAGTTACTGCTGCTGATACTGCTACAAACACCACTACTACTACAAGTTACTGCTGCTGATACTGCTACAAACACCACTACTACTGCAAGTTACTGCTGCTGATACTGCTACAAACACCACTACTACTACAAGTTACTGCTGCTGATACTGCTACAAACACCACTACTACTACAAGTTACTGCTGCTGATACTGCTACAAACACCACTACTACTACAAGTTACTGCTGCTGATACTGCTACAAACACCACTACTACTACTAGTTACTGCTGCTGATACTGCTACAAACACCACTACTACTGCAAGTTACTGCTGCTGATACTGCTACAAACACCACTACTACTGCTAGTTACTGCTGCTGATACTGCTACAAACACCACTACTACTACTAGTTACTGCTGCTGATACTGCTACAAACACCACTACTACTACAAGTTACTGCTGCTGATACTGCTACAAACACCACTACTACTGCTAGTTACTGCTGCTGATACTGCTACAAACACCACTACTACTACTAGTTACTGCTGCTGATACTGCTACAAACACCACTACTACTACAAGTTACTGCTGCTGATACTGCTACAAACACCACTACTACTACAAGTTACTGCTGCTGATACTGCTACAAACACCACTACTACTACAAGTTACTGCTGCTGATACTGCTACAAACACCACTACTACTACAAGTTACTGCTGCTGATACTGCTACAAACACCACTACTACTACAAGTTACTGCTGCTGATACTGCTACAAACACCACTACTACTACAAGTTACTGCTGCTGATACTGCTACAAACACCACTACTACTACAAGTTACTGCTGCTGATACTGCTACAAACACCACTACTACTACAAGTTACTGCTGCTGATACTGCTACAAACACCACTACTACTACAAGTTACTGCTGCTGATACTGCTACAAACACCACTACTACTACTAGTTACTGCTGCTGATACTGCTACAAACACCACTACTACTACAAGTTACTGCTGCTGATACTGCTACAAACACCACTACTACTACCACTACTACTGCAATTAGTTACTGTTACTACTACTGCTACACCAGAGAAGCCGAGATGGCCGTGCGGTAGAGCGTTGGACAAAAATTCCCGCATTAAAACAAAATGTAAATAAATATTAAAAATCTATCGGGTCTAAATGAGACTTCTTTGAGGACTTAAAAATTTAACAAAGGGGGTCAGTGAAAGACTGAATATTTGAGGTCTATAATTTATAGAACAGGTTGACCTCTTTCAGGAAACTGAAGATCGGCGGTCGGTGGTCTAGTGGTTAAGAGACTTGTCACCAATGCGAGAGGTGGGGGGTTCGAGTCCCACTCGGGGCAAAGAATTTTTCCTTCTCGTATGTGGCACCGTTCATTCGGGCCGATCGTCGGGGGTTCTCTCCGGGTACTCCGGCTTCCTCCCCCTCTGCTTTGGAAATGTTCAGCCCACCAAATTTGAAAAAATAAAATGCAATTTTAAATTCCGAAATTTAAATAGCTGAGCTGACCCTTCGCACCACGTGATTGTAATGTGTTTATGTTCAGTGTGTGAGAGAATGCGTGTGATTCACGTGAGCGTGCGTGTTGGGTTCAGTTCGCGGCGCTTTGAGCCGATTCAGGAAATTGGGTAAAGCGCCTATACAATACTCATTATTATTATTATTATAAGATGCTGTCGGGAATCACCCACGTGAGAGAGAGAGAGAGAGAGAGAGAGAGAGTACCTTTGCTTTGGCATCGTCAATGTACGATATGTGGTGGAAAAGGACGTTAAACCCCCAAACACCCACCCATCCACTGCTACACCATCACCACTACCACAACGACAAATACTACTACTACTACTTCTAGTACGACAACTACTGCCACTGCTGCTGCTAATTACTACTACTGATACTGCTACAACTACTGCTGCCTGTTGCTACTACTACTGCTGATACTGCTACCACCACCACTACTACTTCTACTGCTGCTACTAGTTACCACCGTTACTACTACCAAAGATCTTGGAAACATACTTGTACCACTACTATTGCTGCTACATCACAACCGCCAACACCACTACTATTACTACTGCTGCTGCTAGTTGCTACTACCACTACCACTGATAATGCGCATGCCGCTCAAGTTACTATCCTACTGCTGCTGCTGTTTCTACTTCTAGCGTCGATTATGCAGGCGCTTAGAGAGAGAGAGAGAGAGAGAGAGAGAGAGAGAGAGAGAGAGAGAGAGAATACCTTTGCTTTGGCATCGTCAATGTACGATATTAAATATCCAATTGCCGCGTCAGACACGTTCTGTGTTGCCTGAAACGAAACGGAATACCTTATACATGTACTCACTTGCAAATTTCCATCTGACGTGTCCCTGCTAAAGGCAAATCCGTCACGCTAACAGTTAACAAGCCCGTTACCACGCCCATTCATCCTCCATGGCAACCCATCTGATCGCTTAGTTAGTTTCTCAGTCAAATCGAGGGTTGGCTGCCATCGATACAAAGAAGAGAGAAAGGACGTTACGACAGGGAACCCTCGAATACTTCGACGGACAATCCCACACGCGTGATTGTGCACTATGATTGGCTGCACTGACTTGTCAATCAATATCTGGCTACATTTCAGTTAGGTATCCGCTATCGTATTCCAGCTGGCTGTATTAGCACGTTTAAGCTACGCAGCAAAACTTGAAACTTTACGAGCTCGTTTTCAAGTTTTACAAATTTGCTTCCATAAAATGGCACTCAAGGCCATCTATCTATCTATCTATCTGTCTGTCTGTCTGTCTGTCTGTCTATCAACAGCTACTCAGTTTCACCAGTGTATGTCTGTCCACTGTTTGTAAAATGTGCGTGAGTGTCGGTGAGTGATTGGCGCATTGAGTTTATGCCAAAGAAATGCGCCCTACAAATACCATTTATTATTATTCTTATTATCTATTATTATGGTTTGTTAGTTATTGGATGGGTGTGTATTTTTTTTCTTCTTGACCTTATTGCCTAATACAATGGTATTTGTATTATTGTATGTATGTTAATATAGTTTAATTCACCTGACATTCCAGCTTTGACTCAGTCGATCAGTACATCCAGTAACTGTATGCCTTACTGTGTTTGCTCGTCATGCCTGATACTCTTTTTGTAAATGACATTTGTCAGTCAGCGCCGCTGTGATGGGGGTGTAGTCGGGACTCGAAATACGACATGTAGTGCTCTTTTATTCTGTCTTTTATGTTTCTGTCTTATATTTATTTTTATATGTGATGTGATGTTGTTGATGTGATATGTATGATGAGTGATATAATGCAATGATGTTTTTAATGTGATAATTGATAAGATGACTGAGAGTGAGATGAAGATTTTTGTCTTTTACTTTTATTTTATGTAATAATTACTACGACATCCAGGACCATACAATTTCCCAACTTCTTGGTATGAGTAAAGTTTATCTTATCTTTTCTTATCTATCTATCTATCTATCTATCTATCTATCTATCTATCTATCTATCTATCTATCTATCTACATGTATCTATCTATCTATCTATCTATCTATCTATCTATCTATCTATCTATCTATCTATCTATCTATCTAAATGAAATAAACGGACAATGTCTGTCTGTTTGTGTGTACGCGATAAAACTTAACTTTAAGAGTTCTCACATCACAATCAAAATTGGTGAGTGTACTGCGCTCATTCTGGCGGGGAAAAAAATCGGAAAATCGGAGTTTTACGTCCTTTTCCACCACGCATCGCCAAACAGGGAGACTAAGAAACACAATTTAGAGTTCTCACATCGCAATCAAAATTAATCAGTGGTTGTACTCATGGCGACCCAGAAAACATAATGGCAAAAATTAAGTAATCTCAGAAAATTGGAGTTTGGTCGGAAATTGTTTTTTTCCTTCTTCTTCTTTTCTCGAGTACGGAACCCAGGTGCCCTCCTCGGGAAATCGCAGATCCGAGGAGAGCTCCCATGGCTGGACTGTGAACATGTTCTGTTTCTGGGCGTCCCAAAGGGAAACAGGGGACGCTGAACAGTGAACACACACTTACATAGAGCAATGCAGGTTCCAGCAGAGTTGCATTCTGCAGCCTCTCCATCTTTCTACGCGCCTGGTCCTCAATCCCGGGAGCCAGTTTCTACCCATACAGAAAATACAGGTTACATATATCCGATTCAACGAATGAGCGGAGTGGCATTATTGCACTGGTGTTTACAGGTTGCGACGTCGTGTTGCAATGTGGAGAGAGAGAGAGAGAGAGAGAGAGAGAGAGAGAGAGAGAGAGAGAGAGAGAGAGAGAATCAAGAAAACTTTATTTTTCAACGGTAGAGGTAAAACAGCCAATTTTCATACCTGCCGAGAGAGAGAGAGAGAGAGAGAGAGAGAGAGAGAGAGAGAGAATCAAGAAAACTTTATTTTTCAACGGTAGAGGTAGTTAACGTAAAACAGCCAATTTTCATACCTGCCGAGAGAGAGAGAGAGAGAGAGAGAGAGAGAGAGAGAGAGAGAGAGAGAGAGAGAGAGAGAGAGAGAGAGAGAGAGAGAGAGAGAGAGTCAGTCAAGAGAAGAATCAAGAAAACTTTATTTTTTCAACGGTAGAGGTAGTTAACGTAAAACAGCCAATTTTCATACCTGCCGAGAGAGAGAGAGAGAGAGAGAGAGAGAGAGAGAGAGAGAGAGAGAGAGAGAGAGTTTGTGGACCTTACAACAGTTAACTGCACCCCCTACAAAGGCCCCTTACACGTGTTCTTTGATTTCATTGATAATGTGTGTTCGACACAGGGTAAGGTATAATTATGACCGACAGACTGCAACACTACAGCTTCACAATGCAAACTAAAAGACAGAAACCAAATTGCCTCTGTTTTGCTCTGTGCCTTGTCGGGTCCACAGCACCGCGTTTTTTCCAAATCATCGCACCCTCATTCGGCGTTTTTCCACGCGATAGCGCCGCGTTTTTCCACATTCAAGAAATCATAGCACCGGAAAGACGCTTCGGGATTTTGGTTATCGGTTAGAAAGAAAGGGGCCGATCATAAGTCAGAAAACGACTTGGACTAATACGACGTTATCGGTTAGAAAGAAAGGGGCCGATCATAAGTCAGATAACGACTTGGACTAATCGTAATACGTTATCGGTTAGAAAGAAAGGGGCCGATCATAAGTCAGAAAACGACTTGGACTAATACGACGTTATCGGTTAGAAAGAAAGGGGCCGATCAGAAGTCAGAAAACGACTTGGACTAATACGTTACCACAATCTAAAGGGACGTATTTTCTCAGTTCTAGGACAAATAAAACTGACTTGACTTGTATATGCTCATATTTCAAAATAACGGCTTTAGATGAGAGAAATCGTCGTCGACAGTTTTGAAGCGGCATACCACTGGAAAGACGCCTGTACCGTCGGCCTAGACCTTACAACACGACAAAATGATGGAGAAAGAAGGAACACTTACTTCCATTGTGAGGACGTCTTTTCGTAGCAAGTCTGACCTCGAGGCCATTGATGACTACGGTGCAGTAACACAAAGAGAGAGTGGGTCAGTTCAATTCATGTTCCTTTATTGTTCTCAAGGGGCACTTTGTTTGGAGCGCCCGGAACATTGTAAAGACAGACAGACAGACAGACAGACAGACACACACACACACACACACAAAGCATCCCAAATTACTATAGGTGGCAATAATGCTTAGGGTATACGAGGGGTGTACCAGAAGTAGTGTCACTGGTGGCCATGTGTAAAACGGTTTTCTGAAAGTTCCACTAACAAAGTAACACACGGTCATCGTGGAGTGACCTTGCTATAAGTAGCACATGCATCGTAACTAGAGAGGCAAAAGCCTCCACGGCTCCCTTGTGACAGGGGTCAAGGTCATTCAAAAGAGTATGTTTGTAAAATTCTATCACTATCTATCATCAAGCCAAGTAAGGTGTCTCTGGTGTTCTTAGTTCCTGGCAATATTTCACTTTTTCCACAAAACTGACTATATGGCCTTGACCTTGGGTCAAAGTCATTCAAATAAGATATCAATGTCTATCATTACACCAAGTTGGATGCCTCTAGTATTTGTAGTTTCTCCAAAAACAGTAGTATTGAAATTCACAACAGACAGCTTTTATGACCTTGACCTTGAGTCAAGGTCATTTAAAGTGGTATGGATATATTGGTCTTATCAATGTCTATTAGCATGCCAAGTTTGGCGCTTCTGCTGTTTGTTGTTTCTGAGAAAATGCCAATGTTACGGTTTCACAGAAATAGCTTGTACGGCCTTGACCTTTACACAAGGCTATTGAATACATGTATGTCTGTAAAGTTCTTATCAATGTCTATCACCATGTAAAGTTTAAAACCTCTGGTGTATGTAGATTCCAAGAAAATGCCAATGCAAAATTTTAAAACAGACAGCTTTAGTGACCTTGACCTTTAGTCAAGGTCATTCAATATGATATATTTTTAAAGGTCTTACGGCTGTCTATAGGCATGCCAAATTTGGTGCCTCTGCTTTTTGTAGATTCTGAGAAAATGCCAATGTTAAGGTTTACTGTGGAAATGCGAAAAATAGCTTGTCTGGCCTTGACCTTGGCACAAGGCCATTGAATACAAACATCTGTAAAGTTCTTATCAATGTCTATCATCATGCAAAGTTTAAAACCTCCCGTTTTTGTAGATTCCAAGAAAATGCCAATGCAAAATTGTCAAACAAACAGCTTTAGTGACCTTGACCTTGAGTCAAGGTCATTCGAAATGATATATTTTGAAAGGTCTTATGGTTGTCTATCAGCGTGCCAAGTTTGGTGCCTGTGCTGTTTGTAGATTCTGAGAAAATGCCAATGTTAAGGTTTTCTATGGAAATGTGGAAAATAGCTTGTCTGGCCTTGACCTTCACACAAGGCCATTAAATACATGTATATCTGTAAAGTTCTTATCAATGTCTATCATCATGCAAAGTTGAAAACTTCTGGTATTTGTAGACTCCAAGAAAATGCCAATGTAAAATTTTCAAACAGACAGCTTTAGTGACCTTGACCTTGAGTCAAGGTCATTCAAAATGATCTATTTTGAAAGGTCTTATGGCTGTCTATCGGCTTGCCAAGTTTGGTGACTCTGCTGTTTGTAGATTCTTAGAAAATGCCAATGTTAAGGTTTACTGCGGACACACAGACAGACAGACAGACAGACACACACACACACACACACACACACACAGACAGACGACGGAGGGTTATAACATAGACTCCCATTGTTACACAAGGGAGCCAAAAACTACTGGGCACTGCTTACCATTTCACTTAAAAAGATAGGAACTGTCTTTCTGCAAATGTGGGTGCCCATATCACAGAAGAAACTCTTGCGTGTCTTGTGTCTTTCATGACAAATGTATCTTTGAATTGTCAAAAACGTGGCGTTTGTGAAACATTTGCGGTAACCCTAACGTTGAAGGTCATAGGTGAAGGTCACTCCAACATTACTGTGTGTTAATTTGTTAGTGGAACTTTCAGACAACTGGTATGAACCCAAAAGCAATTCAGCAGATTTTTTAAACCCAAGGAATATGCTAACTAGTAGACCAGTGAGAGTAATTACAAACTTTGAAGATTTCAGTGCTCGAGACGGTACATGCTAACGATGTTCCTAGAGACAAACACGACAAACATATCTGCAAATGATGTTGCCCGCACAACAGAAGAAATATAACTCAATATATAACTCGGAGTGTAACTCAAGAAGAATGATCTCTTCATTAGTCTGGGGTCTAGTAATTCGAAGCAAAGTTTGCATGTCAGGTGACCTATTTTGTTTCTGACCACTGTTTCGCTCCCAAAAAGCATTCAGTATTGCAGCGTGTTCACTTCTCGACAAATTCAGCTTCTGATATCGAGTCCCAAATAAAAACATATATTTTTTGTATTTAAAAAGGGTTGGTGTCATTTGCTCTAAAAATAGAAACAATGACGCCGTTTGTCATGTTCACCAGGAGGGATTTACCGGAGAAACTAGCCCTGGATGCACAAAAGTCTTTCGTTTGGCACCAAAATTGGCCGGTAGGAACGACTGTACCACACTGAGCAAGATTTGTTCGCAGCCCTATCGGTGACGTTATTTGGCATATCGTCATCCCTTGTCATTGTACTTTGGTCAATGGTGTCAACATTTTTGTTCTACTATCCTCTAGTACATCAATGCCTTCAGTTCCTCTCAATGAACTGAAGACGGTCTCTGCTGTCATTGGCCCCTCTCAATGGCAGTCCGCTGTGCGGCTTGTAAAATGCGAACACACAGTCGGAAAATTTGCTTTAGACAGCAATACAGCTAGGGGCTTTCAATTTATGAATGTTATCTAGAGTAAAATCGTCTTGCAGCCTGTCAACGTAATTCATTTTGAGCTGCATTGAGTCATCTATGAGTTAGGATGATTACGGAAGCGCAGAGGGTAGTGCAAAGGGCCGGGCAACCTTATTCTGCAATGACATTTTCATTGATGACACCTACCGAGGTAGAGTCCATGTCCTTTTCAGGTTTTGTCTGTAACAAAGGAGAAATAGTCCGTTGCTGACATGACGGATGTGAAGCCCCTCCCCCCCCCCCTCTCTGTTTAGACACAACAACAACAGCAACAGCAACAATAATAACTAAAGAAGCAGAATCCTTCTTGGCTCACTTGTCAAATGGGTCAAGGTCATCCAAAGGAGTACATTTGTAAAGTTCTACAATCACGCCGATTTGAATTCTCTGGCGTTCGTGGTTTCTGAGGAAATGTCAATGTTAAGGTTTTCAACAGACAGCTCAAGTGGCCGTGAACTTGAGTAAAAGTCATTCAAAAGGGATCTGTCAGTGAATATCTCATTAATGTCTAGCGTCATGCCAAGTGTGATGTCTCTGGTTTTGGAATTTCTGAGAAAATGCCAATGATAATGTTCACAACAGACAGTTTTGATGACCTTGACCTTGATTCAAGGTCATTCAAAAAGGATTGGCTGGAAAGGCCTCACCGCTATCTAAAATCATTCCAAGTTTGGTGCTTCTGCTGGTAGATTGCGGTTTCTGAGAAAATGCTAACGTTATTTATTTCCCCAAACAGCTCGTACCACCTTGACCTTGAGTCAAGGTCATTCAAAAGAGGTACCTAAGGAATTATCAATGTCTATCATCGTGCCAACTTTGAGGCTTCTGGTGTTTAGAGTTTCTGCGAAAATGCCAATCCTAAAGTTCACAACAGACAGCTTTGATGACCCGGACCTTGAATCAAGAGCATTTGAAAATGTATATCTGGAAAGTTCTAAACACTGCCTAAAATCATGTCAAGTTCGGTGCCTCTGCTATTTGTAGTTTCTCAGAAAATGCCAATGTTAAAGTGTTTTTTTTTTTGTTTTTTTTTTACATTTTCCAAAAGCATCTTGTATCGCCTTGACGTTATGTGTAGGTCATTCCAAACAGTACTTAAGTAAAGGACTTATCAAAGTCTATCATCATGACAAGTTTAAGGCTTCAGGTGTTTGGAGTTCTGAGAAAATGCCAATGTTAAGTTCACAGCAGACACGTTTAGTGGGTGGGGTGGGTGTTTTAGGGGTTTAACGTCCTTTTCCACCACATAGCACGTTTAGTGGCTTTGACCTTGACACAAGGTCCTTCAAAAGGGCGTGACTGGAAAGGACTGTCTAACATCATGTAAAGTGTTTTGTTGTAATTTCTGAGAAAAATGCTAATGTTAAAGATACAACCTGCAGCTATTTTAAGCTCACAGACCGACCTAAGGTTATAGCTTTAACATTTAGATGTGAGCAAAATATCAGCCCTTTCTGGGACGTTGTTGCTAAGTTATGAGCTAAAATGCGAGTGTACCGGTTACTAAGCGTTACAGTGTAATGCGTAGAGCCATAAATAGCACTGGTATCACATGTCACGTAATTACCCTACAGCTGTCGGTTACTGTTAGACAAGACATGCATTGTTAACATTCTGAAATTTTACACTAATCAGAGTGCTGCTTCCTGGATAATTGCGGCCATTAGTTTGGCCGTTGATTCAAAGGACCCTGTACAGCGGCGGTATTTGATGCTTGTGCACTTATCAGGTCACTGCAGGTGACATGTATCGCGGAAAACACTTACGAATATTGAACAATTTAGTCAGGAAACGCTTCTTTGGTGTTGTGAAGTTCCCTTTTCACCGCATGTGCAGGTAAGTATGAAATATGATATCCAAGTGATCACTTTTTTCGGTAGCGATATTTTGGGGGTGTACTTATTAAAGTAGTTGCTGCGTTGTGAGTAGTGAACGGTTTTTCTCAAAGAGCAGTGCACACTCAAGAATGGTATCCCAGTTGTGTCATATCAAAAGTTCATTGAAATCGCTGTGGTACTTTTGTCACAAACGGCCATCGAAAGTGCAACCTGTTTAATAATGGCTGAATATGCGTAATGATGGGAGTAGAGACACTTGATTGATTGCTGTGATAAGGCGTATTAGCGAAAACAAGTATAATATGATGCAAATATTCGGGCACATGCTCGGTGTTTCAGAATTATCTTCCGGAACTTGTATGAGAGATTCATTGCTTATATAGATGGCCGTTAATTGAAGCTATCAGTTCCATATTATGGGCTGAAAGCGGTGCTTACCAAAGAGCCTGCCATAATTGCTACGCTTGAATCATTTTCGTTTCATATATTTGTCTTGGTGGAAAAGACAATGACTAGTCTTATGAAGAAAGATCCGTGAATCTAAACAAGCAGTCTTCTTTACACCGGTCATTATTTTTACCCATTTTTTTTCCATTTCCTTCATTACATGCTGCATATATATATATTTTGCTGCTAGCAGCCACCAGTTTTAACTTGTCATTGTTTTACATACTGGGAAAAGTAGAGTGATCCCAGAGGAAGGAAAACGTACATCCCACATCAAATGTCATGAACTCTTCAATGCTTGAAATGGGTGACTTAAAATACCTGTTTCTAATTAAACAGAGCATTAACAGCTACGGGGGTAACTTACCAAGTAGCCAGATATGACGGCCACAGTGTACACAGCGTGTTTTGTTATTTACCAACTTTTAGAGGAGAGTCTTGGCACTTACGTGTTACTAGCCCATCCACTATGTCCCTTTGGCTGTGAGTGGTAATGAGGGGGATCCACATTGTGGTTGGGTTCAGAAATTGAAAGTACACAGAACGACTACAAATGCCGCTGCTGCAGCAGGTATTAATCACAAACTTCAAGTTTGACTACTGGATCTGTTAGGCCAAACACCCTGCGGTGGTCCAACGAAATGACCAGAGATTGGCCTGTAGCGGCACGCGGGTATCAAAATGTCTATTTTACATATAGACGCTCATTCGCTCACTAATGGGGATCGGGCTGACATATTATGCTGCTGCAGCTGCTACGCTTGACAGATCATGTGCAGACGCACATAATGATTTAGGGAAATGGTCTAGCATCACAAAAATACTATTTTAAAGATACCCCTCCGTTTAAAATTGTATCGCACTGAGACAATGTCGGACATTTTCATTAATTCCTGTTTTTGAGGTACAGGTAAAGAAATCAGACAAAATTAATTTAAGCTACAAGTAAAATAACATTTCGCAAATGCCAATAATAAAAAAAAAATAGACGCCAAAGAAAATCTGTGAAATCTCTTTTATTTTCAACGTATTTTTCCTTGGAAACAAACGCCGTTAAGTTTGCCTATTTTGGACATTTTCACATTTAGGAATGCAGTTCAGTACTAGCAAAGTGCAATGGAAATTATGTAGAGGCTGAGCACAACCTCAAGTCTATAGTAGTATGTGGCTGAATTCGTTTCAAGTGTTATGATGTATATTAATCACACGGCAAACATGGTTTCATGGTTTCAAGGTCAAGGTCATTGGTTCGTCTATTTACTCCAAAACATTTTACTTCATCGCTCAGAATAAGCATTTTGGTGCTGCTAACTTCTGTCCTCGTGATTTGAAGAGTTCACAGCATCCTCAGAATAAAACTATGACAGCAAAATCTTCATAACTCAAGCATGACCTTGAACTTTACTAGAGGTCACCAGAAAGGCATTCTTATCAATGCATATTTGGCAAATGTTATGCCAAAAGCTGTGTGTACAAAATTTTCACCCAGTCTCTATGACCTTTACTCCCAAGGTCAAGGTCACCAAAGTTGTACACAAGAAATATTCTCATACAAGCATCATTTGCGCTAACTTTGCTTTGCCTGGTGCTTGTGACTGCTTGTTCTTTTGCTTATTCTAACAGAGCGATGAAATAAAATGTTTGGGAGTAAACAGACGAACCGATAACCTTGACCTTGTAAACAGGTTTGCCGTGTGATTAACATACGTCATAACACTTGAAATGAATTCAGCCACATACTGCTGTAGACTCGAGGTTGTTTTCTACATACTTTCCATCACACTTTGCCAGTAATGTATGCCAGTAATTTTCATTCGTAAATTTGAGAATGTCCACAAAAATGCAATATAACGGCGTTTGTTCCCAAGACGGCACGTTGAAAATAAAAGAGATTTCACAGATTTGCCTTTGTGTCTATTGTTTTTTATTTGCATTCGCATAATATTATTTTACTTGAAGTTTCATACTAAGTTTGTCTAATTTCTGTACCTGTTCCTCAAAACATTTTCTGAGTGCGTTCGAATTTGAGGCAAAAGGGTATATTTAAAATAGTATTTTAGGGATGCTGGACCATTTCTCTAATGCATGATGTGCGTCTGCACATAATCTGTCAAGCGTAGCAGCTGCAGCAGCGTAATATGTCAGCCGTCTATATGAAAAAAAAGGAAGATTTGATACCCGAGAGCCGCTACAGGCCAATCTCTTGTCATTTGGTTGGACCACCGCAGGGTGTTTGGCCAAACATATCCAGTAGTCAAACGTGAAGTGTGTGCACAATACCTGCTGCAGCGGCGTCATTTGTAACAGTTGCTGTGTATAGTCAGTTATTGAACCCAACCACAATATGGATTCCCCTCATTACCACTCACAGCCAAAGGGACATAGTGGATGGGCTAGTAACACGTAAGTGCCAAGGAACTCCTCTAAAAGTTGGTAAATAATAAAACACGCTGTGTACACTGTGGCCGTCATATCTGGCTACTTGGTAAGTTACCCCCGTAGCTGTTAATGCTCTGTTTAATTAGAAACAGGTATTTTAAGTCACCCTTTTCAAGCATTGAAGAGTTCATGACATTTGATGTGGGATGCACGTTTTCCTTCCTCTGGGATCACTCTACTTTTTCCAATATGTAAAACAATGACAAGTTAAAACTGGTGGCTGCTAGCAGCAAAATATACATGCAGCATGTAATGAAGGAAATGGAAAAAAATGGGTAAAATAATGACCGCTGTAAAGAAGACTGCTTGTTTAGATTCACGGATCTTTCTTCATACGACTAGTCATTGTCTTTTCCACCAAGACAAATGTATAAAAAGAAATTGAATCAAGCGTAGCAATTATGGCAGGCTCTTTGGTAAGCACCGCTTTCAGCCCATATTGGGAACTGATAGCTTCAATTAACGGCCATCTATAAGCAATGAATCTCTCATACAAGTTCAGGAAGATAATTCTGAAACACCGAGCATGTGCCCGAATATTTGCATCATATTATACTTGTTTTCGCGGATACACCATATCACAGCAACCAATCAAGTGTCCCTACTCCCATCATTACACATATTCCGTCATTATTAAACAGACTGCACTTTCGATGGCTGTTTCTGACAAAAGTACCACAGCGATTTCAATGAACTTTTGATATGACACAACTGGGATACTACTCTTGAGTGTGCACTGCTCTTCGAGAAAAAAACGTTCACTACTCACAACGCAGCAACTACTTTAATAAGTACACCCCCAAAATATCGCTACCGGAAAAAGTGCTCACTCGGATATTATAATTATTTCATACTTACCTGCGCATGCGGTGACAAGGGAACTTCACAACACCAAAGAAGCGTTTCCTGACTAAATTGTTCAATGTTCGTAAATGTTTTCCGCGATACATGTCACCTGCAGTGACCTGCCAAGTGCACAAGCATCAAATACAGCCGTTTTACAGGGCCCTTTCTCTCAACGGCCAAACTGATGGCCGCAATTATCCAGGAAGCATCATTCTGATTGGTATGAAATTTCAGTATGTCAACAATGCATGTCTTGTCTAACAATAACAGTGTTTAGACCGGAATTCTGCGCATTTCTGTACCCGCAAACACGCATACTTTGTGCACACCCTCAAAAGCCCATTTATAGGGCTCATATAGTGAAAATGGCAAGATAAACGGTCGTTTTTAACGGTGACGCGGACGGAGAAAAAAATCACGGAGACCACCACAGCATTAGGGGCCTGTGCTCTACTGATTTCTGTAAAAAAAAAAAAAGGTTAGGATCAAATTTGTTCTACCTTCCTCTATATAAAAAGCCTAATTAGACTAGCCTATTGTGTTTTTGTTTGGATTTGAGTTCATGAGTGAATTGACAACGTCTTGCCAGCATAAAAAGGCGCACTTAATTCTGTCGGCGTCGTGCTCTGCCGACGTACAAACTCGTTCGTCTGCTATGTGCAGCCGCTGTCGACTGTCAGTTTTTACTAGGATAAACGTTCAAAATATACCATAAATTGGCTTAAAAAAGGATGATAAAGCATTTACACCCCATCAAGCTGTGGTATACAGACGAGTATTTTGATCAAAGACGCAAATCAGCCCTGAGCTTTAGCGAAGGGCTGATTGCGTCTTGGATCAACATACGAGTCGGTAGACTACAGCTTGTTGGGGAATAACAGCTAATTATCATCCATAGCGGCCTCTTTTTCTTTGATCTCTCCTGTGTAATAAGTGTCCGTATTGTACTAGTACTTGAGAAATCATGTGACACAGAGCACGACATCACATGACAATCAGGCATGGTTCCCTGCAAAATGGTTCTTCCTTTCAGACAGAAAGAACAGAGATACAGCCTTTTTGGCAAAACAAAACCCAAACCCCATCGTCATCGATGAGCAAGTACATGTATTACTACTCCTCGGGGCGAGAACTCGCTCCCGATGTCAACACCATCGACGACGAAACATTTTGACTCGGCACATTGGTGTTTCCTACTTCATAAACTCGTTGTACAAGTACAAAACAACAGTAGTCTGTACCTAGCAAGCAATCCTTACTCAAATTTCGGACAGTTTGAACCAGCACTTATCAAAAGTCGTTCTCAAAAAGTTCAATCGAAGCTGGCGTCTCACCGACATGTATGCTGTTTACTGATTTGGCCGTGTGCTATCGGCGCAGAGAATATATATATTTTTTTTGCCAAAAAGGCTGTATCTCTGTTCTTTCGGTCTGAAAAGAACCTTCGCTAAAGCTCAGGTTTGATTTGCGTCTTGGATCAAAATACTCGTCGGTATCCCACAGCTTGATGGGGAATAACTGCTAATTATTCTCTACACAATGTCTCCACAAATATTAACATAACGACAAATGTCAAGATTATACAAACCCTCCGCGGTAGCTGCTTTATTGCCAAGGAAAGGAACGCAGCCTAAGGAAAAAAAAAACCCAGAGACAATATTACCACTGTGTTACAATCTCTGTTTATGTTTTGTCTGGGCTTCAGAGTTCGAAAAGAAATACTTGCATTGACACACCACAGAATGCAGAATGACACCGACACCAACTAATACATATATATATATATATATATATATATATATATATATATATATATATATATGTGGGAAATAAATAAAACTGAGAGGGCTACCTAGGTCTCTTGTCCAATGGCATACAAAGCACACATCTCCTAGATCTAGGAAGTGCTCTCAGCTTTACTTACTTCACACACACACACACACACACACAAACACACACATATATGAGTGTTTTTTCAATTTTTTGGAGAATCTCAACCCAATGCACAGTCAAAAATAAACATACTTCAAGCACTTTCTTGATACATTTTATTTGCTGTACAGAAGTCATAGCTTTCATACATGAAGTCTGTGACTTTAATTCAAACCAGATTGGAAAATAAAAATAAATAAAGAAAATTGATTGTGGTTTTTTTCAGTCGTGTTACCATTTTCTTCATTTTTTTTGTAAATGACTGACAACACGAACAGAGACAACTTTACTCTCTAATTATCAGTTACATTGTGGGTCGTCATAAAAATACTTTAAAAAAAAGGTCACGATCATTTTAAAGTTTGTTATTTTTTTTTTAGAAAACGTTTTTTTTTAGTTATACTTGTTTCAATAAGTAATAATAATAATAATAATAATAATGAGTATTGTATAGGCGCTTTACCCAATTTCCTGAATCAGCTCAAAGCGCCGCGAACTGAACCCAACACGCACGCTCACGTGAATCACACGCATTCTCTCACACACTGGACATACACATAGTACAATCACGTGGTGCGAAGGGCCAGCTCAGCTATTTAAATTTCGGAATTTAGAATTGCATTTATTTTTCAATTTTTGTGGGCTGAACATTTCCAAAGCAGAGGGGGAGGAAGCCGGAGTACCCGGAGAGAACCCCCGACGATCGGCCCGAATGAACGGTGCCACATACGAGAAGGAAAAATTCTGTGCCCCGAGTGGGACTCGAACCCCTTACCTCTCGCATTGGTGGCAGGTCTCTTAACCACTAGACCACCGACCGCCCAAGTGAAGAGTAAGTGATGCAAAAGTGTTGAAAATATTTTTCTGTGGAAGTATAAGCATCAGCAAAAGACAATTACAGATAAGGGTTGAAATGCAAAGCATTTGATGTCCCAAATCTCTTTTTAAACTGCCAGTAACACGACTGAAACCTGGTAACACGACTGACGAGAAGGGTAACAGGACTGAAAAGTACAAAGGCAAAAACAAAATCTCCGCTCTTCTGTTGTAAACGTATTGTAAAATGGTAACCCCCTTCTTACAACCATCTTTTCTCATCTAAACAAAAGGTAACAAAACCTTGTGAAAGTTCCAGTCCCTGGTAATCAACCTCTAGCCCGTCTCTTTCAATATATCTGTGTTCTCCTTGGAGACTACCCCCCACGTCAAAATCCTTACGAAGATCCTGTAGTTCACAGAAAGTCTGTGCGGTTTGAAGTTTTTTTCAGATGGTCCTCAAACTGTTTCTCCCTTGCACTGTGTCCATTTACTGTCTTTGGTCTGCTGGTAGTGCCAGGACCAGAATCAGCTTTCATTCTCACACCATCAGCCTTTTTTCTTTTGCCAGCATTACAGTCTGAACCCCAAGGAGACACACAAAAATCCCGGAAACTGTGATCAGGACATGTGTTCTAAGTGCATGTGCAGCTAACATCCCTGACTTTAATGTTTCCTGGTGAGACAACAAAAACTTGGTGGATTTGCATGGTGCCTGGTACGGTTTTGAGAGTTTTTGAGGACAACTGGTTTTCTACTGCTTTGATATCTGCATCTGTCACATTGTATACTTTGATTGAGTGTCTGACACTACACCAACAAAGTCCTCACTACTCATGATGTCTGCACCCTCTAGAACTCTTCTGTCAGCTGTTCTCTTCACGGTACCACCCACTCCATCAGGTACTCCCTTTCCATGCCCAGCCTCAGAAAAATTCCAACTGGCCCACTTAATAATAATAATAATAATAATGAGTATTGTATAGGCGCTTTACCCAATTTCACGAATCGGCTCAAAGCGCCGCGAACTGAACCCAACACGCACGCTCACGTGAATCACACGCATTCTCTCACACACTGGACATAAACACATTACAATCACGTGGTGCGAAGGGTCAGCTCAGCTATTTAAATTTCGGAATTTTAGAATTACATTTATTTTTCAAATTTGGTGGGCTGAACATTTCCAAAGCAGAGGGGGAGGAAGCCGGAGTACCCGGAGAGAACCCCCGACAATCGGCCCGAATGAACGGTGCCACATACGAGAAGGAAAAATTCTTTGCCCCGAGTGGGACTCGAACCCCCCACCTCTCGCATTGGTGACAAGTCTCTTAACCACTAGACCACCGACCGCCCCACTGTGAAAAATTTCTGTTGCCAGCAAATAGAAGTTAGCTTTCTGTCTATATTGTGTGGTTGGTCCATCGCTGAAAAAGTGTAATGTGTCAACAAGAGGGTGTGCAGCTTTAATATCACTAAGGATAGGACGGAGGAAAGCCCACACAGAGGATGGATCATGTTGTAAGCTGTCCGAAACGCCACAAAAAAGCTTTCCCCTCCCTTCTACATAATAACAGCCAGTGTGCAGAGCATTTGCACCTGAGAGGCACCAAAGTGCACTCCCTGAACCTCCCTGTGCATCTTGCATACATAGTTCTCTGAAAAATCTATGTGTACCATACACTCATTAGCTTTCATATTTGCTTTCACGTATAAAACTATAAGTAGTGTTTGTACTGATTGGTTTTGTTGAAAAGGTGACGAGTGTACACCGACAACTGGTCATGAAACAGACCCCAGAGTTTTCCGAGGGACCCTTGTTCTGTTTGATGGTTACAGTCAACTGTTTCTTTTCTCCATTTTTTGAAAATCCTGTCTTCCTTTACAGTTCCCTGACACTTGTTCAAAATCACGATCTTCAATACAAGAAACAGTCCCCGAGCAACATTTGGTACAGTGTCTGTACATGCATTTTTTCTTGTCTTTTGAGCATACAATGTAAGAAACAAGAACAGTCAGTGATTTGGTTTTAATAGCCCCATGGTCTTTTAGGGCGGCTGCAAGGTATTTTGTGTTTTCACAAGTTTTCCAGAGGCACGTTTCTCTGTCTTTGGCTGAAGGTGGTACTACCCAAAAAGGTTTCAACCGCCAGAAGGTTGTGAAACTCACACTGGTCACAGTTTGTCCAGAGTCCCCAAGATACTTTTGATACAAGTTCTGCAGCGAGTCACACAATAATCGCTTGCTTTTTTTTTACCTTCCTTCTGGTAATCGTGTTCCGTGTACCGGCCTGCGACGTGGAAACATTATCTCTAAGAAAAAACTGTCTCACTGACAGCTGGATCCAATTTGACAGATTGTTATTTGGATGAGGCTTGTGGTACGGATTGACTCTGAAAGCCTTGCAAACTCATTTTCTAAACACGTATTTTTTCAAAATACTGTCAGTTGCAGTGAACAGTTCCTTGAGACTTTTCTTCCCTCCTTGCTTTTGGTTTTGTTTAGGGAAAAATGAAAGGTGAGAGCTGTTCGAACACTTTTGTTGGACGCATACTTCCTTCCAAGCAATTTGGCAGATTTTGAATTCGGTGTGTCTTTCTTTGCATTCCTAAGAAGTGTTTTTCTCGTACATCCAGATTTTCTGTTCTTGCTCATGTACTTGTTTCTTGAGGGATGCATTTTCCTCACGAAGTTTCTGAGTCTTTTTCTTGTGTGCACGTCGTTGGCGGGACAGGTGTGCAGGTGGTGGTGATGGCCTTTAAGAGACTGGACAAATCGGGCGATGTTTGGCATACTGTTTTCGTTTATACATTCTCCACTGCCTTTTGGCGTGTCTATGTTCTCTTTTGGTCATGTCTTTCACCAATTTCCTTTTATCATTGTTTTTGTCTTTCTCGTATTTGTCTTTCTGATATGCCAACTATTTCGCCCGCCTTGCAGTCAGCATCTCGATTCCGTCTGTATTTTCTCTGTTTGGCCGCAGCAGACAGCGCCATTTCTCCTGAAGTGAAAAAAAATTCTTTTCTATAGCTTCAATAGATTTAGTTGAGTTAGTACAGACCCCTCTGTTGAGAGTACAAAAATACCAAGTAGACTTGACTCTTGAAAATGGATTTCATGTGTGAAGATGGTCACTTTCTGAAGTTTGAAAATGGTTCACTTGCACCCACAATAAATCAAACTCTACAAAGACAAATACATGTATTATTGGTTTGAATACATGAATACATTACTTATCTAGATCTAATACAGCTACCATTTTCTTCTACTGAAGAGAAAGCACAATCTGAAGAAAAACAATCAGTCGTGTTACTTGATCCATCAGTCGTGTTACCATTTTGTTGGTAACACCACTGATAGTAACACGACTGAGAAAAATCGCTAAAAAAATTATGGCTCCTCCTCAGAAAACGCTCAGATCTAGATCGTACCATCATTGAGAAAAAGCCCTTAAGGACATACTCCTCAACGTAGTTTTTGCTACTATTCTTTCTACTTCAGCCTCGAAGATCAGGTAACACCATGTAAGCACCAAAAAAACTTACCCTTACCTTGAACAAGTTCAGAAGTTCCAAAACCGTGAGGTGAGCTCACACGCACGTTCGCTTCCAACGGACATTCTCGGGCAAAGGGACGCAACTTTTACCATGAAAGTCGTCAGTTACTGGAGGGAGCAACTATTAGTTGTGTGTAGGAAACTGTTCGGGTAACACGACTGAGAAAAAAGTTACGGACATCCATTTTTGTGCAAAATAGTGTAAATCATTGCAACACGCGTATTGAAAACGCCTACATGAAACTAAAACTTTAAAGGTTAGATATGTAGGGATATGTTTTCAATTTTTTTCATTTTTTTTAGAATTTTTCCCTTTCTTTGGCAAGTTGTTGAAATATTGCCTGTTTCCGCGAAGACACGTGTTTTTGGCACCCCCCGCTCTATAAATCGCTGAGTATTGCAAAAACGTGAAACAAAATCACCTGTTTTGTTTTTTCCTCATATCATACACATATTCTACAATATACGTGTGGATTTTTGTGCAAATAGAATGCATACTTATGGTGCTACAAAATTCTAAACATCAAAGACAGATTATCTCCAATTTTTTTAAAAATACGCATATATGAGACCGGGTATACTCGGCCCCTACCCATTGATATTTTCCCAGTTTAGTTTTCTTTTTTCCCGTTTTTTAGTTGTTTCTCTATAGAGAAACAACTTTATGAGACGGGGCAGATTTTGCTGCGCGCAGCAGCAAGTTTCAGTGATACAAAACAAGACTGTGACGTTTCTCCACACAATACATACTTTCACGCACATAGTGACGTAACGAAACTTGCGTCATAGACACTTGACGTGCACACTATGCTGCTGCGTTCTTTTTGGCGGGAGTTGTGAGACGTGTGTGTGTGTGTGTGTGTGTGTGTGTGTGTGTGTGGACGGATGTAATGATGGCTATCTCCTAAACCATCTCGATGGAGGCCTTTTTACTTTGAGATAAAATGGGAAATCACCTTCTCCAGACCTACCTTTCACGATCTTTAGCCTGCCGCATTTTGAGAAGAGTTATCGCCGATTTTAAACAAGGAGGAACGGCCCCGTCCTACAAAGTTGTTTCTCCAAACTTCATATTATTTTGTCTGTTTTGTTGTTATTGTTGCCGGTTCTCCCCTCTCCAAGTTCTACCAACGACACTAGATCAAAGACCGTAGATATCTACGGTCTTTGACTAGATCCTCTACGACCTCGACCGGTTAGCCACGTGACTGGGGGTGGGGCCGGGTGGGGGAAGAAGGGGGAGAGAGAGAGAGAGAGGCAGAGATAGAGGGTGGGTGGATGGGTGTTTAGGAGTTTAACGTCCTTTTCCACCACAAAAGGGTGATATCAAGGACGGGGCAACGAGAAAAAGGCCAGCACAAATATTTGGCCCCAGCGGCCGGGATTCGAACTCTCGGCCCAAGCATTGAAAGTCCAACGCTCTACCATTCGGCCACCCTGGCTCCCCAGAGAGAGAGAGAGAGAGAGAGAGAGAGAGAGAGAGAGAGAGAGGTCAGTTCCGTGAACTAAACATTTCCGTCAGCCTCAGGCAGGTCGTCATACAGAGAGAGAGAGATGACGTCAATTCCGTGAACTAAACTTTTGACGTCAGCCTCTAGCACTGAGATCGTCTGAGGATGCTTGTTCATGTCTTGTAATTTCCCTGTTGGCTTTGTGACTTTTCCGACTGAATTATTTTTCACATGAAATCTGGAAGATCTAGAGGGCTGATGAAATGTCGGAAGCAGTGACAATACTTGCAGATTTTGTCTGTGAACCAAACATTTGACGTCAGCCTCAAGCTGCTCGTCTGTCATGTGATACTTCTTCATATCTTGTGATTTCCTTGTTGTTTCTGTGACTTCCGTGACTGAATTAATTTTGATATAAAATCTGGAAGATCTAGAGAGCTGATGGAAAGTGGACTTAAGTGCCTCGGGTTGTACTTACGAAATTGCAAAATTGGAACTTTTTTGACCAGCGCTTCTCGCAGAAACGTGAACAAAATGTGTTTATCTAAAAGCTCTGTTATTCTTAATACTAAAGCTATAATAGTGCAGTAGTTCATGTCATATGTGCAGTTGGCATAAGTGACAAAAATACCGGAATGCTGAGTAATTTGAAAGAGTCTTTTCATAGATATTTGGCCTTATATGCAAACAACCCCTACCTCGGAAATATTTTTTTTTACACAAAACCAGTCAGAGCTACAGAGCTGTAGCACGAATCAAGGCAGTGTGATTGGGTGAACTTCCAAAGTCTAGAAAATGAAGGAATTTGAACAACTTTTTCGAAACTTCATATTATTTTGTCTGTTTTGTTGTTATTGTTGCCGGTTCTCCCCTCTCCAAGTTCTACCAACGACACTAGATCAAAGACCGTAGATATCTACGGTCTTTGACTAGATCCTCTACGACCTCGACCGGTTAGCCACGTGACTGGGGGTGGGGCCGGGTGGGGGAAGAAGGGGGAGAGAGAGAGAGAGGCAGAGATAGAGGGTGGGTGGATGGGTGTTTAGGAGTTTAACGTCCTTTTCCACCACAAAAGGGTGATATCAAGGACGGGGCAACGAGAAAAAGGCCAGCACAAATATTTGGCCCCAGCGGCCGGGATTCGAACTCTCGGCCCAAGCATTGAAAGTCCAACGCTCTACCATTCGGCCACCCTGGCTCCCCACAGAGAGAGAGAGAGAGAGAGAGAGAGAGAGAGGTCAGTTCCGTGAACTAAACATTTGCCGTCAGCCTCAGGCAGGTCGTCATACAGAGAGAGAGAGAGAGAGATGACGTCAATTCCGTGAACTAAACTTTTGACGTCAGCCTCTAGCACTGAGATCGTCTGAGGATGCTTGTTCATGTCTTGTAATTTCCCTGTTGGCTTTGTGACTTCTCCGGGGAGCCGCGGTGGTCGAATGGTAGAGCGTTGGACTTCCAATGCTCGGGTCGTGAGTTCGAACCCCGGCTGGGGCCAAATATTGTGCTGGCTTTTTCATCGTTGCCCCGTATTTGATATCACCCTTATGTGGTGGAAAAGGACGTTAAACTTCCAAACACCCACCCACCCACCCACCCTTGTGACTTCTCCGACTGAATTATTTTTCACATGAAATCTGGAAGATCTAGAGGGCTGATGAAATGTCGGAAGCAGTGACAATACTTGCAGATTTTGTCTGTGAACCAAACATTTGACGTCAGCCTCAAGCTGCTCGTCTGTCATGTGATACTTCTTCATATCTTGTGATTTCCTTGTTGTTTCTGTGACTTCCGTGACTGAATTAATTTTGATATAAAATCTGGAAGATCTAGAGAGCTGATGAAAAGTGGACTTAAGTGCCTCGGGTTGTACTTACGAAATTGCAAAATTGGAACTTTTTTGACCAGCGCTTCTCGCAGAAACGTGAAAAAATGTGTTTATCTAAAAGCTCTGTTATTCTTAATACTAAAGCTATAATAGTGCAGTAGTTCATGTCATATGTGCAGTTGGCATAAGTGACAAAAATACCGGAATGATGAGTAATTTGAAAGAGTCTTTTCATAGATATTTGGCCTTATATACAAACAACCCCTACCTCGGAAATATTTTTTTTTACACAAAACCAGTCAGAGCTACAGAGCTGTAGCACGAATCAAGGCAGTGTGATTGGGTGAACTTCCAAAGTCTAGAAAATGAAGGAATTTGAACAACTTTTTCGAAAAAATTCGTAACATGACCGATTTTTAAAAAATTGGCGATAACTCTTCTGAAAATGCGGCAGGCTAAAAATCGTGAAAGGTAGCTCTGGAGAAGGTGAATTCCCATTTTATCTCAAAGTAAAAAGGCCTCCAACGAGGTGGTTTAGGAGATAGTCATCATTACATCCGTCCACACACACACACACACACACACACGTCACTCCCGCCAAAAAGAACGCAGCAGCATAGTGTGCACGTAAGGTGTCTATGACGCAGATTTCGTTACGTCACTGTGTGCGTGAAAGTAAGTATTGTGTGGAGAAACGTCACAGTCTTGTTTTGTATCACTGAAACTTGCTGCTGCGCGTAGCAAAATCTGCCCCGTCTCATAAAGTTGTTTCTCTATAGAGAAACAACTTACAAAACAAACAAAAAAAACCTGCATCAGGAGGTCAGCTTGGAAAAGCTGAAACTGCCAAAAATCACGCACAGAAGAGCAAGGCAAAGAAATCTCTAACATATGAACCATCGGAAGAAGAGGAAGATCAGTCGGTGGTCTAGTGGTTAAGAGACTTGTCACCAATGCGAGAGGTCAGAGGTTCGAGTCCCATTCGGGGCGAAGAATTTTTCCTTCTCGTACGCGGCATTGTTCATTCGGGCCGATCGTCGGGGGTTCTCTCCGGGTACTCCGGCTTCCTCCCCCTCTGCTTTGGAAAATGTTCAGACCACCAAATTTGAAAAATAAATGCAATTGTAAATTCCGAAATTTAAATAGCTGAGCTGACCCTTCGCACCACGTGATTGTAATGTGTTTATGTCCAGTATGTGAGAGGATGCGTGTGATTCACGTGAGCGTGCGTGTTGGGTTCAGTTCGCGGCGCTTTGAGCCGATTCATACAATTGGGAAAAGCGCCTATACAATACTATTATTATTATTATCACTGCATTGTCTGCTTGTCTACCTGGTCAGCGAGTAAAAGAGGGGAAGTGCATCGAATGTAAAGACTGGGCTCATGTGCAATGCGCAGACATCGGGAAAAGTCCATCCTACGTCTGTCACAACTGTCTGGATACAGAATCAGTCTACAGCTGCTGAGATGATCTGCACTGTGCAAGTTGCCGGGGTTGAAGACATCGCATAACGCATATTTTATTCTCGTTGTACCAGACAGTTTGCTGGTGTTTCGGTTCTGATATTAAACAAGGAGGAACGGCCCCGTCCTACAAAGTTGTTTCTCCAAATTTCATTTTATTTTGTCTGTTTTGTTGTTATTGTTGCCGGTTCTCCCCTCTCCAAGTTATACCAATGACACTAGATCCTCTACGACCTCGACCGATTAGTCACGTGACTGGGGGTGGGGCCGGGTGGGGGGAGAGAGAGAGAGACAGACAGACAGAGAGAGAGAGTGGGTGGGCGGGTGTTTAGGAGTTTAACGTCCTTTTTCACCACGTAAGGGTGATGATGATGATGATGATGATTGGCCATTTGTATAGCGCTAGAACTTCCATGCAGTAAGCATGCTCACGGCGCCTTTGGGTTTGGGGAAGCAGAAGAAGAAGAAGAAGAAAGAAAGAAAAAATAAAAATTAGAACTGAGAGAAAAGGTGCGTCTTGAGGTTCCGCTTGAAGGTCATGACTGACGCAGAACCTGACTTGAGGTGAGCTGGCAAGTTGTTCCAGAGGCAGGGAGCTGCACTCTTGAAAGCCCGTGCACCAGATCGTTTCTTGTTTGTGTTGTCATAGTAACCTGGGACAGCAAGTCTGGACTGGGAAGAAGATCTTAGGCTGCGTGAAGGTCTATAGAGTGGTATGAGCTCAGCCAGATATAGTGGAGCAGTGCCGTGAATGCAGGAGAAAGTCAATGAGAGAAGCTTATGGTCGATGCGAAGCTTGACTGGAAGCCAGTGGAGATCTTTGAGGACCGGTGTGATATGGTCAGTCTTTTTGGAACGGGAGACAATTCTTGCAGCCACATTCTGTGCATGCTGAAGGCGCTGGAGCAGCGATTCCGGAAGACCCCAAAGACAGGCATTGCAGTAGTCCAGGCGGGATGAGACCAGAGATACGGCAATGGTGTTGGCAGTGTGTCTGTTGATGTAGGGACGGATTTTACCCAGACGTCTGAGGTGGAAGAAGCAGGCTTTGACTACAGCACTGACGTGGTCTGACATCAACAGCTCACTGTCTAAAATCAGTCCAAGGTTTCGAACAGAGTCCGAGAGAGGGATTTCAGCATCGCCGACAGAAACAGAATGGATCTGAGCTTTTGTTTTGATCTTCTTTGAACCAAACAAGATTGCCTCTGATTTGCCGTCATTAAGCTTCAACTTATTCCTCGACATCCAGGATTTGACATATTATATTGACCATTTGACAGGGTGATATCAAAGACGAGGCAACGAGAGAAAGGCCAGCACAAATATTTGGCCCAAGCCGGGATTCGAACTCTCGACCCGAGCATTGAAAGTCCAACGCTCTACCATTCGGCCACCCTGGCTCCCCAGAGAGAAAGAGAGAGAGAGAGAGAGACGTCAGTTCCGTGAACTAAACATTTGACGTCAGCCTCAGGCAGGTCGTCATACACAGACAGAGAGATGACGTCAATTTTTCGAATCGTACCTACGCGATAGAAGACAAAAAGTGCTTCTTAATGGATTATATTCCTTCCAAGGTTTAGTAAAACATGGTGTGCCTCAGGGCTCTGTCCTTGGGCCACTACTATTCTGTATATTTATTAATGATTTACATCTCCACTTGAGCGAAGACGTCATATGCGATATGTTTGCTGATGACACAACACTCCACACACCCGACAAAAATATCACAGTCATTAGCAAGCGTCTCCAGAAGGGACTGCAAGATGTCTCTGACTGGTGCGACTTAAACGCTATGGTGCTTAACCCAACCAAAACTGAATGTATGGTGATAGCTATACGCCAAAAGCACCAACTTGCACCTTTGACTCTCCATTTGTCCCTCAATGACAGCACTATAAAACAGGTCACACAGCACCGACTGCTTGGTCTTACTATTGATTGCCAGCTTCAGTGGGAACCCCACATCAATAATATTTGTAAAAGTCTCTCGAAATTTGTACATGCTGTCAAAGTTGCGGTTCATAACAGATGCTGACACGCGTAAGTTATTCTACAATGCCCATATCAAGTCCCACATAGACTATGTGTCAACAGTGTGGAATGGTTCGAGTGAAGTTCATTTGAAGAGGCTGAATTCTTTACACAGGAGAGCTGCAAAATTAATATTACCACTACCAACCTTCTCAACAGACCAAAAACTTAAAGTGTTAGAAATTCTCCCCCTACAGTGCCACTTTCAATGTAACAAAGGAATGTTTATGTACAAACTCCGCGAAAAGTTAGTTCCGGAATATCTTTCATGTACTCTCTCAGAATCCACATCCATAGACTCTAGGTTAGGACTAACTTTTAAAATTCCCCGTCCCCGCATTGACATGTTTAAAAGCAGTTTCGCATTTTCCGGAACTTCATTGTGGAATTCTCTCCCTGTCCATGTTAGGCACAGTCGGTCAGCCTCATCGTTTAAACGCAGCCTCTTCAAATATCTATTAGCCAACAAATAACAAATAATCATAAAAAATAGGCACCACACGTTTACATAAATATGGACATACTAGTTCATCTTACTTACTTACTTAGGCCCTTGGCTCCACGTGGAGCATAGGCCATCGACAACCCTTCGCCATCGCACTCTGTTCTGGGCTAGTCTTGCCACTCCAGTCCAGTTGGTACCCTGCTTACATAGCTCTGCCTCAGTGTCCCGCCTCCAGCTGTTGCGAGGCCGGCCTCTCTTCCTTTTCCCCTGTGGGTTCCATGTCAGGGCTTGGCGTGTGGTGCTGGATGCTGGCTTCCTAAGGGTGTGTCCAATCCAGCCCCACTTCCTCCGCAGGATCTGCTTGGCCACTGGTTCCTGCCCCGCTCGCTCCCACAGCTCTTCATTCCGGATCTTCTCTGGCCATCGGATGTTGAAGATGCGCCTCAGACAGGTGTTGAGAAATGTCTGGATCTTCTGCTGCATGGTCTTCGTTGTCCTCCATGTTTCGCATCCGTAGAGCAGAACCGACTTCACGTTGGAGTTGAAGATGCGAAGTTTGGTTCTTATGCTGACAACTTTGGATGCCCAGACGTTCTTCAGCATGACCATCGCTGCCCTTGCCTTGCCGATTCTAGCTGTGACGTGTCGGTCTGTGCCTCCCTGTCCATCAACCACACTTCCCAGGTAGACAAAGGACTCTACCTCCCTGATGGGCTCTCCACCGACTGTGACTGGTGTGTTGGCAGTGGTGTTGATCTTCATCAGCTCGGTTTTCTTCCTGTTGATCTTGAGCCCTGTTCCGGCTAATGTGGCTTCCAGGCGCGTAGTCTTGTCCTGCATCTGGCTGTGGCTGTGAGACAGGAGCGCCAGGTCGTCCGCGAAGTCGAGGTCATCCAGCTGCGTCCAGAGTGTCCACTGTATCCCGTTTTTCCTGCCTGCTGTAGTGGTCTTCATGATCCAGTCGATGACCAGGAGGAAGAGGAACGGGGACAACAGGCATCCCTGGCGGACTCCGGTCTTCACCTCGAAGCTTTCTGACAACTGGCCAGCATGGGCAATCCTGCAGCTCATGTCTTGGTAGGTGCACTGGATCAAGGAGATGATCTTCCCAGGAACTCCATAGTGCCTTAGCAGCTTCCACAGTGCCTCTCTGTCTACACTGTCGAAAGCCTTCTCATAGTCTATGAAGTTGATGTAGAGAGGGGAGTTCCACTCCAGTGACTGCTCCACAATGATGCGTAGGCTGGCAATCTGGTCAGCGCAGGACCTGTTCCTGCGAAAGCCCGCCTGCTGGTCTCGGAGCATGGGGTCGACTGCCTCTCTCATCCTCTCCAGTTGAATTCTGTTGAGAACCTTGCCTGGCACTGACAGGAGCATGATCCCTCGGTAGTTGCTGCAGTCCCTGAGGTCCCCTTTCTTTGGCAGCTTGATGACGATCCCTTCTTTCCACTGGGCTGGCACCTCTTCCTTCTCCCAGATCTTGCTGAAAAGGCTGTGCAGCATGTTGACGGCTGTCTCTGTGTCTGCTTTGATGGCTTCTGCTGGTATCTCGTCCGGCCCTGCAGCTTTCCCATTTCTCAGTGTCATGATGGCTTTCCTGATCTCCGCCTTAGAGGGCTTGTCACAGTTGATGGGTAGTTCTGTCTCTGCTGGTGGGATGTCTGGTGGTGTTTCAGGGATGGGGCGATTTAACAGCTCCCTGAAGTGTTCTGCCCATCGCTTCAGCTGTTCCTCAGTTGTTGTCAGTGGGTGCCCGTTCTTGTCCTTCACTGGTTTGTCTGTCTGCTGAAATTTGCCCGCGAGCTTCTTGGTCACCTGGTACAGGTCTTTTAGATTCCCTTGTCGGGCTGCTTCCTCTGCTTGACTGGCCAGGTTGTCGATGTAGTCCCTCTTGTCCTTCCTGGTGCTCCTCTTCACTTCTCTGTCAGCTGCTGTGTATTCTTCCTGTGCCTTTGCCTTAGCTCTTCTTGTTCGGCTCGTGTTCAGTGCAGTTTTCTTCTCTTTCCTAACTTCCAGCTTCTGGATGGTATCAGCAGAGATCCATTCCTTATGTTGGGTCTTTCTCTTGCCAAGGACCTCTTCGCATGTGTCGTGCCAAAGTTTCTTGCTGTGTTCCCAGTGTGTCTCGATGTCCATTTCACTGTCTTCTATCAGGTCTTGCAGTGGCTGGAACCTGTTGGAAAGGCTGATCCGAAATGCTGCTTGTGTGTCTGTGTTCCTGAGTAGTCCAACGTTGTACCTGGTCCGTGTGTTGTTGGCGTTGGTGTGCCTCTTAAGCCGAAGTCTCAATGTTGTTGCAAGAAGGTGGTGGTCTGATGATACATCGGCACCCCTCATCACGCGCACATCCCGCCACGATCTCCTGAACTTCCGGCTGATGCAGATGTGATCAATCTGGTTCTCCGTGACATGGTCCGGTGATCTCCATGTGGCCTTGTGGATGCGCTTGTGTGGGAAGATGCTGCCTCCTATCACTAGCTGGTTCAGGGCACAAAAGTTTGCAAAGCGCTCGCCATTTTCGTTCATCTGTCCCAGTCCGTGTGTTCCCATGGTGTCCTCGTAGCCTGTGTTGTCTGATCCAATCTTGGCGTTGAAGTCTCCCATCAGTATGGTCATGTCCTTGGCTCCTCCTCTATCTATCACTGTCTGCAGTTGTTGGTAGAAGTCATCTGTTTTCTCCTCTTCCGCATCATTGGTGGGAGCATAGCACTGGATGATGTTCAGCTTGATGTCTTTTTTCTTGGTGATGAATTTGGCTGTGATGATGCGGGAGTTGACAGGTTCCCAGCCGATGAGTGCCCGCTGTGCCTCCGGTGCCAGCATCAGGGCCACGCCCTCAGTGTGGGGGGCTCCATCCTCTGCGTGTCCAGAGTACAGCAATTGCTCTCCCGATGAAAATCTCAGCTGTCCTGTCTGTAGCCACCTTGTCTCACTCAGTCCTAGTACTCCTATCTTGTAGTTCTTCATCTCTCTTGCTACTTGTATGGTCCTTCCTACTTCATACATTGTCCTGATGTTCCATGTGGCTACTCTCGTTGTTGTCCTGGGTGTTAGAAGGGGGGTCGGCCTTGCAGCTTCCTTTCGGCTTTCACTGCAATGCGTCATAGGTCTCTGGGATGGAGACCCTTCCTCGCCCAGGTGAATGTCTCGGTTTGTTGCTGTCGATGCTTTTGTAACTTAATGTTTTTTACAGGTAGGGCTGTTAACCCTACGCAAACCCGTTTAGCCTCTTGGAGAGGTGGTCCACATTCGTCTGACCTCTACCCTTCGACCTGTCCAGCTTGGGTGACCCTGCCAGGAGCATGTGCTCCTGCTGGCATAGTTCTCTGGGTCATTGAGGTACACAAGCCACTACCCCACGACAAGGGGTGGACCATGTAGGGATACTAGTTCATGCATGCGGTAATTGTGTGTGTGTGTGTGTGTGTGTGTGTGTGTGAAGTTTCTTGTTCCAGGTTTAAGTATGTTCGATCATTCGGCCTTTTTATGTTGTTTCCATAGTAATGGAAACAACATAATAGGACGGGCTAAAATTTCCACGTTCATAGGCAAGCATCTGTGGTACAAACGCACGTCACTGCCGATCTCCCGCAGAGACGATTATGCAAGTGTAACTCTGACAATGACGTAAGAAAACTTGCGTCATCGATGCTGACGCGTATGGTGTTCCGAACGCAGTTCTCCTCCTCAGTGAGTGCCGTCTGTGCGGATGTGTGTGCGTGTGTGTGTGCGTGTGTGAATTGTGTCCGGGCCCGTTTCTTCGAAGATACTTAACCGAATGGCTTCAAATTTGGGGTATCCAAATTTATCAAAATGTTACATTAGACGATTCAAGCGTGTGATGATTGCTTAAGTGATTTGGGAGTTATCGCCCTTTTGAGACAAGTTGGTTGTCTTTCGTGTACAGGCGTAATATTTATTTAAATCACTCAATTGTTTGGCAGTAGATAGCTTGAATACGGACTCTGAATTGACTCACTACTAGAAAATGGTCGCTCTTATAGTTTTCATGTAAACCGAGCCTGAGTTGACATTGCATGTGAACCCAGTTCAGATGCCTATTTCTCCGAAAATACTAAACCGATCGATTTCAAATTTGGGGTTTCTAAATGAATCAAGATTGTTGAATAGAAGGCCCGATCCAGGTACGATTGCACACATGATTTGCGAGTTATCGCCCTTTTCAAAAAAAGTGGCTTTCTGGCGTTTAAAGGCGTAATATTTACCTAAACCACTCCATTTTTGGGACATAGATAGCATGAATACGGACTCTCAACTGAGTGAATTTTGGAGGTTGTCGCTTTTATACTTTTGGCGTAAACCGTACCTGATGAAAGTGCTGGTGAACAC
>JACVVK020000309.1:432500-477500 GCA_018292915.2 Batillaria attramentaria | reverse complement strand
CCTAGACAGCTAGCTGCATGTGGATGCGGTACGCCTCATTTGACCAAGTTAAGTCAGATGGCTGCGTCCACCACCCACGTGTTTCCCGATGGGAACAGGATACAAAATATGTACCTATGGCTCTTAAAGATCTAAGCTCCCAACAAAAAGCTTTCCGAAGTGTGATTTTTTTTTTTTTTTAGAGTCGACCGTGCAAGTAGAGTTTTCAGCGTCCCTGAAACTCCAATAAAAGCCAAGGGCAGCCTGATTTCACAGCTTAGTTTGCGTTTTGACACTGAGCGAGAAAGATCGTGCAGCACTTAAAATCCGATAGACACTGTAGCGATGTGTCTCGCTCACTGACCAAAAGCCAAATAATGTCACGGCAAACTCGTGCTCTGGTTCTGACCCTTCGCACCACGTGATTGTAATGTGTTTATGTCCAGTGTGTGAGAGAATGCGTGTGATTCACGTGAGCGTGCGTGTTGGGTTCAGTTCGCGGCGCTTTGAGCCGATTCAGGAAATTGGGTAAAGCGCCTATACAATACTCATTATTATTATTATTATTTATTATAAGGGTCCCCGAAGCGCTGAAAACTCTGACTCTGCAACTGTGACAGAGTTGCCAGGATTATGCACAGTCGAAAAACGCAATGTTTGCGGCTCTTTGTTGAGATTGCAGACCTTCAATCATGTGCATGTCTTCAGCAATGAGCATTGAAGGAAAAACTCCCGTCAGAAAACAGAACCAGCGATGGCAGCCATCCTCGATACTCGGTAAACATGCCCAGTCGCAAAACCTGATTGGGTGATTTTTGCTGCGCATGCGCAAAAAGGAGACCGTTTTTGGGTGACGCAAACTCCGGAACATGTTAATTAACACAGCCAGCCGCTCGGGATAACTTGGAGCTTGCAGGGCGTTCCGTAGGTGAGTAGACCTCGAATACTCACCAGGGGCCGCGGTCACGACGCGTTCGTAACTTTTCCGCCACCGATTTACGCACGCGAGGGTCCGTAACTTACGATTTGTGATAAAATTGGGTGGTCATGACGTTTGCGCAGAGTTACGGCCGCTCGGAAACCCTTGCGTATTGTACACCACCTAGGAGGGTGTCGGAAAGGTGCCGTAGCCTTTGCGTAAATCTGAAAAATGGCGGCCCGCTTGATTTACCTGAACTGCAAATGAGAAGAGCATTGCGACGGGAAAGGGTGTTCCGCAATCGTACTAACCCTTTTGACTTGTACGACGATGTGGACATGCTTCAAAGGTTTAGATTTAGGAGGAGAGACCTGCAGGAATTGTGCGATCTTCTGTAGGACGACTTGAGTGTAGAGGGGGCGCGTTCAGTTCACTACGCACCCTGCAATGCAAAGGCCTGTGTGGCCAGCCGTACACACATCGTGGGTTTATTTGTTTCCTTTTTTGTGGGTTAACATTTGTTGTGTGTGTTTCGGACTAGTTCAGTGCTGAACGCACTCGGTCAGTCCTCACTGATCAGCCACCACCGTTTTGATCGTATCAGTGCCTGTCATTGTGTTGTGGACCCGAAATGTGCGGGTTCCGAATTCAGAGTTTTGCCGCTGGTCATGTTTATCTGCCGTAGCACCGGCGTCAGGTTAAATGCGTGGCATGTATGTGGAGAGTTTTGTTGATGTTGTTGTTATCCTCTCCTCTTTCGTTGTTCTTTGATTGAGGTTCATTCCGTTGGTTTTCAGTGTCTTGCCAGTGAGCCTGCTACATACGGTTTGTACGTGCAGTAAATGCTTCTACTGGTTGTAGTCCGTCCAACTGATGTTGAGATAGAGACTGCTAGGGAGCGGTCTATATGCGACGTGCATGCTCTCCTGATCACACTCTCCACATACATGCCACGCATTTAACCTGACGCTACGGCAGATAAACATGACTCGATCAAAAACTCTGTAGTGAACGCGTAGTGAACACACCCCCTCTTCTCTTTCACTCTTCACGCTGCAAGGAGAATTTGTGCAGGTCACGTGATGGTGTTTTCCGTGGGAATCCCGGGGGTCCCACACCTATCTAAAAATAACCCGTACGTGACACCGTTTCCAGTAAGTGCGCGTCGTGACCGGCCAACTAGCGGAAGAGATAGTTTTCACGTAGCCACATACGAACTTACGATCCGCAACCTATTTGCGCAAAGAAATTTGCGTTCGCGTCGTGACCTCGGCCCCAGGGGCCGTGGTCACGACGCGTTCGTAACTTTTCCGCCACCGATTTACGCACGCGAGAGTCCGTAACTTACGATTTGTGATAAAATTGGGTGGTCATGACGTTTGCGCAGAGTTACGGCCGCTCGGAAACCCTTGCGTATTGTACACCCCCTAGGAGGGTGTCGGAAAGGTGCCGTAGCCTTTGCGTAAATCTGAAAAATGGCGGCCCGCTTGATTTACCAACTGCAAATGAGAAGAGCATTGCGACGGGAAAGGGTGTTTCGCGATCGTACTAACCCTTTTGACTTGTACGACGATGTGGACATGCTACAAAGGTTTAGATTTAGGAGGAGAGACTGTGACCTGCAGGAATTGTGCGATCTGCTGTAGGACGACTTGAGGTACCCGTGTAGAGGGGGCGCGTTCAGTTCACTACGCACCCTGCAATGCAAAGGCCTGTATGGCCGGCCGTACACACATCGTGGGTTGATTTGTTTCCTGATCAGCCACCACCGTTTTGATCGTATGCCTGTTAATGCAGGTCTCATTCATTGTGTTGTGAACCCGAAATGTGCGGGTTCCGAATTCCGAGTTTTGGTCGAGTCATGTTTCTCTGCCGTAGCAAGTCAGGTTAAATGCGTGGCATGTATGTGGAGAGTTTTGTTGATGTTGTTGTTATCCTCTCCTCTTTCTTTTTTCGTTGTTCTTTCATTGAGGTTCATTCCGTTGGTTTTCTTGCCAGTGAGCCTGCTACATACGGTTTGCACGTGCAGTAAATGCTTCTACTGGTTGTAGTCCGTCCAATGTTGAGATTGAGACTGCTAGGGAGCGGTCTATATGCGACCTGCATGCACTCCTGATCACACTCTCCACATACATGCCACGCATATAACCTGACGCTACGGCAGATAAACATGACTCGATCAAAAACTCTGTAGTGAACGCGTAGTGAACACACCCCCTCTTCTCTTTCACTCTTCACGCTGCAAGGAGAATTTGTGCAGGTCACGTGATGGTGTTTTCCGTGGGAATCCCGGGGGTCCCACACCTATCTAAAAATAACCCGTACGTGACACCGTTTCCAGTAAGTGCGCGTCGTGACCGGCCAACTAGCGGAAGAGATAGTTTTCACGTAGCCACATACGAACTTACGATCCGCAACCTATTTGCGCAAAGAAATTTGCGTTCGCGTCGTGACCTCGGCCCCCAGGAGCCGTGGTCACGACGCGAACGCAAATTTCTTTGAAATGAACCTCAATGAAAGAACAACGAAAAAAGAAAGAGGAGAGGATAACAACAACATCAACAAAACTCTCCACATACATGCCACGCATTTAACCTGACGCCGGTGCTACGGCAGATAAACATGACCAGCGGCAAAACTCTGAATTCGGAACCCGCACATTTCGGGTCCACAACACAATGAATGAGACCTGCATTGACAGGCACTGATACGATCAAAACGGTGGTGGCTGATCAGTGAGGACTGACCGAGTGCGTTCAGCACTGAACTAGTCCGAAACACACACAACAAATGTTAACCCACAAAAAAGGAAACAAATAAACCCACGATGTGTGTACGGCTGGCCACACAGGCCTTTGCATTGCAGGGTGCGTAGTGAACTGAACGCGCCCCCTCTACACTCAAGTCGTCCTACAGAAGATCGCACAATTCCTGCAGGTCTCTCCTCCTAAATCTAAGCCTTTGAAGCATGTCCACATCGTCGTACAAGTCAAAAGGGTTAGTACGATTGCGGAACACCCTTTCCCGTCGCAATGCTCTTCTCATTTGCAGTTCAGGTAAATCAAGCGGGCCGCCATTTTTCAGATTTACGCAAAGGCTACGGCACCTTTCCGACACCCTCCTAGGTGGTGTACAATACGCAAGGGTTTCCGAGCGGCCGTAACTCTGCGCAAACGTCATGACCACCCAATTTTATCACAAATCGTAAGTTACGGACCCTCGCGTGCGTAAATCGGTGGCGGAAAAGTTACGAACGCGTCGTGACCACGGCCCCTGGGGCGCGTTTCTCACGCAATTGCGCTCGCGGGCGCTTGCGGAGGTCGCTCTGCCTCGTTGGGATACGGCCAATTAGAACAAGGCGCTTTCAACATGGCGGCGGAATCACGAACACGGTTGTTGGCAAGGTTGAAAAGGAAGAAGAAAACTCTAGTGCTCGCAGTTATCAGTCATCTTTTTGAGCGCAGAAGACGACGTTTTTGAGGAGGAGCAATATTACTGGCTTGGAGCATGAAAAACCGCTAGTATGCATGTTCTGCTCGATGCAAAACGGAGACGTAAGACACCCTTACGTACTCACTTTGACCACTCCTTCCCCACAAACACGCACAACATATCCCTGAATGACTGGCGACCACGGCCCGGTGCAATTAGCTCAAATTATTTTCGTATACTATTCTGCACAATTACAAGTTGGGACAGAAGGTCTCCATCCACCCGCAAATTCATTTTAAGTCATTTCTTAGTTCCACTTCAACGAGGCCTTCGGTGGGCGCCGCCATCTTTGTTTACATAGAAACTGACCACGTGACCTTTTGTTCGTGGCGAACTTGCTTCAGAATGCGCGCGCGAGCGCCTTTTCCGCACGCCGCGGGCAAGTTGCGTGCAAACGGTTTCATAGCAAAGCGCCCCGGAACGTTTCGGAACGCTCGCCTTAAGAAACGCGGCCCTGGCTAGCTCTGCGGTAGGTAACAGATAACATAAGCCCCAAAATCACGATAAAACACAGAAAAGACGTGAAACATGAAACCTCCTTTGAACTTTGAACTTCACGTGATTGCAATTATGATAATTATCATTGCACGAATATCTCACGAATGACACACGCTAAACTACTCAATTTCTTGGACTGGTCGAAATTCGAAACAAACGCATATTAAATCTCGATTATGGTCCTATCCACAAGAAGTACTCACGCCCCCTAACAGGCTGACAATTGGGGTTGTAGCATTGTCTACTATCTTCTCAAGTTTGAACAGCGTGTAAAGCGTATGATCCTTTGCACAGCCACTGGAAGTAAAGTGAACATTAAATGGTAAAATATGGACGAGAGATTAAACAAGGACAACAATAACAACACAAAACAAAACAACCACAGAACAACAACAAACCAGCCAACAACAACCAAAAGAACAACAGAAAACAACAAAAAGCCCAAACAACCCCCCCCCTTCCCCCCGGCCAAACAAACAAACAAACACAACAAACCCAAACAAACAAACAAAAACAAAACAAAGCAAAACAAAAAACAAAGACAGAAACCCAACCAACCAACCAACCAAAAAAAAAAAAAAAAAAAAAAAAAAAGCAACAACAAAAGAACAAACCAAAAATTAAAAAAACAAACAACCAAAATCAAAAAAGAAAGAAAGAACAAAACAAAACCAACACAAACAAAACATTCCCCCCCTAAAAACAAACAAACAAAAAAAACAACAAACCAACAACAACAACAACCCCCTACCAAACAAACAAAAAGAAAAAACAAAAAGAACACACACACACACAAAACCCCAAAAAGAACAAGGAGGAATGGCCCCATCCCATAACGTTGTTTCACCAAATTTCATGCCATTTTATCTGTCCATTTATCTGTCCTGCTGTTTGTTGTTGTTGTTGTCAGTTGTTGCGTTTCCTTCTCTCTTCAAGTCTGTAAGATCTACCAAAGACACTAGACCCGCTACGCTATAGCGGATCTAGAAGCTTGGGGGGGGGGGGGGAGAGAGAGATGACGTTCATGAAATAAACATTTGACGTCAGCCTCACTGACGCAGGTCGTCTGACGCTGTGACAGAGGTTGCTTATTTGTCTTGTGGTTTTCCTGTTGGTGTTGTGACTTCCCCGATTGAATTAGCTGTTATTCCCCATCAAGCTGTGGTATACCGACGAGCATTTTGATCCAAGACGCAAATCAACCCTGAGGTTTAGGGAAGGGCTGATTGCGTCTTGGATCAAAATAAGAGTCGGTATACCACAGCTTGAAGGGGTGTAAATGCTTTATCATCCGTTTTTGGGCCAATTTATGGTATATTTTGAACGTTTATCCTTGTAAAAACTGACAATCGACAGTAGCTGCACATAGCAGACGAACGAGTTTGTAACGTCGGCAGAGCACGACACCGACAGAATAAAGTGCGCCTTTTTATGCTGGCAAGACAGTGTCAAATCACTTATGAACTCAAATCCAGACAAAAACTCAAGTTCTAAACTTCGACTAAAGACACAAACAAATATGCTAACGCTTTCAAGGAAATGTAAATTTGCGAGGTGAATGCGAAACCGATCAAGCACAGCTCAGTCTGTTCACACTTTGCACGATTAGGGTTCGAGCGGGAGTCTTCCTGTCGCGATTCTTCACGAAATATGAAGCTTTGTGAGTGTTTATTCTAATATTTGTAGTACATGTACACCAATTAAAGTGTTCTTCCCCCAACAGCTACATTTTATAGCTGCATGCATGATTCAAACGATTCAAGAAGCTTCTGTTCAATCGGAGATCTATCTAGACAACGAATCCGCTGCCATTGTCTGCGCCGATAGCAGACGACCGACTCAGTCGATTCTGTTCAGCTTTATGTCACAGGTTTTGGGTTTCCTAGCGTTGAAATTGCTTTTGATTTGGGAGCGCAGCGTTTGGTAGATCAAGTCTGCTGCCGTCTCGAACTTGAGCAGCGGTATTTGCGTCCGGTTTGCCACGGTCGGCCAAATCAGTAAACAGCGGTGAGACGCCAGCTTCGACTAAACTTTTTGAGAACGGGTTTTGATAAGTGTTGGTTAAAACTGTCCGAAATTTGAGTAAGGAGTGCTTGCTAGTACAGGCTACTGTTGTTTTGTACTTGAACAACGCGTTTATGAAGATATGCCGAGTCAAAATGTTTCGTCGTCGATGGTGTTGACAAAGGGAGCGAGTTCTTTCCGAAGAGTAGTAAAACATGTACTTGCTCATCGATGACGATGTTTTTTTTTGTTTTTTGTTTTTTTTCCCCCAAAAGGCTGCTTCTCTGTTCTTTCTGTCTGAAAGAAAGAACCTTCTGGCAGGGAACCATGCCTGATTGTCATGTGATGTCGTGCTCTGTCACATGATTTATCCAGTACTAGTACAATACGGACACTTATTCCACAGGAGAAATCAAAGAAAAATATAATTAATTTTTACATAAAACCGGTAAAATGTCGGAGGCAGTGACGATATTTACAGATTTTGTCTGTGAACCAAACATTTGACGCCAGCCTCACCAAATGCGTCTGACAGAGGATGCTTGTTCATGTCTTGTGATTTTCCCGTTGCTATTGTGACTTCCCTGGCGGAATTAATTCTTACAAAAATCTTGAAAATCCAAGTTCCAAATGCCACAATTGTCAAAAAAAAAAAAAAAATTTGAACACAGGTATGTAGTTGAAAAATACAGTAATGCCATTGGGTGCACTTTGTCAAGATTTACAACAGATTGGCTTCCCTGTGTGTCAGCACGTGGTGGAAAAGGACGTTAAACCCCTAAACACCCACCCTGTGTGTCATTTATTAGATAAACTGATGTTCATGGCATGGTAACCCAGTGTGTGCAATTGTGTGTGTGGAGAGAGAGAGAGAGAGAGAGAGAGAGAGATAACCTCCTGCTAGGAGTAGATACAAGTAATATACACTAATATAAATATGAATACATGCGTGTATGCACACAATACGTTTTTTTTTCTTTCTACTTGTTGTGTTTTACTTACTTATTTCGCTTCTGGCTGTGCAGCTTTTGTTGTTTCTGTTCTTTTTGTTTTTCGAGTTAAAAAAAAAAAATCCTGTATTTTTTCTTTTCTTGTTTTGTTTTATTTTGTATTTTATTTATTTATTTATTTTTTGTTTAATGTTTCTTATGATGTAAATACATCCACGTTTCTAGAGATGGTTGCTTGTACTGATATAACTGTGTATGTTTGTAAGTCCCAAAGTATGAATGTTTGTTCTATACATGTCAGATATGCAAAATAAATAAATAAATAAGTACATAATTTTTTTTTAATCTTGGAAATCTAGAGGGCTGGTGAAACGTGGATTCAACTGTACTTCCGAAATCGCAAAATTGGAACTCTTTAGGCCGGTGTTTCTCGCAGAAACTTGAAAAAATTTATTTTGCTAAAATCACTGTCATTCTTAATATTCAAGATATAACAGTGCAGTAGTTCCTGTCATATGTGCAGTTGTCAGACTTGACAGGGTGATCAATAATTTAAAGGAGTCTTTTCAAAGATAATCGGCCTTATTTGCAAACCACCCCTACCTCGGATTTTTTTCCCGCACAAAATCTTTCAGAGCTACAGAGCTGTGCTACGAATACAGTCAGTATAATTGCATGAATTTCCAAAGTCTAGAAAATGGAGGCATCTGAACAACTTTTTCGTAAAAGTACGTATTATGACCGATTTCTTTAAATGGGTGATAACTCTTCTAAAAATGCGGCAAGAGAAAAATCCTGAACCTCTGGAGGAGGTGAATTTTCATTTCATCTCAAAGTACCAAGCCCTTCAACGAAGTGGTTTAGGAGAAACAAGAAACAAACAAACAAACACACAACAAAAATCAACAACAAGAGCAACGGGTGTCTAATCCGCCCATATGGAATTCCCAAATGAACAAATTGTACTGGTGCATAATATCAAAGTACATGCTTGCCTTGCGTAAGCAAAGCTAGATCAATTGTGATCTTGTGAACACAGTATTCTACTCTGTAGCTGAACAGCATTCGTGTAATTCTCTCTCTCTCTCTCTGTTTGTTTCACGCTAGCATACTCACTCCATCGTTTCGGACAGGTCGAGTGTGATGTTTCCATACTGCGAGGGTATGGTGTAATTTGACAGATTTATTTCTAATCTCTCGTACTCTGCAACATACTGGAGAGAGAAAGAGTTGAAATAACTTTATTGGAAAACGGTGGAAGTTTGGGTCTTGCAGCCAATTTTCAAACTTGCCGTTTTGAAAAACAAACAAATAAACAAAAAAGTCAAAATAATCGAACATACTTAAAACTGGAACATAAAACTTCTATGTTCTACTACATGAACCAATATGTCCATATATATGTAAACGTGTGGTTCCTATATATATTTTATCATTATTTGTTATTTGTTGGCTAATAGATATTTGAAGAGGCTGTTTTTAAACGATGAGGCTGACCGACTGTGTCTAACATGGACACGAAGGGAATTCCACAATGAAGTTCCGGAAAGTGAGAAACTACTTTTAGACACGTCAATGCGGGGATGGGGAATTTTAACAGTTTGTCCTAACCTAGAGTCTATGGGTGTGGATTCTGAGAGAGTACATGCAAGATATTTCGGAACTAACTTTTTACGGAGTTTGTACATAAACATTCCTTTGTCACATTGAAAATGGCACTGTAGAAGGAGAATTTCTAACATGTTAAGTTTTTGATCTGTTGAGCAGGTTGGCCCTGGTAATATTAATTTTGCAGCTCTCCTGTGTAAAGAATTCAGCCTCTTCAAATGAACTTCACTCGAACAATCCCACACTGTTGACACATAGTCTATGTGGGACTTGATATGGTCATTGTAGAATAACTTACGCGTGTCAGCATCTGTTATGAATCGCAACTTTGACAGCATGTACAAATTTCGAGATACACTTTTACAAACATCATTGATGTGGGGTTGCCACTGAAGCTGGCAATCAATAGTAAGACCAAGCAGTCGGTGCTGTGTGACCTGTTTTATAGTGCTGTCATTGAAAGACAAATGGAGAGTCGGAGACACCAGTCAGAGACATCTTGCAGTCCCTTCTGGAGACGCTTGCTAATGACTGTGATATTTTTGTCGGGTGTGTGGAGTATTGTGTCATCAGCAAACATATCGCACATGACATCTTCGCTCAGGTGGAGATGTAAATCATTAATAAATATACAGAATATTAATGGCCCAAGGATAGAGCCCTGAGGCACACCGTATTTTACTAAACCTTGGAAGGAATATGATCCATTAAGAAGCACTTTTTGTCTTCTATCGCGTGGGTACGATTCGAAAAACGGAATTACACAGATACGGTTGGAGTGTTTTTTAAAAGGATAGTGTCATTCACTAAATCGAACGCTTTTTTTAAATCAAGAAAAACAGCGCCGGTTTGTTGTGAACGATCCAAAGAAGTGAGCCACGTGTCGACCAGTCTGGTTAGCGCTGTGTGGAAGGAGTGTTTGGGCCGAAATCCCGACTGAAAAGAATACAAAAGCTTTTTGTCTTCCAGGTAATGGAAGAGGTGTTTATGGACATGTCTCTCGAGCAGCTTTGACAAAGTAGACAAGAGAGAGATTGGTCGATAATTATTTACGTCTGAGAGATCTTTTGATTTTGGCAGTGGAATAACCTTGGCTTTTTTAAACTCAGTAGGAAAAGTATTGGTTCGGATACACAGATTAAAAATGTATGTAAGGGAGTCCACTATATAGGGGAAGGACAACTTTAGTATTTTTGGACTTATTTCATCCGGACCAGATGACTTTTTGTTCTCCAATGTACTGATGAGTTTGCCTACCTCATGGATTGCAATTGAGGAATCACAAAAGGTGCCGTACCTGCTGTACAGAGATTATTGTTATTGCTTCTGCTATTGTCATTATTGCTTTTGGGGGCATGGTGTGTGTGTGTGTGTGTGTGAGAGAGAGAGAGGGGGGGGGGGGAGGGGGGGGGGGCGAGGGGTAGGCGATGCAACTGTTCGCACAGACCTACGACAATTCAACGAGAGATTACTATTGCGCCCTAAAACTAAGGACGGTGATTCAGAATATGACGGTGGTGGTGTGAGATTCGGGTCTTTAACGACCTTGTCCACCAGGTTAAAAGTCCTACGCTCTACCGTTCGGCTATCGCGCCTCCAAGATCCAGAATATGAACCGCAAGCAAACGACATCCTTCGTACCGCGTGCTTATTTCCAAGATCAAAATAGTCTAAGTCTGGTATTTGACTTCACCCCCACCTCCTGCAAACAGCGGCAGCAGCAACAACAACAACAACAACAAACCAAAAAACATAACAAAAGTTCAACAGCAACAACAACAACAACAACACCTAAAAAACCCCACACAAACAAAATAAAACAACAAATAACAAAAAAAAAAAAAAAAAAAAAAAAACCAACAAAAGTCAAACAATCAACACAACAACAACCACCCCCAAAACAAATTTAAAAAAATAATCAAAAAGAAAACCAGAAAATAAATCATAACATGCTTTCGTTGCAGGGTTTTGTTTTTGTTTTGTTTTGTTTTTTTCAAATGGCGCGCTCGGAAACACAGCACTACAGGTTGTTGGTGGTGTTAATTTGTTTTTGTTTTGCCTATGAGAACGCACCTCCTCTATTTTCTGTGGATCCTGGAAGGTCTGGCAGACGTAGCGTTCACTGAATGACCCCGCCGTGAACATCACCACCCATAACAATACCAACAGGGCGATGAAAATGAACATGATGCCCATGCCCCTTTATGGAAAGAGAAACAAACAGTGCTTTGTCTTTTGGGCTCTTTATCTTCACTCTGTGTGTGTGTGTGTGTGTGTGTGTGTGTGTGACAGAGAGAGAGAGAGAGAGGTGTCTAAAAACAACACGGTTACTTAGTTAGTTACAGCCACTTCTCAAGATCGATGAAACTCGGAAATGGCAGTGATCTTTAAGTTGAAACTGACAGGGAAAGTGTTAACCCTTTGCATACACGCTGTGCAAAAGAATTTTTCAGTGTTTTTGGCATCATTGAGAGTAACTACTCCGGAGACAGGTGTGACAGGTTGTTACAATAAACTCCAAAATGGCAGTAATTCTAGCGTCCAATATCTAACTAAAAATGGCATTGCAAGTGGTAACAGCGTTATACACAAACAACAGTGGTCTTTGATATACATGCATACTGATCGCAAGAAGTCAAAGACCACACGCAAAGCCTGCATTACTGGATTGGTTGACCCTGTTGGTTGAGGGTTTAATGTTTTTCCCCCACCACATACGAGTGATGTTAAATACAGGGCACCCAGGAAACAGATAGCACAAATATTTCTATAGGCCCTGGCCGGATTTCGCACCCGACCATTAAAAGTCCAGTGCCCTTCTAGTTCGGAAGTACGGCTACCCAACTCAACGGAGCAGAGATCCCCATACTTCTTCCACGCCTGCTTATAAAGTGAGCGGTATCCAAAGCCAAAGTTTCTGTTTTACACTAGAATATCCCCCTTTTGTTCATCACTCGCTGTGGCGTGTGTTCTGAGGGGTAGATTTTCATCGAATCAGGGGCATCATATGCACCATGACAACCCTTAGCCGTACGAACAAGGCTCTATGTTTTTACAGCGTAGTCTGACATACAGACCTCGGGTCGTGAGTTCGATCTCCGCTGGGGCCAAATATTTGTGCTGGCTTTTTCATCGTTGCCCCGTCTTTGATATCACCCTATGTGGTGGAAAAGGACGTTAAACCCCCAAACACCCACACCCACCCACCCTGACATACAGACACAACTGTGAAGTATGACCACTTGATTTGCGCACGTTTACAGACTATGACTATTTTCCGACAACACCCAGAACCGTGCAGTGGTCCCTGACTTTTTGTGACGAGTGTATTATCAAGACGGACTCCATACGCAAACAGAAGCCGAGCCCCGAAGTCTGACATGTCGGATCGTTTGGTGGGATCCGTGTCGACAGAAGTTTCTCGCCATCCCATCCACATCCCTGCCAGTGTTAACTCGGCTACTACAGTCGGCACGAGGAGCAGCACTCCAGTTGCTACCCACCTGCAACATTTGTTGACATGGCAATGAAATTTACTAAAACATTGGATAATAATAATAATAATAACTAGAGAGGCAGAAGCCTCCTTGGCTCACTTGTGAGGTGAGCAAAGGTCATTCAAAAGAGTATGTTTGTAAAGCTCTCATCACTGTCTGTCACCATACCAAGTAAGGTGTCTTTGGTGTTCGTAGTTCATGAGAAAATGGCAAATTCAAATTTTCCCAGGACAGATTGTATGGCCTTGACCTTGGGTCAATGTCATTGCAAATGAGATCTAGAAGTAAAGATCTTATCGTCTATCATTATGCCAAGTTTGACGGCTCTAGTGTTTGTAGTTTCTGCAAAAATGGTAATGTAAAGATCCACAACAGACAGTTTTAATGACCTTGACCTAGGGCAAGGTCATTAAAGGGTATGTCTCTGTCATTGCTCTCTATCAACATGCCTTGTCTGGTGTCTCTGCTGTTTGTTGTTTCTGAAAAAAAATGCCAGCGTTAAAGTTTCCTCAAAACAGCTTGTACAGTCTTGACCTTGACACAAGGAAATTGAATGCGGGTATGTCAGTAAAGGTTTTGGCAATGTCAATCAAAGTTTTATGTCTCTGGTTTTTCTACATTCTGAGAAAATGGCGATGTTAAATTTTCAAAGAGACTGCTTTAGTAACCTTCACCTGAAGGTCAAGTTCATTCTAACTGGTATGTTTTGGAAGGTCTTATTGATGTCAGCATGCCGGGTTTGGTGTCTCTGCTGTTCTTTGTTTCTGAGAAAATGCCTGATTTTTATTTTTATTTTTATTTTTAGTTTTCTGCCAGCTGCTTGTATGGCCTTCATCTTGACTGTAAGTATTGAATACACATGTCTGTAAAGATGTTATTTATGTTTAACATCATGCTAAGTTTGATGCCTCTGGTATTTCTAGATTCTGAGAAAATGCAAGTCTTAACGTTTCAAACAGACAGCTTTAGCCTTGACCTTGAATCAAGGTCACTCAATGGTTTGTTTTGAAAGGTCTTATGGGTGTCTATCAACATGTCAAGTTGCCTCCGCTATTTCTAGATTCTGAGGAACGGCCAATGTTAATGTTTACTACGGACACACAGACAGACAGATAGACGCACAGACAGACGGCGGAGGGGTATTACATAGACCCACTTTGTTACACAAGTGAGCCAGTGATGATAATAATAATAATAATAGCTGACACAAACAAACAACAAGCGAACACAGTTCACTGGTTAAAAACAAACAAACAAACAAACAAACAAACAAACGTAAGAATGAACAAAGAAACAAATACATAAGCATCAACCACCAACCAAACAACGAATTTCGTACATTCGTACCGTGCTCTCTCGTAGGGCAATGCATTCTTCATTTTGTTCATTGCTCCAGCAAACTGAACGTCTATTGCCTTGCCCACCTGCAAACACAGCACTGACAGATAATGTATAGTAGGCCATCAGGTACATCCCACCAACTGTGGGATTTTTCTCCTGTTTGTGAGGTGCTTAGAGCTTCCCAAAGGATAGGCGTCATAAAATCGTTATCACTATCATTATTATTATTATTTCTGTCCTCCCCCCCCCCCTCCTCTGTTTTCCAGCGCCGGTGGTAATTTTCCCAGGTCACGGGTGGAATCCACGAAGGGCTCGGGAGCTGGGGCAAGGTTTGTTTATTATGCATGAGGATGAAGATGAAAGTATAATGCTGCTGCTATGGAGGTCCATGTGGTTTGAGACTGTGTGATAGGTCCGCGTTCAAACTCGAATACTGAGTTTGAACTGTGTACTGATTTGTAAAAAATGCCATTTCTTCAATAGGCACTTGTGTTTGGATTGTTCAGTACACGCCCGGTGCTCACAACATCACCAGCCCCTCTTCACTAACCGTCGACACAGTAGTCAGCACCTCGTAGGGAACGGAGGGCAGGGAAATAAAGTAAGTCTGAGGCAAAACAAGCCTTCAGTTACATGCCAGCACAACTTGATATGTAAGTAACGGACACAGGTTCTCTACTGCAACAGAAGTTTAGCTTCGCTGTTGGCTAGCTGAGGTGTTTAGCTTGAACTTGTACCGTCATTTTCAAATTCTGTACTGAGCAACGGCCTTTTCCGGTCGAGTTTACAGCGACAGTAGGCGATACACACACGCCGCTTGGTTCATAACACTCATGAGTTTCATCGAAAGGAATGCTCATTCATTCAAAGTCACAACGCTGTTACTTTCTATGAGTACGTTGTCCATTTTGGGGCCAACTGTCTGTATTTTGGCTCGCACCTCTGCTCCTAGTCATGGTATCCCTCTCCTGTAATCGAGGGTCATGTATCCAACCATAGGGAAAAAAATCAACATTAATATCTCTGTGGTGGCTGGACCAATATTTATATAATTATAGGACACAACTGACGCTGAATAACGCTCCATGAAAATATACACTCTAGCCCTACAAGCTACAGTGCGTGCGTGTCTCAATAGAAAATGTCCAACACTAACACTGCGAGGTGAGGTTCGCCGTGCGTCATAGGGTATCCCATTCTAACTTCAGCTCGGCTAGTAAAAATCATCGTACAGCTTAGGTACGCTGCCATTTTTCTTACATTAGCCTAACGTTTTCCTGTGCTTAGCCACCACGCAAAAGACGTAGCCACCAAAAAGTTTGTTCGCTTGGACCCCTAACCCAGGATGTGACTTCCCCAAGCACTCATGGGTTGCCCGAACTACTCTGCTTCTAACGCCGCCGCCATGTTGTGACGAAGTATCGTCACTGTGATTACAGGTCATGGTGTAAAAATCTGTAATCCACCACACGTGGTATAACATTTGTACCTACAAAAACCACACGTAAATTATGGATGTACGTAAATAGTGAACAGTCATGCACTCTACCTAGAATTCAACAAACTCGTGTCGTGTATTTTCTGAAATCTGGGACACCGAATTGTGAAAACTGTTTATACCATTGACAGTGGCAAAATATCTCTGCATTTGCTTCTTACACTAGAAACTATTGGTTGGGTTTGAGGGTTTAACATCTTTTCCATCACATACAATGGTGATATCAAAGACGGCGAGAAACGAGATAAGGCCAGCGTAGTCACAAATGTGGCCCAGCCAGGAATCAGACAGGGAGGAATACGACTGGGCTGTCGAGGACTTGGTGCCCCCCCCCCCACCCCCAAAAGAACAACAAAAAACAGACAAAACAAACAAACAAAACAACAACAAAAAATGAACAAACCACAAAACAAAGGCAAACAAAACAAAAACAAACTACCCCACTCTCCCGTCCAACCGAACCCCCCCAAAAATAGAAAAACGAAAGAAAGAAACAACAACAAAAAAACAAACAAACACAAAACAGACGAATAAACAACAACAACAAAAACAAACACAAAAGCCAACCAATCAAAAATGATAATAACAGAAAGAACAAACACAAACACCATGAAAACAACACCAGATGTGTCAAGATGTGAACAATAATTTACCTCTTGTATATATTGTTTGAACATGTGTAAGTATGGTTTGATCTTCTCATCGTGGATGTCACTCATCATCCCCGAAAAGCTGACGTCTACGGAACGACCACAAACAGTGAAACAATCACAGTAATCCACAAATAGTCGTGTCACTAGTAAAATGCTCTCTCTCTCTCTCTCTCTCTCTCTCTGCATCTGATACACACTTGTTTTACCTATCCAACAAGATCAAAATATGGGCAAAAGGGCACTCCTTGATGAGAGAGAGAGAGAGAGAGAGAGAGAGGAGCGTTCGCTTCGATCTGAAATTTCGGGGCAGGATGTTATTCTGCAGGATATTCTAACCCTTCTGAGGAGGTACCTTCTGAACACATTCTGGCCTTGTTGAACAAGCTCTGAGTATTTCGGCTGCTCTCTCTCTCTCTCTCTCTCTCTCTCTCAATCACACACACACACACACACACACACACACACACACACACACACACACACACACACACACACACACACACACACACACACATCTAAAAACAGTAACCAATCAGTGCCGTCTAGCTGGTCCTCAGTCCGCAGACAAATGACGTCGTCCGCTCAGTGTGCCGTACGCTTTCTGGACTACATATGCGCCGGCTAGACTTACCACAGTGGTTTCAGGTGTTATATTGTGACCAAAACTTGTGATTGATTCTGATGCGCTGATTAAGCACATTCAATCAAAGGTTTTCCACACACTGTTGTATGCGTATTTAATAACAAGGAGAAACGGCCCCGTCCTACAAAGTTGTTTCTCCAAACTTCATTTTATTTTGTCTGTTTTGTTGTTATTGTTGCCGGTTCTCCCCTCTCCAAGTTATACCAATGACACTAGATCCTCTACGACCTCGACCGATTAGCCACGTGACTGGGGGTGGGGCCGGGTGGGGGAAGAAGGGAGAGAGAGAGAGAGAGAGAGAGGCAGAGAGAGAGGGTGAGTGGGTGGGTGTTTAGGAGTTTAACGTCCTTTTCCCCCACATAAGGGTGATATCAAAGACTGGGCAACGAGAAAAAGGCCAGCACAAATATTTGGCCCCAGCGGCCGGGATTCGAACTCTCGGCCCAAGCATTGAAAGTCCAACGCTCTACCATTCGGCCACCCTGGCTCCCCAGAGAGAGAGAGAGAGAGAGAGAGACGTCAGTTCCGTGAACTAAACATTTGACGTCAGCCTCAGGCAGGTCGTCATACAGAGAGAGAGAGAGAGATGACGTCAATTCCGTGAAGTAAACTTTTGACGTCAGCCTCTAGCACTGAGATCGTCTGAGGATGCTTGTTCATGTCTTGTGATTTCCCTGTCGGCTTTGTGACTTCTCCCACTGAATTTTCACATGAAATCTGGAAGATGGAGAGGGCTGATGAAATGTCGGAAGCAGTGACGATACTTGCAGATTTTGTCTGTGAACCAAACATTTGACGTCAGCCTCACGCTGCTCGTCTGACAGATGCTACTTCTTCATATCTTGTGATTTTCTTGTTGCTTTTGTGACTTCCGTGACTGAATTAATTTTGACATAAAGTCTGGAAGATCTAGAGAGCTGATGAAACGTGGACTTAAGTGCCTTGGATTGTACTTACGAAATTGCAAAATTGGAACTTTTTTGACCGGCGCTTCTCGCAGAAACGTGAAAAATGTGTTTATCTAAAAGCTCTGTTATTCTTAATACTAAAGCTATAATAGTGCAGTAGTTCATGTCATATGTGAAGTTGGCATAAGTGACAAAAATACCGGAATGATGAGTAATTTGAAGGAGACTTTTCATAGATATTTGGCCTTATATGCAAACCACCCCTACCTCGGAAATATTTTTCTTACACAAAACCTGTCAGAGCTACAGAGCTGTGCTACAAAAACAGGCAGTATAATTGGATGATCTTCTTAATTTCAGAAAATGAAGCCATTTGAACATTTTTTGCGAAAAAATTCGCAACATGACCGATTTTTAAAAATCGGCGATAACTCTTCTGAAAATGCAGTAGGCTAAAAATCGTGAAAGGTAGGTCTGGAGAAGGTGAATTCCCATTTTATCTCAAAGTAAAAAGGCCTCCAACGAGGTGGTTTAGGAGATAGCCATCATTACATCCGTCCACACACACACACACACACACAGACACACACACGTCTCACAAATCCCGCCAAAAAGAACGCAGCAGCATATAGTGTGCACGTAAGGTGTCTATGACGCAGATTTCGTTACGTCACTGTGTGCGTGAAAGTAAGTATTGTGTGGAGAAACGTCACAGTCTTGTTTTGTATCACTGAAACTTGCTGCTGCGCGTAGCAAAATCTGCCCCGTCTCATAAAGTTGTTTCTCTATAGAGAAACAACTTAAAAATAATAATGAGTATTGTATAGACGCTTTGCTCAATTTCATGAACCGGCTCAAAGCGCCGCGAACTGAACCCAACACGCACGCTCACGTGAATCACACACATTCTCTCACACACTGGACATAAACACATTACAATCACGTGGTGCGAAGGGTCAGCTCAGCTATTTGATTTTCGGAATTTAGGATTGCATTTATTTTTCAAATTTGATGGGCTGAACATTTCCAAAGCAGAGGGAGGAGGACGCCGGACTGAGTACCCGGAGAGAACTTCCGACGATCGGCCCGAATGAACGGTGCCACATGCGAGAAGGAGAAAATCTTTGCTCCGAGTGGGACGATGGCGTGGGTCCATGAGGAAGTTTCGGGATTAGTTGTGTCTTGAGGAGCAACTTGGGAAGCAGTTCTTTGTGCAGGGAAAGTAAAGCATCCGCCTCATTACGCTTGGCAGAGAAGCCCTCAGCAGTTCACTTCTTTCCGTAGATCAGTAACCGAGCTGAAACCTCTTCTTTTTTTCTTTTTCGTATTTGTTTTTGGGATTTTCGGACAAGTGACAAACACATAATGACAACATGCAAAAAAACATCAACAAGGCACCTCTTCTTTTGTTCGTCTCTACATATCGACAAAAGTGCTCAATGCAGGAAACAGCATGGGCTCCTGACCATAAACTCACTTGGAAGGGTTTTTTGCACTTTGTTGCCCATTTGCTGTTTAATGTTCACGATCCCCTGGAATTGATAAAGTTTTTTTTTTTTTAAATTTCTGTTTTTGGGATTTTTCAACAAGTGACAAACACACTGTCACAACACCCAACAAAAGCATCAACAAGGTAGGCGCAGAAATGTATGTCGATACAAATGCTACACACACACACACACACACACACACACACACACACACACACACACACACACACACACACACACACACATGTATGTCGATACAAATGCTAGTTGATCTAACACGCCTGCACACACACACACACACACACACACACACACACACACACACACACACACACACACACACACACACACACACACACGCGCGCGCGCACATGTATGTCGATACAAATGCTAGTTGATCTAACACGCCTGCACGCACACACACACACACACACACACACACACACACACACACACACACACACACACACACACTGCTGGTTAGACGGCAGATTGAAGGTATCGATAGGGCAGCTACTCTTACTACTCGAACAACCCACATGTTCAGCGTTCAGTTCAAACAGGCTGCCCAGGTGAACTGTTTCCGACAGTGGTAGGCGAGACAAAGGCGCCATTGCTACCGTTTTTAGGCTCAAAGATCGTTCTGAGCTGCTTTTGTGATGTCTAGCATCACACCACGAAGACGCATGCACAAGTACATGCACAGACAGGCTTGCATTCAGATGAGCCAGGCGCGTAGGAAGATGCTGAGAGGAAGGGGGGCCCACTAAGTCCGGTCAGCCATACGGCCGGGGTTGAAGAAGGGTAGGGTGTGTGTGTGTGTGTGTGTGTGTGTGTGTGTGTGTGTGTTGACTGCCAAGGATTGTGCTGCGACAGCAGAGCAGAGGGGCCCCACCCCTCACCTCTTATCAAAAGCAAGGGGGGCCCAAAGATTTTCGGGCCCCCCTTCCAATAATCAAACGGGGGCCTGGGCCCCCAGGGCCCCCGTGGTTCCTACGCCCCTGATTTATGACTTCAGCCAAAACGCAGTAACCGGTGGCATTATCGGTGAAAACAATCGGCAAACACGGCGGGCGTCGTATACGGGCGGTCGAGTTTCCCTCGTCTGCACGGTCATCAAGCGTCAGTGTGTTGTATTAGGAGCCAAACTAATCTCTAAGGCTATTTCGGGCGGACAGGCACAGTTACAAGAGCAACTGTTCCAAAACTAAATTCTCCGTGTATAAAACCCTGTAATGGTAGCAAGGGTTTCTTTAAAAACTCCCACAAAGTTCTCTTACCACAGCGGCAACGACAATAACACCACCAACACAATTACAAAACCCAACACAAAAAGAACAAATACAAACAACAACAGCAGCAGCAAAAACAACAACAACAACAAGCTCGAGTCAGCCTTGAAGGGATGAGCGGTGGTCTAACAGGTAGCGCGTCCGACTTAGCAGATGCACTACTGAATGGCAGTCACCAATGTCACGGCGAAGCGTAGGTTCGAGCCCAGGTCGAGCTATAATAATTATGTGATACTGTTCTTCCAAGTTACTTCTCGGGGGGTCCTCTCCAGGTTCCCGGGCGTTCTCCCCACCCCCACCCCCACCAGCAAAATTTAAAACTAGAGAGAGCCTCCATGGCTCCCTTGTGACACAGGTCAAGGTCATTCACAAAAGTATGTTTGTAAAGCTCTTATCACTATCCATTATCATGCTAAGTAAAGTGTCTGGCGCTCTGAGTTCCTGGCAATATTACAATTTTCCCTGAAACAGTTTGTACAGCCTTGACCTTTGGTCAACGTCATTCAAATGAGATCTTATCAATGTCTATCGTCATGCCAAGTTTGATGCCTCTAGCATTTGTAGTTCCTCCTAAAACAGTAATGTTAAAATTCACAACAGACAGCTTTAATGACCTTGACCTTCAGTCAAGGTCATTCAGAAAGGTAGGTCTCATTGCTGTCTATCATCATGCCTCGTTTGGTGCCTCTACTGTTTGTTGTTTTGGAGAAAATGCCAAGGTTAAAGTTTCCAAAAAAAAAACAAAAAAAAAAACTGCTTGCATGACCTTGACCTTGACTAAAAGTCACTGAACACAGGTATGTCTGTAAAGGTGCTGCCAATGTCAATCATCGCACATAGTTTGATGCTTCTGATTCTTCTAGATACTGAGAAAATGCAAATGTAAAATTTCCAGACTTTTAATGACCTTGACCTTCAGTCAAGGTCATTTAAGATGGTATGTGTGCATAGGTCTTATCACTGTCTATCAGCATGCCAGGTTTGGCACCTCTGATGTTTGTTGTTTCTTGTACGGCCTTGACCTTGACAGCAGGTCACTGACTACATGTTATATCTGTAAAGTTCTTATCAATGTCTATCACCATGCAAAGTTTAAAACCTCTGGCATTTGTAGATTACGAGAAAATGCCAATGTAAAATTTTCAAACAGAGCTTTAGTGACCTTGACCTTGGGTCAAGGTCATTCAAAATGATATGTTTTGAAAGATCTTGTGGTTGTCTATCAGCATGCCAAGTTTGGTGCCTCTACTGTTTGTAGATTCTGAGAAAATGACAACGTTAAAGTTTTCTGGACACACAGACAGACAGACAGACGACGAAGGGTTAATACATAGACTACCATTGTTACACAAGGGAGCCAAAAAATGAAATAGGTAGGTTGGGTGGCGCTGCATCGCTGCGACGCGCTTCCCTCGGGGGTAGCAGCCTGAATTTCCCGAAAGAATCCAAGCGCGGAGAGCACGTTTGAAGTCGGTAGACAACCGTGTGGCCTGATACAGAACCACAATCGTCCCCTCAATATACCAGGACTACATTTGTATAAATGGTTGTTTTGTATGCAAAGCTTACCGCATTGGGCGCTGAAGAGGTGACATCTACTTTATCCAACAGCTTCTCCACTGCAGTCATTTGGAGTTTAATATCATTCTGCAAGAACCAAAGTTCACCTAGGTTCAGCTGAAGATCTGGGTTGGGAAAAGCCCAAATGTGCTACAGGTCATACCGTCGTCTTTGAGACAGTTCCGATATTTTGTCTGCTTAATTGACACAGGCCTTATCGTCAAGTTCCATCACGCTGTGGTGCGCTGAAGACTGACGTGGCCGCTCAACTCACCTGATGAAGGCGTCATGGTTGGTGGGCCAGACCACATAGACAGGAGATGTTCACTGACGATCCCAGCTTTAGTCTGAACGCCACAAGGGCCATATGAAAGTCTGAAGATGATTGTGTCTGAGAAAAGACTTCACAAGGGACATCTGTAACAGCTGGGCCCCGGTTGCTGCTGCAGCTGAAGTGGCAGGGTGTGAGGACTGTGGGTGGCTGTATGGACGTTACTGCTACAGAATTTATTGCTAGGTTTGGAAACACCATCAGAATCTTCACTGCAATCATTAAGTGGGACGAAAATTTTAAAATTTTGGAAGACCACTGGCCCAGCAGTGTCAGCGTCTGTGCAAAACGCGTTTTTGACACAGTGGGAGTTGCTCATCCTGACGTATGCCGCTTTAACCGTTTGCTCACCAATCATGAACTTAGCGACTCACCAATTTTGCCTTGTGTTCCGGACTGGCAGACGTGGACGCACTCACTGCAGCTTGGTGCTGTTCACGTACCTGTTCCATCAGCTTTCTCATTACTGCTATTCTCCCGAAAGCTCTATTCTGTGCTGTGCAAAACCACAAAAGGGGCACAGAAAGACACACAGAGAGAAACGGTCAAACCAGTGATGATGTGTGTGCCTCTGGGGTCTGATGTATGGAAAGAGGCGAGATTAGTGTGAGACTTAAGTCCAGTCTCAGGCTTACCATGTTGGGAATATCAACAGCGTGCATAGCCGTTTAGTCCTCTGAAAATAGTCGCGGTAAACTTTCCTTAGTCTCCGTTTATGCAGCTCATACTAATCTTTTAGTCAAGCTAGTTTTGGACGTATGTGGTGCCGATATCCAGCCCCAGCCATTATCTGTACCGAGAGGCAAGATTTGGGAACAGGGTACTGAAACCTCCCAGCTGTATTGTACAGCATGTTAGATCTGTACCCAGTCCAGAATAGCATTCACTACAGAAACATGTTGAGGGTATATTCTGTGAACTGGTACCACTAAGCTGTTTTGTCGTTTTCTTTCTTGGCTGCGGCCAGAAGAAGTAATATCAGGCACCAAACCCACGTTGTAAGCGCCATCTTGCCACGGGGAATTCCAGACAGCTCGTGTCAAGGTCGAATGCAAGGGGGGGGGGGCATCTCGTATTCATGCGCATTATCAGTTTGTTTAATTCCAGCAACATGAATGCGATCATAATCAAAATAATTGGACAGGAAATAACTGAACTGACCTGCTTCCATAGTTTGGACTTAGCGACTTATGTACGGATAACCAATCAAATACAGACAAAGAACGTGGATTCAGTTAAGGGCACCACAGACATACGTCGTAGTTTCTTCTCATGCATCAGGCCCCAGATTCCTAAGTGTTGATTTTCTACACGTGTAATTGCTGCCAGATACACAGCGTCTGCCACGTCTATAGAGTTTTCATAATAACGAGCCACCGATTACGGAAAATACACTACACGAGTTTGTTGATTTCGACCCGAAAACCTGCGAGTTTTAACGAGCCTCTGTGTGTGTGTGTGTGTGCGTGCGTGCGTGCGTGCGTGCGTGCGTGTACATTCCACTCGAATTTCCCAATCTTGAGATAACATAGTGATCGACTGAGTTGATTGATAGATGGATTGATTGATATGAAAATTGCCGTCGGCTGGGCCTATTTAAGCGTCATGGATTTGAAAGGCGCTAACACCCTTTTATCGATATGACAGTGTTACGTGGGCTCACTTCTACGTTTTCCTTGCCCGAATTTCTTTTTTTGCCACGCGTCACCGCTGACTGCTTACGTCCATGCGGAGCCACCCTATTCGCAAATCTGAGTCAGTTCCATCAGTCAGTCAGGTCTGGTACATAAGTTATTTTGTCGGTGCAAGAAACATTTAGCGCTTGTATGACGGAGGCAATATACTCACCATCCTCGAACTCGGTCATTTTGTCTGAAGATTCATTCTGTTCAGGTTTGAGGGCACTCAGCGTCACGTCCGGGAACCGATAATGCAGACCTTCGATAAAAGGTTGAGAACGCAAAGCATCTGACAAAGCTGATTTGCCATCTATAGGATGCTACGAAAAATTTCCATGTTTCTAAGTTTGGGAGGGGGGGGGGGAGGGGAAGCAAGAAGACAAAAACAAATAAACAGTGAGCAAACAGAGAGCTTTGTGAACAGATTCACCAAACACCAACATCACTACTACTGAAATGCATAACGCGTGAAAAAGCAACTACAAACCCGGGTGTCCCCGTCCATGGTCCATAGGGGGAGCCGGGGTGGCCGAATGGTAGAGCGTTGGACTTCTATTGCTCGGGTCCTGAGTTCGTATCCCGGATGGGGCCAAATATTTGTGCTGGCTTTTTCATCGTTGCCCCGTCTTTGAAGCCACCCGTATGTGGTAGAAAAGGACGTTAAACCTCTACACACCCACCCACCCACCCTCTATGGTCCATAGTGCTAACCACTACATTACGGGGACATAAACAGGGTGGCTGGGTGGGTGTTTGGGGGTTTAACGTCCTTTTCCCACCACATACGCGGGGACATAAACAAATTTCGCCCCAAACAGATTTCCGTTAAAAGTAACCGACGGACCTGGCTTTTGATTACATATTTGTGATAACTAAACATGTCTGAAAATTCCTCAAAATCACCGCATATGGGTTTTCCCCATGGTTTCGACGGAACGGTGAAAAGTATCAGGGTGACTCTGGTGGAGCTTGTACAGTGCTGGCGGTATGGAACGCAATGTATGGTGTGCAACGTACACGATCGCGAGGAAACTGGTACACACGTTTCAAAATGTGTGTGAATGGATTTGCTGTGACAGATGTTTGCAAGTTAATTATCATTATTATTATTACTATTATTATTATCATCATTTTTTAAAGTTGTTGCACATGCCAAACCATTTTTTTGTTGTTTTTCTTGGCTTAACCAAAAAAAAGGTTTCGAGCCGTGAGTCCAAAGACGATTTTCCATGTTATACCTGTTATTTAATGGACAATAAAGTTGTCGATAGTTGAGCGATAGCCCTGTAGTACGCGTTTACCATATATGGAAAGTCACGCGAGACTACTCTCCCTTGAAGACAAAATGGCGGCTCCCATGGCGGACTACGATTTAGATGATTCAGAAGAAGATTTGGAAGTGATTGCGGCCGCTGTTGCTATTCTTGCCGAAAAAGACGAACCGTGTAATTTCGTCCCTCGTATCCCATATGCTTGGATTTTCTCTCACTAGCTCGATAAACCAGGCTTGCTGTGGCACAGTCGTCCATCTCGGCCATCTTGAATACGCCACGACTCACGTGAACAACCTACTGTTGATTGGTCGCTGAATGCTAGACTAGCGACCAGTGGATAGAAATTTAGAAGCCAGTTCTATCGCGGATATATAGCGGATAGGGGGCTGTCCGCAGGAATGGACAGACTAGCGGATGACTGACTATCGGAACGGCCGGATTAACGGCCGATAGTCGATAGGATAGTGCGAAAACTGTCCACGTGTAAGGCAGCCGTAATAGGGGGTGTACACCTTGGTCAAAACTCTACCATTTCAAAGTAAATATCCGTACCGTCCATATGTTTTTCCAGAACGTCCTGTAGGAAAAAGAAATTGGTATTCCCGATGTGCACTGATTGCTGAAACATAATTATGGTAGAGACAGTTATACGGCATAAAGCAAGATGTCGTCGTATGATATTATCGTTTACGTCTAAAAAAGAATGACAAAAATAACGAAACACAGGTATATCAAAGCATGTGCATGACTCTGTGTGGAAGTGAGTGTTTTAACTGTGTGTACTTATTGTTTGTACAGGTAAGTATATATCTTTAGCTGTTAAATTAATTCTTAACTTGTTTTCCTTATTTCATATTAGTTTGTATCTTAGGTAATGCAACCTAATTTAACGTAGAAGAACCTGATGTAACCGAAGCTAAGTGATCTAATGTAACCTAATCTAACGTAATAGAATCTTATGGCATTGTGTCTGACCTGACCTGGCCTGGCCTGAATTGAACTGACCTGACCTGAACTGAACTGAACTGAACTGAACTGAACTGAAGTGAGCTGAGCTGAACTGAGCTGAGCTGAACTGAAGTGAGCTGAGCTGAGCTGAACTGAACTGAAGTGGGCTGAGCTGAGATGAACTGAACTGAAGTGAGCTGAAGTGAGCTGAACTGAACTGAAGTGAGCTGAGCTGAGCTGAGCTGAGCTGAGCTGAGCTGAACTTAAGTGAGCTGAGCTGAACTGAATATAACTGAGCTGAGCTGAAGTGAAGTGAAGTGAGCTGAGCTGAGATGAACTGAACTGAAGTGAGCTGAGCTGAACTGAACTGAACTGAACTGAACTGAGCTGAGCTGAGCTGAGCTGAGCTGAAGTGAGCTGAGCTGAGCTGAACTTAAGTGAGCTGAGCTGAGCTGAATATAACTGAGCTGAGCTGAAGTGAAGTGAAGTGAAGTGAAGTGAGCTGAGCTGAGCTGAGCTGAGCTGAGCTGAGCTGAAGTGAAGTGAAGTGAAGTGAGCTGAGCTGAAGTGAACTGAACTGAACTGATCTCGGCTCACACGAAGAAGCTCGCCCAGGAAGGTTTCAACATCCCAACTGGTTGCAGTCTTAATGCGCTTCACGTAGCTTTGTTGAATGTGGAAGTGCAGGTCATCGTTGGCCACCAACCCGCATATGGCTCCGACCCTGACCAGAACAGAAAGCAGTGCCTACTGTTACCAACGGTTGGTCAGGGGTAGACAGCGACATAACTGCTTACTTACACACGACAAAAGGATATGCATATCATGGTATGCATACATTGGATCTTCCTGGGCACACCCGCATACTACAGTGGCCCAGCCTGGCCTAATGTGATGCTAACACAGGGTAATCCCATTGGAAAGCGACAAATCTTGTTCGAATTCCGCCAATCGCTGTACGTGCTGAGCCCGTATATCACGTAAACTTGAACTGACCCAATTCCCCTACGCCAGCGGCATTTAATTCGACAAAACTGTCACTGTCAGGGATCCACCATGTACTGAACTTGGTATGTGTGTGTGTGTGTGTGTGTGTGTGTGTGTGTGTGTGTGTGTGTGTGTGTGTGTGTGTGTGTGTGTGTGTGCATCTTGTGTGTAATAGTAGGCCTAGTAGGAGTAGTGGTAGTAGTTTCCAAATGGTTTAGCAAGGACAAGCCGAACTGACAAAAGAGCTTTAATTTGTACTTAATCTTTCATCCTCAAAAAAAAAGAAAAGAAGTCACTGTTCAAAACAAAATGCTCACCAACCCTCTCTCTCTCTTTTGTAATTCGTGAACCGCCGTGGCAAGGTTGCTTTGAATGATTTTTCTTTTTTTATTTAGCATATCGTAAGTTCGTCTTTGTTTATGCTCAGACTGATTCTCTGTATTTGCTCCAATGTAACGAAATAGATCTGTTTTAGTCAAGCGTCATTGTCATCGTCATAGTCTCCAGGCTTCCCATAGACTCACATCATCAGCAAACTGAAGACAAACATGAGGGCGCTGTAAATGATACGCTTTTGCTTCTGGTGCGCTGGGTTTATCCACACAAGCCTCCCGCCATAGCGTCCGCGGAAGCGACAGACACAGTAGATCAGGCCATGGAGTGGCACCAACACAACGACGGCCGCTCCGAGCAGGATGAGGACAGAGAAGCCCAGATGCCTGCTATACAGCTGAAATGTTGGTGATCATCCATCGTCATAACCACCACCACCACCACCACCACCACCACCATCATCATCATCATCATCATCACACTCGTCCAAAAAACGTCAGATTGCTTATACCACGGTGGTACCACAGATTTTTAATTCTATATCGACTATGACGTCTTGTCCCGGGGGGCTAGTGGCAAGTACACCGTTTTCAATGATTGGTGTTTGGTGTTTAGGAGTTTAACGTCCTTTTCCACCACATAAGGGTGATATCAAAGACAGGGCAACGAGAAAAAAGGCCAGCACAAATATTTGGCCCCAGCCGGCGGGATTCGAACTCACGACCCGAGCATTGAGAGTCCAACGCCCTACCATTCGGCCACCCCGGCTCCCCCGGTTTTCAATGAAACGTGGGATCGTTGGTTCCCGGGTAAAGCACATGGATGCATCGGTCTTTCCGCCATCCTACAGTAACATCTTCCTGACCGCGAAACCCGTGACCAGCCCGTGTCAGTTTAGTCTAGAAGTAGGGAGACTCCGAGCACATAGAGATACTACCAAATATCCGACTACGTTCTGCGTCTAAGATCCCTGCACTTTCCGTCATAATTTCCGAGACATGTTGCTCTACATTCTGCTATAAAAGTTAACAAGATTGTTGCTCTCAAGATACTTAAATAACAAAAACATGTGGTCAGCAGCATAATATAAGAAGGGAATCAATTACCGCCACCCACTGTACACTGTGACGGTTTTCCCAGTCACGCTTTTTTTCTTTTTCTTTTTTTTGCGACGCTGTTGCCCAACGACGCATGCGAAGGTGTCCTATGTAGCTTCACTGGATGTAGTGTCAGTGTGGCTGTGCTGGGCATGCGTGTTCCAGGTTTTCAATTCTATGGGTGGTACATGTACCGAGGCAACGCATTCCAGTCACAAGACACCCGCTTCACGTACTAACACCCCCTCCCCACCCCCCATAAAAAACAACAAAACAACAAACAAACAAACAAACAAACAAACACCCCCCCCCCAAAAAAAAAAAAAAAAAACACCCCCCCAAAACACACACACACACACACACACACACACACACACGCGCACACACACACACACACACACACACACAAAACCACAAACAAACAACAACAACAAAAACTAACAAAAACAAAACAAAAACAAACAAAAACCAAACAAACAAACAACTATAACAACAACAACAACAACAAAAAACAACAACCCCAAAACAACAACAACAAACAAACAAACAAAAATCAAAAACCAAAACAAACAAACAAACAAACCAATAAAAAGCAAAAACAAACACAAAAACCAGCTGCAACAACAACGGCCATCCGAAGACAAAAGAGGTCTATGAAAGTTTTGGGGGGAACCCACTCACGGCAGTAGTTACAGCATTTTTTCGAAACACTTGCTTGACACCTCGTGCGTTGCTAACCCTAAAACGGCTAGGTCACTTTTTAACTTCATGCCCCGATCTCTGACATTACCACGCTCTACCAGCTGAGCCATGGCGAAACCCCCTTGCGTGGAGATAGAAACAAATATGGAACTACAGAGATACTCACCAATTTCCCCGCAAATCTGAACTCTTCCGTGCCTTCGTACAGGTCTCTAAACTCAGCTGCAATGGGACGACATTCTTCATTGATTCGAGATATCAGTCACCACATCAATCATTCGTTGCACTCACTCACTGACTGACTGACTCACTGACTCAATCAGTCTTAGTCAGTAATAAGTTTAAAGACCCCTTTGCTACCATTTTTAGGCTCAAATGTCGCGTCGTTCTGGGCCGCAATCGACAAACATGGCGGACGTCGTATGCGAACGATTGAGTTTTCAAACGTCAGAGGGTTATATCCGAAGTAATACTAAGGTCTGATTTGGGGCGAGCAGGCGATCACTAGTGCAACTGTTCCCAAACAGAATTCTTCTAGAGTACCGGCCCCCGTAGTGTAGTGGTTAGCACTTCGGACCATGGACCGGGAGACCCGGGTTCGAATCCCAGCCGAGACAAGCGGGATTTTTCCTACCTAGGTCGGCTCCTACCCAGAGCGCGTGTGCTATGGACCCAATGGGGAGGCTGTTGCCACACAGTCGAGATTCACCCACTTCACGGGTGCGACCTTGGGGGTGCTTCCCTTGGTATGACACGTCTTGTGGATGATTACACGGCGGTGCGGTGCCGTAGTTCCCGGGCCTGGTGAACGCCGGGATATTTATGACAGGAAGCGTGGAATGCGGCCCTGTCCCGCAGTCCCAAACCACACGGACCTCCATAGCATCATCTTACCATCATCCTCATCTCCATCATCATGCATAATAAAAATTGTCCCAGCCTTCGAGCCCTCCGTGGATTCCACCCAAGACCTGGGAGGAACACCACTGGAGCTGGCAAAAAGAGTTGGGGCAGAAAAAAAAAAAAATTCTTCTAGAGTTACCGTGCACAACTCTAGGCCCCTGCGACGACGGCCAAGTCGGGCTAACCGAGACCGAGCCGAGCTAAGTGATACATAAGAAGGCAAAAACAAAAATACTCGGTGACAAGGAACGTGGACAGTTGCGAACAACTTTGAGGTCCCCGTGTTATTTCACAGTGTGCACAGAAGCGGTGACAACTGTCGCATTCACCAGCACAGTACATTCTCAGCCTGTTTCGAGATTATTGCCTGCATGAGTTGTCCCCCGTGCATACACAAACCCGCAGCATGCATGCATTTTTCGGGGCAGCTTTTTGCTCTGCCACGAAAAATGCGTGTTTGTAGCGGCAAGGGAGACAACTCATGCAGGCAATAATCAGTAACCAGAGATCATAAACAGTAACCAGGGATCATCAAACAGGGCCAGTCTGAAATTTGGTGCCTCCTTTGTTTGCAGTTCCTGACAAAATGCCAAAGTTAAAGTTTAAATTGTCACACAGACAGACAGACAGACAGACGGAAGACTAAACCATAGACTCATGTTGTTTACACATGTGAGCCCCCCTCCCCCCCCCCCCCCCCCCCCCCCCCCCATCCAACGCCGCCCCCCCCCCCCACCAAAAAAAATAAAATAAATAAAATAAAATAAATAAAAAGAAACAAAGAAAAAGAAAAACAAGAAGAAGTTACTGTGAGAAACTGGGCGTAAACTACTCACCGACAAGGAGTCTCTCTGGCAAACACAGGTTTATGATTTCCCTGGCCAATCCATAGAAAGGACCCAGGAACCCGTGGGAAATTCTGAGACTCGGCGCCTTGTATTTGGCCTTCGATGCCTCGAAACTGCCCCAGGTGATCGTGTCGCCAGAATGACTGTTTCCTGTGCTGCTGTCTGTCTGGCCGAATAGAGACAGTAGCAGCGACAACGGCAGATACGTAATCGCCTTCATGATGGCGGTCGGATACTGCACAGACAAAAACCTTTCCTTCCGAACCAGTAAGCCAGTGAAAGGAAGGACGTTGCCCGAAGAAAGTAAAAAGCGGGGGGGGGGGGGGGGGGGCCGTTCAGATGCTGCGCAGACAAAAACCTTTACGGACTAGGGAGCCACTGAAAGGTAGGACGTTGCCCAAAGAAAGTGAAAAGCCGGGGTGGGGGGGGGGGGGGTTTCAGACGACTTTCCGCCAAGTCGTTTTGATATTTCATGCAACGGCTAAACTCAGTTCTCTATTGGGTGGGATGAGGGAGAGAGCAGGAAGAGGGGAAGGGGGGGGGGGGGGGGGGGGGGGGTAGGGGAAGGGAGGGGGGGGCAAGACCATGGCTTTGCCCCCCCTCTTGCTATAGTCACCTGATTTTCCAGGGGGGGGGGGCAAAAAGATACTCTTGCCCCCCTGCTTGGGTACAGGGGGGGGGGCAGCTTCCCCCCCCCCCCCCCCCCCCCGGTTCCGGCACCACTGAACTTCCACAAGCATCACCTCGGGTTCCCTCGCTTGAGACCTTCCGGGCAAGTCTTGGCTGCAGCTTGCCTCGACAACTTGCAGCCAACCCCCGCTACCCCCTAACTGTACTCCCCCCCCCCCTCCTCCTCAAATGTAATGATGATGATGATGATGTTGATGATGATGGTGACGATGATGTCTTGTAACCCGTTGGAAAAAACTCCCTGGGCAGCATGCTCGTAGCGCGGGGGGAAGTGGGAGAAATAAGTTTTAACGCAAACAGGAAAGGGGGAGGGGGAGGGAGCAGGGCCGGGGGTGGGGGGGGGGAGTCTGCATCAGAACTTGGAGACAAGATGGGTCTTCAGGTGGCTCCTGAAAGACTCGGTGGAGGTGTTGGATTTGAAGTAAGACGGTAGAGCGTTTCACAGAGCAGGGGAAGAGCACTTGAAGGTGCGAGCTCCAAAGCGCTTCTTGGTGGTGGTGTCATGAAACCCAGGAATGGACAAGCGGGACGGAGATGAGGAACGAAGAATGCGGGATGGAGTATAATTATGAAAGGATGAGCTCAGAGAGATACTGCGGGGACACAGTTTTAACGATTCTAACTGACCACCGCTCACATAGATGTGTTATTAACGCTCTACGAGCACAACTCAGTAAGCTTACCGGAAGCAGAGGAAGACAGTGACAGTCACTGCTGGACGACCCACTGGTTCAGCTGAGAGTTTCATCGTGTGCTCTCGCTGCTGCGAAGGTTGGTTTCAGCAGGACAGTTGCTGTTTCTGCGGTGAAAATGATGCGCAGCGAATACCGTGTATTAAAAAACATGTCGATATCCGTGCCGAATTATGACACCGTCTTTGGGTCGTTTTCCGACATTTTTGTTGACCTGAACTGTGACGTGCACATTGATGTAAGTGACGGCGTCATCAGAAGTATGACGTGTTTTTTTTTTCTTTTCGACTCCGTAAAAGCGCACACACACACACACACACACACACACACACACACACACGCTGACTGAGAGAGAGAGAGAGAGAGAGAGAGAGAGAGAGAGCTTGTGTGTGTGTGTGTGTGTGTGTGTGTGTGTGTGTGTGTGTGTGTGTGTGTGTGTGTGTGTGTGTGTGTGTGTGCACGATGAGAAAACGTTCGCAGACTTTTCTGTCACACATAATTATTGAAATGGTATCATTTTGATCTTTAGAGGCAGCTGCGACACTTCAAGTGCATGGGACTGCCTTCATTGCAAGAATTGTGTAAAAGTGAATACGCCAAATGTAACATCCCAGTAAGGGAAGACGTCATACCTTTCAAAGAAAACAACGTCAACGTCATCTCTTTTCAAAAAAGGAATAATAAAAAAGGTCTGATAAACCCAGATAGTTGTTTCCATCATTGAGAGAGAGAGAGAGAGAGAGAGAGAGAGAGAGAGTGTGTGTGTGTGTGTGTGTGTGTGTGTGTGTGTGTGTGTGTGTGTGTGTGTGTGTGTGTGTGTTCCCAATACATGGCATTACATAAGAACGACCGTGACGACAGCAGGTCACTGAATGGAAACAACATATTGTGCAGAAACCACTTTACTTTCACAAAGGACGGCACGGGTCAAACTTTCGCCTTCCTCAGGACACAAACTTTGTCGTCCTTTGTGAAAGTTAAGTGGTTTCTGTCCCTTTTATGTCGCTTTTATTTGCTTAACTTGTAACCGCTTCGCAGTCATTACCGTTTCCTTTTCAATATATTGGGCTTTTAATTTTAGGTGAGAACGCCTATAAAGAGGGTGTGCAGGTTGTCAGAACGTCAGCTATTGTACTGTCTTTAACACTAATGCCGAAACACAGTAACGACTGACAGGTCAACATTTTTTAAGGTCGTTTGTTTCTCTGTAGCTAGCAAATGCTGTTTTGGGACAATTAGCGCGTAATTCTTGGACCTCAAAAGCACAAAGTATTACTGTCATTTTCTGAAGAAAAGGGCCAAAGCGTTTATCAAATCCATGACGCATGAGCCAGTTTTCAAATAACCTATGATCTGTAGTGAGGTTTATGTGAAGGGACTTTTGTGTGTTTTGCTCCTTTCATGCGGATGTCTCGAAGATCACATGCGGTATGCAGTAATACGCAAGGCGGATACCTCTTTGTGAGGAGGTATGAGAGACTGTTTCTGTCCTTTCATACGGATGTCTCAAAATTCACACACGTAACGCACCATACGCCGTATTATTAGGCGGATATGTTTATTCTGCAGTTTCTTTTGAAAAGTATCCCGCTAGCTGTTCGCAGGCGCAGCCTGGAGCTCAGCCCAAAGAACCATGATTGTGCTCTCTGGTGCAGGCGTAAGGACACAAGTTGACCGTGGGGTCATGTTAAGTGGTTATTTGGAGAACCCTGTTTGGCGCATGTGCTAGTTTTTAATGATTTTGTTGTTGTCATGAAAAAGCGTGATTTGTGAACTTTGTAGCCCAAGGTGCATGCCACGGGGCCGCAACACGAGGCAAGCTGTCAGTGAATCTGGGACTTTTTGCACTGGAGAAAGGCAAAAGCGACGCGAGCGGATTTAGATTTTATGCGGCTTTCTGGTCGAAACAGAAAGTAGACTAGCATTACTCCAATGAGGCCTGAACGGAAAGAAGACATGCAATGTTTTATAAACTCTTGTCAGTGTGCCATTGAATGGTCTTGCGTGACAATTTTTGTTTGTAGATTGCAGCATATATAGGGGTGACTGTGATGCTTGAGGTTATTAGGCTATAATATAATAATTATAGGAATTTTGAGGCCTCGTGCATTTGTGTTCTTTGGCCTGTAGTGTCGGGACAGTGCACAATCTCCTCAGGTTTGATGAGACTGTTGGGGCTGAAGCATGAGCTGCGGCGCTTCTTCACATTCATCAACTCGGAAATTTGATGTATCAGTAGTTCTTTGGGGTACTGGCTGTCAACTCGTTCGGTTCGACTGGTGTCTCGGACGTAGAGGTGATAACGTTCTTGGCCTTTGCACGTTTTCGGTTCGGTTAAGTCAACTCATTGGGTTCGTCTGGTGCCTCGGACGTAGAGATGATGTCGTTCCTGGCCTCTGCACGTTTTCGGTTCGATTTAGTCAACTCACTGGGTTCGTCTGGTGCCTCGGACGTAGAGATGATGTCGTTCTTGGCCTTTGCATGTTTTCGGTTCGGTTTAGTCAACTCATTGGGTTTGTCTGGTGCCTCGGACGAAGAGATCATATCGTTCTTGGCTTTTGCATGTTTTCGGTTCGGTTTAGTCAACTCATTGGGTTCGTCTGGTGCCTCGGACGTAGAGATGATGTCGTTCTTGGCCTTTGCACGTTTTCGGTTCGGTTTACGTACTTCTGCCTCCCCTCCAGAAAGTCTTTGGCTTCCCTCGTTCCCTGTGGCTGGACGAGAGAAGAAAAACAAAATCATCTTCAACTGTGTGAATGTATACGGAACTGGTAGCTATATACTCCAGACAAATGTACATCCTTGTGCTTTATATGTTCAGGGACAGCTAGCAGCAAGACTTCAAGACTTCAGCAATCAAAACAAACAAATACAAACAATGTGTAAAAAACCAACAAAAAAAACCAAAAAAAAAAACAAACAACAACAACAAAAAACCCGACTGTGCATAATGCATAGTCAACTGTCACAGGTACGAGGTTTTCATCATTTCTAATGAAACCATCATGCCCCCCCCCCCTTCCCCCCGCGGAGTTTGCGTTTTGACACTAAGCGAGAAAGATCGAAATTGCAACACTCTCTACGCGGTTTTTGTTGTTGTTGTTGTTTTTGTTTTGTTTTTTTATTGATGAGATTGCAGACCCGTAAGTACAATTGCCGTTTGTTAGTAGACGGGTAATTTTACATACAACCACATACGTACGTAGGCTCGCTTTATACACAGACTTACATTTGTACGTTGACTTGAATACGACATATCCTGCTTTGGCAACAAATGGTTCTTTCTCTTCCTGACGGCTATTGCGAGGGCTATAGGGGATAAAGAAGCTGTGATCTCTATCTCGATCCCACTCAGCTACTGGCGACGTATCGGTGCGATCTCTGGTGGTCATCTGGCGAGGTTGGTGGCGTGTTAGATAGTCTTCAAACTGTTCCCATCCTCCTCCAACCTTCACGAGGAGGTGCTTGCCTGGTTCCAGCTATAACACACACACACACACACACACACACACACAGTGTAGACGATCATCTCATAGACTATTAACCTAACAGACTACTGCAAAAACTCGCGTCGAGGTAATACTACATCGCCTCAAGGTTATCGTTTGAATTGAAGCATTCATGGTATTTGGAAAAGCATCACAGGTTAAACAAATCCATATTACTCTCATGTTAGAAGTTCCAAAGTTGTTGTTGTTGTTATTTTTGTTTTTCCTTACGCCTAGAAACACACCGAACAACACGTGGGGTGAGCGGTGGTCTAATAGGTAGTGCGTCGGATTTAGCGGCTGAGGTACTGAACGGCCGTCACCAATGTCACGGCGATGAAGCGTGGGTTCGAGCCAAGGTCGAGCTTGTGATATGTGATACTGGTTTTTCCTGGCTGCCGGGCTGCTCATCGGGGATTTCTCTCCGGGTTATCCGGCTTTCCTCCCCCGGCAAAATTGTAAAAAAAAATATAGGATAGGTACTGGGTGGCGCTGCACCGCGGCGACGCGCTTCCCCCGGGGGAGGCAGCCCGAATTTCCCGTAATGGATAATAAATTAGTAATAAAAAAATAAAAGAAATAAACAAGGAGGAACGGTTCCGTCCTACAAAGTTGTTTCTCCAAACTTCATTTTATTTTGTCTGTTTTGTTGTTATTGTTGCCGGTTCTCCCCTCTCCAAGTTCTACCAATGACACTAGATCCTCTACGACCTCGACCGATTAGCCACGTGACTGGGGGTGGGGCCGGGTGGGGGAAGAAGGAAGAGAGAGACAGAGAGGCAGAGAGAGACGGAGGGTGGGTGGGTGTTTAGGTTTAACGTCCTTTTCCACCACATAAGGGTGATATCAAAGACGGGGCAACGAGGAAAAAGGCCAACACAAATATTTGGCCCCAGCGGCCGGGATTCGAACTCTCGGCCCAAGCATTGAAAGTCCAACGCTCTACCATTCGGCCACCCTGGCTCCCCAGAGAGAGAGAGAGAGAGAGAGAGAGAGAGAGAGAGAGAGAGAGAGAGAGAGAGAGACGTCAGTTCCGTGAACTAAACATTTAACGTCAGCCCCAGGCAGGTCGTCATACAGAGAGAGAGAGGTGACGTCAATTCCGTGAACTAAACTTTCCGTAACTTTTGACGTCAGCCTCTAGCACTGAGATCGTCTGAAGATGCTTGTTTATGTCTTGTGATTTCCCTGTTCGCTTTGTGGCTTCCCCGATTGAATTATTTTTCACATGAAATCTGGAAGATCTAGAGGGCTGGTGAAATGTCGGAGGCAGTGACGATACTTGCTGATTTTGTCTGTGACCTAAGCGTTTGACGTCAGCTTCACACTGGTGGTATGACAGATGATGCTTGTGCATGTCTTGCGATTTCCCTGTTGCTTTTGTGACTTCCTGGCTGAATTAATTTTTACATAAAATCTGGAAGATCTAGAGGGCTGGTGAAACGTGGACTAGAATACCTTGGATTGTACTTACGAAATCGCAAATTTGAAACTCTGTTGATCGGTGCTTCTCGCATAAACTTGAAAAAGTTAGGTTTATTTAAAAGTTCAGTTATTCTTAATGCTAAAGCTGTAATAGTGTAGTAGTTCCTGTCATATGTGCAGTTGTCACACGGGACAAAAACGCCGGGATGATAAGTAATTTGCAGTAGTCTTTTCATAGATATTTGATCTTATGTGCAAACCACCCCTACCTCGGAAATATTTTTTTTTACACAAAACCAGTCAGAGCTACAGAGCTGTAGCACGAATACAGGCAGTGTGATTGGGTGAACTTCCAAAGTCTAGAAAATGAACTACTTTTTTCGAAAAAAATCGTAACATGACCGATTTTTTTTTTTTAAAAATCGGCGATAACTCTTCTGAAAATGCGGCAGGCTAAAAATCGTGAAAGGGAGCTCTGGGGAAGGCGAATTCCCATTTTATCTCAAAGTAAAAAGGCCTCCAGCGAGGTGGTTTAGGAGATAGCCATCATTACATCCGTCCACACACACACACACACGGACACACACACGTCTCACAACTCCCGCCAAAAAGAACGCAGCAGCATAGTGTGCACGTCAAGTGTCTATGACGCAGATTTCGTTACGTCACAGTGTGCGCGAAAGTATGTATTGTCTGGAGAAACGTCACAGCCTTGTTTTGTACTACTGAAACTTGCTGCTGCGCGTAGCAAAATCTGCCCCATCGTATAAAATTGTTTCTCTATAGAGAAACAACTTAAAAATAAATATCTTGCTTGAACTGGCGCAAATGCATTGCATGCTGGCATGACGTGTACTTTGTAATTTCACTCACCTGCACATCGACCCTCTCGCCGTAAGGATCATAAATATTATCAGCATTAGACGCGATGTACTCTTGGCATTTGCATTCCTGTATTGTAAAAGAGACATTCCGTATCAAAACGGAAAACTGCGGTCATCATGCAGTTTGAATTCCACTAAGCTAAAACTGCTTCAGGTTGTTCGTCTTTTGTCCTGCGCGCGGAGGAGGTGGGGATGGGGTGGAGGGGTTGGGGCGCAGTTTAAAGGCGGAGAAACTGTACACATTTTTGGCCATGTACATGTTGGTAGGCAACGTCTAATCCTTCTGATCTTGAATCTAACGCCCCCCCCTCAAGAAAAGGTAAGTGCTGAAAAGTGCCAGTATGACCTTCTCAGTTTCGTTTAATCTTCCCACTCCATCCCCTTAAATTTTGAATCTAACCTTCCCCCTCAACAGAGAAGAAAAGTGCTGAAAGGCGCCAGCATTGCCTTCTCTCGGTTTGTTTTAATCATCCACCCAACCCCCTATATTTCTGTTCTGGAATATGTAATGACATTTCGAAATCAACCAGCTTCCTCCTTGCAGCGTCGTTTTCGGTACATAGAATCACATCATACTTTACGCTGCGACAGTCGAACTGAACAAAACTTCCCGTTTCTTTTGAGTATGCGAAAACCTCTTCACTGCCTTCAACCAATAGCTGTTGAAACATCAGTGTGTGTGTGTGTGTGTGTGTGTGTGTGTGTGTGTGTGTGTGTGTGTGTGTGTGTGTGTGATGTAGCGTGGGTTTCTGGGTGAGTGTGTGTCGATTGTAAGGCGCCCTGAGTTCCTGCGGGAGGGAGGCCGTCCAAATCCCATATCATTAATTCCCATATTATTATTATTATTATTATTATGTGCAGAGTTTGGCCACTTACGAAAGTTTGCTCCTGAGGTTTTGGATCCTCTGCTTCGCTAGTCCCAATAGTGACCGCTTCACTGCAGTGCTCCCCTCCAAAGGTGGGCTCTGGGAATTGAACAAAGCAGAACAAAATATCAAAACTCTAGCTGATGTGCCTGCCTTTGCCCGAGCTGATGATGTGATCTGTCTAGTAAGTGCTTCCTGGTCTCCCTGTTTGGCGAAACCTGGTAGGAACGGACGTGAAACTCCAGTTTTCCGAGATGTTTTTCGCGCCAGGTTGTTTTCGGGGCCGCTCTGAGTACAGTCAAGGCTGATGGTGTGATCTGTCCTCCGTATCTATCTTCCGCTTTGCTTCAGCTTTACACTCCTTCGAGACAACATCGTTTTGCCGCTGACCCTCGGAAACTCCGTATCCCTCATGTCCGAACAGAGACCTTTGGTCAGCGTAGTTTTTCATATACCAGTGTCCGACTTTTTGGAATGATCTCCCAGCATCAATCAGATATCCAGACACATGCTTCAAGCAAAATCTGAAAACCCTCATCTTCACTGCCCTCAACCAATAATTGTTGCCACATCACCATCTTGCTGGTCGTGTGTGTGTGTGTGTGTGTGTGTGTGTGTGTGCCCGTGCAGCGGAGGCCGTGTATAATTGTAGTTAAATGTAGTTGTGGAGGAATGTTGCATGTGTTTCTGGGTGAGTGAGTGTGTCGATTGCAAGGCGCCCTGAGCTCCTGCGGGGGGAGGGCGTCAGTTAACTACACATATTGTTGTTGTTATCATCATCATCATCATCATCATCGTCATCATCATCGTCGTCGTCGTCATCATCATCATCATTATCTGGTTCGTAAGTGACATTATAGCATTCACTGCCACGTGATATGAAATCAACGGCAACGCTTACAGGCTTTAAAGACGATCTCTTCAAATACCTGTGAACCTTATCCTAAGCATAGAACTAGATCTAAAAGGTGAGGTCACTAATGCTTAAGATAAGATAAACATGTACTTGAAGAGGCCCTCTTTACAGCCTGCAAGCGTTGCCCTTGCTTTGACATCACGTGGCAGTGAATGCTGTAATGCGGGTGGGCGGGTGGGTGTTTAATGTCCTTTTCCACCACATATGGGTGATATCAAAGACGGGGCAACGAGAAAAAGGCCACCACTGGGGAGAGCAGCAGCACAAATACGTGGCCCCAGCCGGGAATGGAAATCACGACCCGAGCATTAGGAGTCCAACCCTCGAATGCTGTAATGCTGCTCCCGAGAAAGGCAGACTGAGTTTATAGAAATCTATTTCAGGTAATTGTATGGTGAAATGCTGCATTAAATGCTGAATCTTGAATAAAGGGACGAGGAAAACAAAAACTAGGACAGGAATATTGTACTCACCAGAGTTACATGGGCTGGAACGTTTTGGCGGGGTTACCGGCATTGTCCTAGTACTTCGCCTGCTGTGTTTACGAGACGAACGCCTTGAAGAGTGACGCGATCGTACTTGTCGTGGAGCAGCAGTACCAACTGTGCAGCCCATCTTGTGGTGTCATTACAGTCTGCACTGGTCAGTTTGTTGTAAACGTTTTGGTGGCCTGAGCGGTTCTTCTGAATTTTGGTGGTGGTGTTGTTGTGGGTTTTTTTGGTTGTTTTTGTTGTTTTCTTTTTTACATTTTTGCCGTTTCAGATCTTCTAGGCAGTGTTTGCGCCATTTTGATGGTTCAGTGCTGACGACAGCAGTGACACTACTAGCGTCACTCGAATTATTACGTCACGTTGTCTGTATCGTCACACACACACACACACACACACACACACGCGCGCGCGCGCGCGCGCGCACGCACGCAGACACACAAAGAGGGAGGAGAGGGTGGGTGGGTGATCAAGTATTGGTGATATCAAAGAGACGTGGGCAACGAGAAAGGCCAGCATAAATATTTGGCCCCAGGCACACACACACACACACACACACACACACACACACACACACACACACACACAGAGAGAGAGAGAGAGAGAGAGAGAGAGAGAGAGATGATGATGGGCAACGAGAAAGGCCAGCATAAATATTTGGCCCCAGACACACACACACACACACACACACACACACACACACACACACACACACACACACACACACACACACACACACACAGAGATGATGATGATGATGAAGATGCTTTGCTAATAGTAGCTCAAATTCCAATAGTAGCTCAAATTCCAATCAAATCTGTCAACACAAAAAAACATTCTATAACCGGTACTGGTCAAAACCTTTACATAGGTAGTTTTCTTCAAGAAAAGAGTCATACAACTGAATCAAACTTGGAGTCATAGACTGATGGGAACTACTTCATGATTCGAATACTGGACTAAACATGTGGAAATTCGAAAACACGAAACACAAACTCAAATTTGGAAAAACAAAACAAAGCAAAACAACAACAACAACAACAATAACAACAACAAAACCTTAACACAATTACAACTGGAAAAATGTCGTAACACTGTAACCTCAGCTATCAAAAAAGTGTGTGTACAATAATTATGTATACCGTCACTGAAATCAGGATGTTCGCGGGGGAATGAGGCATGTAAATATCAAAAATCGTGTTCACACATTATTTTTGAGCTGTTATATTAAGTCAGTCACAGTGTGCATGAAGAACGAAGTGGAATTCAGGAACGTATGGATCAAACATTCTGTCTGGGGCTCTCTGTTTGGGACTCAGGAGTTCTGTTGCCCTTAGTATCTTTGGGCGCTTCTCCAGCACCGCCCAACCGTCTGCCAGCATCACCGTCACACGACCGTCTTGGAGCTGCGTATTCATGGAGAAACACACACAACAGAATTATTATCATGAGAATAGTAATACTGCAGTTGCCATTTCCTTCGTTGGTAGACCGCAAAAAACCAGACCATTTCCCACCATAAACTTGACACGCAATGACACGAAACATGTGGCAACGTTCATCCTGGCCAACCGCCTGGGGTTCTCTCTGGGTACTCCGGCTTCCTCCCTCTCTGCTTTGAAAATGTTCAGCTCACGAAATTCAAACTAAATGCAATTCTAAATTCAGAAACCTAAATAACTGAACTGGTCAGTCGCACAACGTGATTGTAATGCGTTTATGTTCGGTGTGGGAGAGAGTGCGTGTGCGGGATGTCTTCAGTTCGCGGCGTTGTAAGCCAAGCAATTAGGAAAAGCGCCTACATGTAATCTCCACATTATTATTCATTATTTATTAGTCGTTGATGCTTCTAAATTTCGTGAATACTTCTGATCCAGTCCAATGTCCACATGTTGCGCTTGTACTCATTGGAACCAGTTCATGCTCGCAGCGACTGAAAAAAACCACATGTTCAACAACAGACAACAGCAAAAACAACAACAACAACAACAACAAAAACCCAAAAAACAGCGGGGCATGGAGGGGGGGGGGGGCTTCCTCACTCTGGCACTATCAACCATTCACCGTGGAAAAGATGAGTTTTTAAGGCTCTAGAGGACTGGTCGCTTTCAGCTTGGACGCTCGGGCAAAGGGTGTTAACAGAAAGGTAAGCAGCATTTCTAAAAGGAAGAGAGGCCGGCCTCGCAACAGCTGGAGGCGGGACACTGAGGCAGAGCTATGTAAGCAGAGGACCAACTGGACTGGAGTGGCAAAAGTAACCCAGAACAGAGTGCGATGGCGAAGTGTTGTCGATGGCCTATGCTCCACTTGCAGCCATGGGCCTAAGTAAGTATGTAAGCAGCATTTCGGAAGGAAAACGCTTTTTGCTGCATCTGCCATCGTAGCTGGGAATGGCAAGGCGGGAACTGATTGAGGAGATGAGCGAAGAGGTGTGGACGGGGCGTAAGGAATAATCAGTTAGTACTTACAGATATACCGGCCCCTGAATGTGAAGAATCCCTCCGAAGCCTGAAACGGTTCTCTGCCTCGTCTAGGGGTCGGACTGCGACTGGGACTGCGACTAGGACTGCGGCTCGGGCTAGGGGTTCTGGTAATGGCGAATTCCTTGTACATTCTGCTAATGGCATCCACCGAGGAACTGCAGTCACGTTCCTTGCAAGTCATCCTGTATGGCTCGTGACACTCCAAGTAGTCTTCAAACAGTTCCCAGCCACCCCCAACCTTGACGAGCAGGTGCTTGCCTGATTCCAGCTATTGGAGGCAAAACATTTCATGAGGTCAGAGGCTGCAGATACACTGTCGACAAAGCGGAAAGTAGTTCAGGTTGTTAGGTTTATTTTTCATAGGTCCCGGTGTGGGTACACAGTGAAGTGGAACGTGACAGCATACAGAGCTAGAACAGTTCTCGGCTCTACAGTACACACAGAGCTACTACCAGTGCCAGTACCAGACAGTTTGCACTTCTACAAGCGTACGAACACAAATCGACCGTGGGGTCATGTTTGGAGTTTATTTGAAGTATCCTGTCTGGCAAATGTGCTAGTCTGTAGTGATTTTTGTTGTCATGAAAAAGCATGATTTTCCTGATTTTTGTGTTATGTAGGTCAAGGTGCATGCCAGGCGGTCGCAAAAAGAGGCAAGCTGCCAGCGAAGCTGAGACGTTTTGCACAGAGGTCGAGCACAAGTGAGGCAAGCGGATTTATGTGAACTGGCTCTCTGGCCTAAACAGAAAGTAGATGTGCATTACTCCAGTGAGGCCTGAGCGGAAAGGAGATATTCAATTTTATTAAAAACTCCTGTCAGGTGCGTGCCTTTGAATGGTCTGTGCATGGTAGTAATTGTTTGTAGATTGAAACATTTTTAGGGGTGACTATGATGCTTGAGGCTAATCGGGAATATATAGGCATTTTGAGGCCCTGTGTATGTGTGTCCTTCGGCCACATCATCAATCAATGTTGCCACGCTACAACCCATCAACATGCATGACGAGGTTCGTACACATGCAATTTCCCAATTTCTTGGGATGAATAAAGTTTATCTATCGTATCTTATCCTATCTTATCTTATCTTAAAAAGCCAGTATGCTTCTCTCTACTTGCCGTGGTAGACACTACTCCATATCCAAAAACTTACAAATGAGTGTAAACGTCACCAAACTCACCGTGACCTTAATATGTCGGCCGTCCGTGTCGTATATCTCATCAGCATGCTTGGCGATGTACTCCCGACACTTGCACTCCTGCAAAACATTTGGTGTGGACCTGTTTCATTCTTTTTCTACAACAGGCACAGATTCCTCTCCCCCTCCTCCCCACCCCCACTCGTTGCCCTTGTTATGCTCCTGTCCCGCCGGCCCTTTTTATTAACTAAAATAATTATATTTCTAGAAATTCATCCCACATAAAGAAAACATTTGTTGGAACACTCAGCTGTATTTAACGCTGTGTAGACGCAAAGTCTTCATTTAAAAACAAAAGAAAACAAAAACAAACAAATAAAAACAAACAAACAAACAAACAAACAAACAAAACAAACAAACAAAGGCAACAGTAACAACAAAAAACAACAGAAAAAATAGTTCTAAAAGTAAATAACGCTTAGGTTTCTGGAATGCAAG
>JACVVK020000309.1:415000-427500 GCA_018292915.2 Batillaria attramentaria | reverse complement strand
CCCATCAGCATTACGTATGTCAATGTTCAACTGATCGACCAGTTCCTGGCACCGGCAAACGGCGTCAGCTTTTTTCCCCTGAACCTGCAAGGAGTGATTCGACGGCTGCATGTATGTGAATTTGTTAAAAGAGACAAAAACTTGTGTTGCTCATGTTTTTTAATCCTCTCGTGGCGTATCTCAGATGAAATCAGTTCCTGTAACTTGAAACATAAGCGAGAAAGCTGCTTCGGCGTTCACAGTGTGTATGCTGGCCATTTCCAAGGTCTTCCTTACTAACGTGCCCAAATGTACCCCCCCCCCCTCTCTCTCTCTCTCATCCCGTTTCCTCCAGCTCCCCCCCCCCACCCCCACCCCCTTTCGTGTAACGTTAGTTACCGTAACGTGCCACTTGAAACCCAAATGAGATTGCTTGTGACAAACTGAGTACGTGTGAGAAACCGTTCGCTTCAGGTGGAGCCGTGTTACATCATCATCAGCATCAGCACAACCGTCGTTTTCGTTGAAGCCTCTATGTTCGTAATGAGTTTCGAGGAGAAAACTGCCGCTTACAAAGCTCTTAAGCTGTTTGCCTTGTCCCACGGTACTGCTGAGATAGTATGTGTACTCCGTCTTCCATTCCCCTTCTCTCTTCTCTGTCTCCCCCCCCCCTTTTTTTTTCTTCTCCTGTATTCGTTCTTAGTTTTGTTTTGCTTTGTGGGAAACCACTTATCCTAGTTCGCTGGCTTGTTTGTTTATATGGTGTATCTACTTCTCTATATGTGTACCAACATTGTAAAATGCTAAAAACAGAATAAAAAAAAAAGAAGGCTGTTCGCCAAATGAATAGATGCTCCTTTTCGCCGTTGCGACCGTTTTCGTGCCTTTACGGCTTCTAATAGTAGAGAGACATGCCTTTCTTTGGCCTAACGTTTCCATACCTGTACTACACGTACGTCGATACGACCACGTTTCTAAAACCAGTCACCTATGAGCGCTGTCTAGTTGGTGTTCAGTCCACGACCTAATGATGTCGTCTGCTCAGTACGCGGTACGCTTCTACTTACGTAGAACAACACACACGCCAACCCGAGTCATCACAATGGTTTAAGGCGCTATATTGTGACTGATTTTGATGCACAGATTAAGCACGTTCAATGGAAAGTTCTGAATAATAATAATACTATATTACACTTGTAGAGCGCGGAGTTCTGCTTAGACAAGCTCACGCACACACACAACTTTCACATGAACACACTCATACACATCAATACAGGCGGTGGAGTTTAAAGATTGAAAGCTAGTTTGAAAAGATATGTTTTGAGTTCTTAACACGCTGCTGTATTCCTGTCGTACGTTATGAGACTTCAAGTGTGGCCTCACTGGGTCTTCTTGGTTGTGTGCGCATGAGACAAGTGTAAGTTCAAACTTACAGTGCTTGGTCGGGGTGTTGGTGACTGACGTCCACCTTGGGCTTCTTGTGTTCTGCTTTCCGGGGTGCTCCCCAATGGACTGGACGCTCGGCGAGTTCCTGACTCACGTCGACCTTCGGCTTCTTGTGGTCTATCTTCCGGGACACTCCCCGGTAAAATGGGCGCTGAAAGATACAGTGCGAATGTGGGGGTGGGTTCACGTCTTTCAATTCAATACAAATTCAATTCAGATTAATCCCAGAAGGAAAATTATAGGCCACCATAACGAATAATAATAAGACATAATAATAATAATAATAACAACAAATAAAACTTGCACTAACAGAAGCCTCAGTTACGCACACAAGTAAACCTAATTTCGCGCACACACACACGAACAGACACACACGTCCGTATAAGTCCAAAGCACTCATGTTCTTAAAATATAAAACCACTCACAAACATAATTATATCTGAAACACTCACACACTCATACATAAAACTTATTCTCTCACACACACATAGAAAAGTCTTGTGCACTCACACACCTATGGAAAACTTAAACTTACACACACACACACACACACACACACACACACACACACACACACACACACACACACACACACACACACAAGTCTTGTGTACTCGCGCACACCAAGCATGAGTACACACATCCCACATCATACAGATTTGTTGTACAGGCGTATGGCTCTTGGGACAAAAGAAGTCCGAATCGTTCAGTCTTTGCCCTTATTTCAAAATTACGCCGGCCTATCCCTCACTGGAAACAAATGATTCATGGACACAAACACAGAGAAAACAAGTTCATAAAATAAGTCGAAGACAGCCCCCCTTCCCCCCCTCCTTTTTGTGGGACCCAAACAGTGATTCTGTGGCCACTTTGTTTTAGGTCCGTGCAAAATGAACTCTTCAACAACGACATGTTGTGAACGCACATCTTTGCCCATATTTCATGATGACGTATCCCTCATTGGCATCAAACGGTGGTTTTGGTTCCGTCTTGCCTCGTCCTTGCCTGCTGGGAGGACTGAGGTCCCTGGCTCTGTCCCATTCCTCAATGGCAGAAGGAGTGGCGCGTTCCATTGTCGTCATCACGAGGGGTTCCTGCGTGTGCTTCTCTAGGAAATCCTCAAAGAGCATCCACCCTCCTCCGACTCTTACGACGAAGTGTTTTCCTGGCTCCAGCTACAACACAACGAACTTGTTTACTTGTTTTATACTACTTTTATTGTCCCTGTCGGGAAATTCGGGATTCGGGAAGCGCGTCGCCGCAGTGCAGTGCCACCCAACCTGCCTATCCTTTTTTTAAAATATATTTTACTTGACGGAGAAAAACCGGAAAACCTGGAGAGAAACCCCCGATGAGCAGCCCGGTCAGCCAGCAAATAGAACCCGTTTCACATAATTATCACAAACCTGTACCGCGCTTCATTGGTGACGGCTGTTCAGTAGTGCACCTAGTAAGTCCGACGCGCTACCTATTAGACCACCGCTGACCAGGCCGTTGTCTGGTTAAGAGGCTTGAAAAGCGAAACCCTTAATTTTGTTTTGGTGTTTGGTGTTGTTACTGCTGTTGTTGTTGTTGTTGTTGCTGCTGTTGTTGTTGTTACTGCTGTTGTTGTTCTGGATGTAGCCGTTTCATGCACATTTCCCAGACGACGATAGCAACGGTGTTGTTGTTGTTCTGCATATATGGGAATAGTAGTAGCAGCTAGGCTAAAGGTTTGCGCGTATTTTCATCCCCACCCATGACGTTTGGGATGAACTAAATATTATTGGTCCAGTTTTCAGTAAATGTCATCATTCCATCCTGCCCATATGTCGTATGGCGGACTTTGCTTCTCATGTACTTGGATTAAACAATAATACAGATAATACAAAATACACAAAATACCTATTTAAGATTTTGATATATTTGGAGACCCCAAATTTGCAGTCGTTGGGTTGATTATTCAAGGAGAAACAGGCCTGGACACAAATCACACACACACACACACACACACACACACACACACACACACACACACACACACACACACACACACTCACCCGCACATCCACACACACACACACACACACACACACACACACACACACTCACCCGCACATCCACACACACACACACACACACACACACACACACACACACACACACACACACACACTCACCCGCACATCCACACACACACACACGAAATAATTTTCATTGCATGACGAGGAAAGGGCACGGGATGTAACTCTCACAACGGATCTTTGATAGCTCACAGGGTGTTGGGCATCGGCTTACCCTCACGTCCACTCTCTCGCCATCCGCGTCGTAAATATCGTCTCCATGTAATGCGATATATTCCTGACACTTGCATGCCTGCACAGCGATAGAGTTTATTTATGGACAGAATATGCCAATCCTGAATATATCCTCTTTCTCTCTCTCTCTCTCCACTCCCTAGGGTAGACTTATTTAAAACAAGTTTTGCCTTTTCCGGCCCATTAGCCTGGAATTCTCTACCCCCACTCCTAAAACTCATACCATCACGTTCTGGGTTCAGAAGAAAGTTGTATTCCCATCTGGTGGAGAATGAACTCTCGAAGTATATTAACCCATCTTAAGATAGATAAGTAGTGAAGTCACTCCCTGTATTATGTAAATATACGTCTCACCCATTTTAACGCTCCCTCTCTTAACTGTCCGATTATATACTGATAATACGATCTCTTTAACGGCTTCAGTGTATCATAACTGTATGCGGTCTAAGTAACTGCTATTATAGATTGTGTGTGTGTGTGTGTGTGTGTGTGTGTGTGTGTGTGTGTGTGTGTGTGTGTGTGTGTGTGTGTGTGTGTGAGCATTTTGTTTCTGGTTTTGCATTACTCTTTTTTGTTTTTTGTTAATCAATGTTGTACGTTTTTCTTTGCTTTTGCCAGTAGTTTTTTTTTTTTTTTTTTGTAGCAACGGCAGATTGAAAATTAACCATTGTATGGCTAAATCTTTTCCGTTGAAAAATAAAGTTTGTTCGTTCGTTCGTTCGTTCCTACACACACACACACACACACACACACACACACACACACACACACACACACACACACACACACACACACACACACACACACACGTGCAGTTCAATTGTTGACCTTTTTTGTCGAGATGGGGAGTGGAAGCAGAAGGTGACACCTCTGTTATGTCTTTGATTCTATGTAACCTAGCAAACTCTGAATACATTTACCGCATGCATGATTTGTTTAGGACTTAAAAGTTATTTATTATTACTACTTTATTTAATATATTCTATTAGTACATGGCTGGGAAATTCGGGTTGCTTCTTCTGGAATTTGGTGAACATGGGAAAGGTGGAGGCTGTACGCAGGCCTTCGGCCTTTTGCCTCCACTTCTGTATTTGTTTTTTCACAATCAAACACTGTATTTGAAGCACAGACCTTGCATGCAGTCAGGACATAATTATTTGAAGAAAATCACAGAATATATACACAATAATGATAATAATGAGTATTGTATAGGCGCTTTACCCAATTTCATGAATCGGCTCGAAGCGCCGCGAACTGAACCCTACATGCGCGCTCACATGAATCACACGCATTCTCTCACACACTGGACATAAACGTGTTACAATCGCGTGGTGCGAAGGGTCAGCTCAGCTATTTAAATTTCGGAATTTAGAGTTGCATTTATTTTTCAAGTTTGGCGGGCTGAACATTTCCAAAGCAGAGGGGGAGGAAGCCGGAGTACCCGGAGAGAACCCCCGACGATCGGCCCGAATGAACGGTGCCACATACGAGAAGGAAAAATTCTTTGCCCCGAGTGGGACTCGAACCTTTGACCTCTCGAATTGGTGACAAGTCTCTTAACCACTAGACCACCGACCGCAATACACTTCGCTTGATTGTTGCTGGTAAGTTACAGTATCTTCAGCATCACATACTTCAGTGTCCAATGTGGTGCTGTGAAACTGACATCAGTGAGGACCTTTTCTTTTTGTTCTTTTTTAAACACCAAACCAATAGGAATTTCAAAACACCATCTTCAAAGGATGTTCAAAAGGACTCTCTGAGTCGAAATCAAAGTTTGCCACTTCAATAATCATCGTTTCGTGTACACAATCAGTGTTTAAAACAACAACAGCAACATCAACAACAGCAAACAACAACAACAACCACCAACCATGGGAGAGGTAGTGACACGCACTGTTATAGTTAATCAAGCCACGAATTAGTCTGTGTTGCTTGCGCAGTGCTAAGCCTTAAAAACTCACTCACTCACTCTTTGTAGTTAATCTCTCAGGTATTTCGGAACAGGCTTACTCTAACGCTGAATATTGTGATGTTTCTAAAAATCAGGCCACTCACATAAAGTGGTTCCCGTGTTTGGTCTGACCCACTGTCGTCGCCCATAGCGATCACTTCATCATCAGTGGGCTTCTCCTCAGATGCTGAAACTGTAGTGAAAGTCGTAGTGAAAGCTACCATACACATTCATTTCATCCACACGACCACAGTGCTGGGCACAAAACCATCCTTTGTATGGTATAGGTATGGGAAGAGCACATTCCGAGACTCAATGAAGAAAGGCCACGAACAGGGTGGGGGTCATTCTTATGTTAACCCAGACCTATGTTCGCCTAGGTCTATGTTCCTTCTCCGGTCATTACGTGCTTAGAGTTTAGGGTTAGGGTTGCTGTAGGAGGATAATTCTGGGGGCTGTAGGAACGTAGCCGTGGGGGGGGGGGGACATGCAGACCTAGGGGAACATAGACATGCTCCCCGAATAGGTGGAGGGTCCAAGACGGGTTCAAGACCCAGAGTACCAGCAGCACACAATAAGACTCGGATGGTGATTGTCGTAATTTGTTTCATGATGATGACGACGATGATTGGCCATTTCTGCGGGTGGGGGTGGGGGGGGATGGGGGGATAAAACCCAGTGCCTCCTGCATGCACACGGCTCCTGTGGGATGGGGAAAATTGGGAAAAATTAGAACTGAGGGAAAGGATACGTCTTGAGGCTCCTGTTGAAAGTCTCGATCATTGCGGAACCTGTTTCGATGCAGTGTACTTCAAGTACTTTGTCCAAGATCACAGTTTATCCACAACAACAACCACCACCAGGGAGAGAGAGAGAGAGAGTAGTCAGTTAAGACTATCGAACTGATTTGTTGACTGGCATTATTTACGTTGCACTGTGTCGGTAGATCACGATCGATACAGACAACACTGTGGTTTATCAACGGGTAACAGCTGAAATAAAATTAAAGGTTATCAGCTCTCTTTAACGAAGCTTATCTCCGATTTCTTGGAAAAATCTAGAAATTGTAGGTACACCGCTGATTTTCGGACGTTCAACTTTGCATGTTTACGTACCTCCAGCAGAAACTGATTTAGAGTCATCTGATGGCGGGGACGGCGCCGCGCTTTCTTCCTCCTCCTCCTCCTCCTCCTCTTCCTGAGGTTTGACGTATGATTTTTTCCTACAGGGGATTCAAGGAACAGTTTTGAAAAGAAAAAGAAAATAGACGAGCGTGTGCGTGTGCGTGTGCGTGTGTGCACGTGTGTATGTGTGTGTGGGGAGGGGGTTGGGTGGATGGATGAGACAGACAGACAGACAGACAGACAGTCAGAGATAGACAGACAGACTGAAAAACAGAGAGAGAGAGAGAGAGAGAGAGAGAGAGAGAGAGAGAGAGAGAGAGAGAGAGAGAGAGAGAGCTCGGTTTAACAGTGAATGTACCCATAAAAAAGTAAATGAATAATCATGTCGACGATAATGATCAGCAGCGTTCTAAGTTTTACAACGACAACGACATGTTGATGCTGGTGACGATGATAATGACGACGACGACGACGACGGTGATGATGATGGTGATGATGATGGTGATGATGATGATGATGCATACGCTTTACTACCCTTCAGAAAGCATAAGATAATGGTGGCTTTTGGAGGGGCGTAGAATATCCTAAAGATCTTCAGATGAGTACTAAAGATCATAGCTAAGGTACTACAGAACACTCTATACGCTCAGTGTTGGGTCATGGAGGCCGCGTGATCTGAGCCGATCAAGCAGACGCGGCCTCCAATTCAAGCCAAGCAGTCAAAGAGTCAAGCAGCTTGTTCTGTCCAGTATAAAGAATAATTTGCTTGCAAGACATAAAAACGGCGAAGTGGAGTGCTGTTCAATAAAAACGTATGTACAGACCTCAACATAAGTCAAGGACCACCTTGACAGCCAGGTCTCATTTTTAAGAACTCACAAAAAAATAGAGATCAAGGAATCTTTCAAAATTTTTTGCTGTGAAAGTGTTAAAGGGTTAACAATGCACCCTGCAAAGCTTGCTGAAGCTGAAAAACCACCATGTGTTGCACGGACATCTTCCAGGAATTTTAGCCAAATTTGCAAGTGGTCCTTGACTTATGTTGAAGTCTGTATAATAATTAAATTATATATTACATATAAACAAGAAAGCCTCTCTCTCTCTCTCTCTCGCAAGCACACACACACACACACACACACCCACACACACACACACACACACACACACACACACACACACACACACACACACACACACACACACACGAAAAAGCAGTATCAACGTTATTTCACGCATCGTTCAAGATTAACACTAAAATTAATGGCACAAAGGTTCTCACATGACATTGGCAGTTCATGGAAAACAAAATAAGTCCCAGTTCCGCATGAAGAGAACTATTCTTAGGACGAGATATACATGTAGGCTAAGTCTGAAATGAAATGAAATGAAATGAAATAAGCCACCATTTCTTTTATATCCTGATACCTTCTGAAGGGTAGCAAAGTGTACGTATCCCCTGAACGATGAAGGTGGAGGCGATAATGTGGACAACGACGACGACGAAAATGACGATGGCGATAATAACGACGACGACGACGACGATAATGAAGACGACGGCGATGACGACTACGATGGCAATGACGGATACAGGTCGTCAACGTACTTTCTCTTACTACAGCCTGCGCAGAGGCCGCCCGGAACGCGATAGTGATCGGCGAGTGTCAAGAAGAACCGGAGACCGACAAGGAAGAAGAAGAAACACCAGCCGATGGCCAGCCAGAAACCATTCTGAAAAATAATAATAAAAATGGTAATAATAATAACAATAATAATGTAAGATGGAAATGCCTACAAATGTTATCAACACCTCCCCCCCCAACACACACACACACACACACACACACACACACACACACACACACACACACACACACAGCGAGAGAGGCAGAGAGACACACAGACGGCCGTGTAGAGCTTTTTGTTTTGTTTTGTTTTCTCACCAGAGCATCAATGATGCCACTGCAGAGGAACTCAAGATAAATAGCCCTGAACACGTAGTATATTGGAGTACATTTTGTCACGTGCTCTTCCAGCTGAAAGTAAGGTTACAAAATAATTAATCGTTACTCACACTTTGTTCAAAATACGTGCTTACTAATACATACACACGTGCTTAATAATACATAATTTTACAGAGCGCTGCTCTCCAAATCCCAAGGACTCCCTGCGCTTAGCACACACACACACACACACACACACACACACACACACACACACACACACACACACACACACACACACACACACACACACACACACACACTATCTACTTACAATTTGGCACGTGCAACGACTCATGGTACACAAACAAGACTCAACAAAAATTTAACTATCAAAGGCTTGGCGGAAAAGAAAGGTCTTCAGATTGGATTTAAACCGGGGCAGTGAGGGCTGAAGGCGGAGTTCGATTGACAAAGAGTTCCAGACAGCCACGAAGCTGAATGATATCTTGGCTCACAGGTCGTTCTGGGCAGTTTTGGTAGCGTCTATCATGGTAGCCCTTAGACACACGTAAAGATGCACAATGGACAGATTGAATATGTAGGTTTGTAAACGAAAGGTCGTACATGTGTGTGAATGCGTTTGGACCTGGTTGATGATGGATGACAGAGAGGTGGGTGGGGAGGGAGAGAGAGAGAGAGAGAGAGAGAGAGAGAGAGAGAGAGAGAGACAGACAGACAGACAGAGAGACTTACATTATCGACCAGGCGCTTCCCGTAAGAGGTAATGTAAGAAGCAACAGTCTTCACGTAGATGTTTGTACTCTGAAAACACACACACACACACACACACACACACACACACACACACACACACACACACACACACACACACACACACACACACACACGCACGCACGCACGCACGCACGCACGCACGCACGCACGCACGCACGCACGCTTTTCCTAAACCCTTTATCCAATCTCTTGGTTGTCATACCTCGCAAAGGAAAAAACTCAAATATATCCACCTCCCCAGTTTGCACACTGACAGCAAGCCTGTCCTTGTCGTTGTTGCTGTCGTCCCTGAACTGACCAGTCCCGGTGACATCCCCTTGAATCAGGATTACGTGTCTAACTTCGACCGTGGCGCCGTTAACTGAATCCATGTTCTTTAGCCGTATTTAACTGGTTATCCGTACACACATCGCTAATTCATGTCAAAACTATGGAAGCAGGCCAGTTCAGTTATCTTCTTTCCCATTATATTGATTATGATCGCTTGCAGTCATCATCATTAAAACTAGAGAGGCAGAAGCCTCCATGGCTCCCTTGTGACATGCGTCAAGGCCACTCAAAGTAGTATGTTTGTAAAGCTCTTATCACTATCTATCACCATGCCAAGTAAGGTGTCTCTGGTGTTCTTAGTTCCTGGCAGTATTACAATTTTCCCCAAAACAGTTTGTATGGCCTAGACCTTGGGTCAAGGTCATTCAAATGAGATCTCATCAATATCTATTATTATGTCAAGTTTGACGCTTCTAGCGTTTGTACTTCCTCCGAAAACGGTCATGTCAAAATTCACAACAGACAGCTTTAATGACCTTGACCTTTTTGGATGTTGATAGCATGAATACAGACTCTGAACAAAGTGAATTTTGGACGTAGTCGCTGTGATACTTTCGTCGTAAACCGTACCTCATTTGCCATCGCAGGTGAACCCAGGTTAGATCTCAAAATCGCTGTATGCAGAGAATGCGTTTCTGATTTCATTCAAAAAAAAAAATTAAATTAAAAAAAATCAATGCAGCCTGTAAGTTTGTGCTCCGAGCACATTTCCTCCAAAAACCACACGCCAAACAAAGATCAAAGAAAGAAGCACGAGCAGTTGCGTAAAGAAGGAACGTCATTTTGCCGACGTCATATTTGATTGACGTTATGCCGCTGGCATTCCTTGGGAAACTCACGCATGCACGCACGCAAAAAGAGAGAGAGAGAGAGAGAGAGAGAGAGCTTGCGTATGTGTGCACGCACGCAGCAAACATGACACAACGACCGTGACGACAGCAGGTCACTGAGTGAAAACAACATACTGGGCTGGTGACCTTCTTGTGAAATTTGTGTGCAGAGTAAACAAACTGGCAATCTGGGGCTTTTTGATGGCTTGGTAATTAAGTATCATGCCAGATGATGGTAAAATCAGGGAAAAATGAGCTTGGCATGTGGACTAAATGTATTCATGCGAGGCTGGCACAAGAGCTAACAGACGACAAAGGAATGCGAGGGCATGTGCTCGCTGCTAGCATTGCAAAAAAGCGGAATATGTGAACATTGGAATTTGTTGAAATTTACTCAACACAGAGTTTCTGACTGCTGGATTTTTGTGAAATGTTTTGTGGTGAATTTTAAAGCATTTCTAGGGTGTCTTGCGTAGCGATAAGTTCATTCCTATCAACAGGAATATATAACAAGTGCTTTGAAATCTGTGTCTATGTTGCGTACCCTAACTGTTCAGAGCTGAGTGCTGTACCATTCACACTTACGTCTGTCATGATCCTCCTGGTGTCTTCCCGCAGCCACCGAAAAGACTTAAAGATGTCGTTCCTCAGGGCGCTCAATGCCGTCTGAAACACGAGACGACATCTGCTGCAGAACAGTTGACAAAACTCGCGGAAACATGTTGGGAATATGTTAGTTTTATTCTGCTGGTAGCTGTGATGGTCTTGCTGAGTTGTGCATTGCTGTGCCCGCTGGTTATGCTGTATCGCTCCCTAGTGTGTGAGTGTGTTTCAGACTTATGTACTGGTATGTAAGGGTTGTTTTTTATGAGTACACAAGACTTTCATTTGTGTGTGTGTGAGAGAGTAAGTTTAAGTTGTTCATACGTGTGTGTGTACATGGGAGTTTTATATGTGTGTGCGTGAGAGTAAGTTTCATTTATGAGTGTGCGAGTGTTTCAGGTACAATTGTGTTTGTGAGTGGTTTTATTTTTTAAGAGCGTGAGCGCTTTTGACTTATACGGATGTGTGTGTGTGTGTGTGTGTGTGTGTGTGTGTGTGTGTGTGTGTGTGTGTGTGTGTGTTGTGTGTGTGTGTGTGTGTGTGTGTGTGTGTGTGTGTGTGTGTGTGTGCGAAATTAGATTTACTCGTGTACGTGACTGTGGCTTCTGTTAGTGCAAGTTTTATTTCTTATAATTATGTCTTATTATTATTTGTTTTGGTAGCCTATAATTTCCCTTCTGCGATTAATAAAGTAATTTGAATTGAATTGAATTGAATTGAAATGAAATGGGCTAGTTGTACACAATCTCTCTCTCTCTCTCTCTCTGATTATTATTACTATTATTATTACTTCCTTTTGTCTGTGCAGGAATTGCAGGATGTGTAATCAAGGATAGAAAGATTCTGTTGACAACGCAGTTATAAAAATTTAAACCCAGACCCACTTTATACGTCATGATCTCTCTCTCTCTCTCTCTTATCAAGTACACCTTTGCTCCCGTTCATTTTTTTTTAGTTTGTTGTTTAGTATGTATCCTTGAATGCAGCATAACAGGACAGCATGTATGATAGGCAGCAATACCAAAGTGTTCTATTCTGAATAAAAACGGTTCATCATCATCATCACTCTCTCTCTCTCTCTCTCTCTCTCTCTCTCTCACACACACACACACACACACACACACACGCACACACACACACACACACACACACACACACACACACACACACACACATCCCACACACACACACACACACAC
>JACVVK020000309.1:355000-412500 GCA_018292915.2 Batillaria attramentaria | reverse complement strand
GGGTTTCCAGAGGTTTTTACACACGCACGCACGCGAACTCGCGTACACACATGCAAACGCAACAAACCAAAGATAAATGAGCAATTCTAATCTTATCTTACTGGCCCAAACGTGTTCTTTCCACTCCTATCTAAAGACGAGGACCATGACGACTTGCGGGCGACTACAACACCAACAAGAAAACCAACAACAACAACAACAACTGAATCTAATCGTGGGGTCTTTCAATCCGTCGGAAAGAAACAGAACTTACAAGCAGACATTATTGACATACTACAACAGCCAAGAGCAATACTTACTGGTGTCGTCTTCTCCACGTTCGATGCAATGTTGTTTATTTGCGGTTTCAATCGTTTAAACTGGAAACCAGAGAACTGTTTGTCACGATGGGTGGCGGGAGGGTGGGGAAAGGGGAGGGTGCTTGGTAGTTTAGTTCAACGCCCTTTTCCACCACGAATGGGTGATATCAAAGACGGGGCAACGAGAAAAAGGCCAGCAAAAATATTTGGCCCCAGCCGGGATTCGAACTCATGACCCAAACATTGTCGGAAGTCCAACGCTCTACTGTTCGACTGTTCCGGCTCATGGTGGGTATTTTTTTTTATAGATATTAATATATCGAACAAAAAGGTAACTTCTCCGGTAATAAAGTACTGAATAGAATTGTCTTGAACTGCACAGAACTCAACAAAGCTGGTCAGAACTGAACCTCAAACTGAACAGAGCTGGTCTGAACTGAACCTTTAACTGAACAAAATTGAACCGAACTGAACTGATTTGAACGCAATGGAAATGGATTAAATCCAGGCAGGTAGCAACCAAGTCTGTACCATCGGGCTTCACTACGCTTACCCTCTGCACTGACCCGATATCGGCTAGCCGAGACCTGCGCCGAGACAAGTGATACCTAAGAAGGAAAAAAACCCAAAAATACTCGGTGACAAGGAAAGTGTGTCGCATTCACCAGCACAGTACATTTTCAGCCTGTTTCAGAGATTTATTGCCTGCATGAGCTGTCACCAGTGCCGCAACAAGCACGCATTTTTCGTGGCAGAGCACAAAGTTGCCACGAAATATGCATGCATCCTGCGGTTCTGTGTATGCACGAGGCACAACTCATGCAGCCAATAATCTCTGAAACAGGCTGAAAATGTACTGTGCTGGTGAATGCAACAGAACTCACCGCTTCTGTGCACACTGTGAAATACCAGTGACCCCAAAGTTGTTCAGAACTGTCCACTTTCCTTGTCATCGAGTATTTTTGTTTTTTTCTTCTTAGGTATCACTTGTCTCGGCGCAGGTCTCGGCTAACCGATTTCGGGTCAGTGCAGAGGGTAAGCGCAGTGAAGCCCGATGGTACAGCGTTGGGTAGAAACTGAACTGAACTGAACTGAACTTCATTGAATTGAATTGAATTGAATTGAATTGAACCGAATTGAACTGATTTGAATGGAACTGAATTGAACTGAATTGAGGTCAGACAGACAGAAATTTACCATGGTGCTCAGATTTGTCGTCACATCATATATCCCGTCTAGGTGTCCCAGTTCGTTATTAATATTGACATCGGCCAGTTCGGCAGCCATAAATCCAAACTCTATTTGTTTGGTGATATTGAGGTCCTGCCCATGAACACAGACAGACAGCTATGAATGCGACACTGCGTGCAGGGCGATTCATGTTCAGCAATCACAAAGGGAGAGGGTGGGTGGATAGGTGGTTGGGAGTTTAACGCCCTTTTCCACCACATACGGGTGATATCAAAGACGGGGCAACGAGAAAAAGGCCAGCACAAATATTTGGCCCCAGCCGGGATTCCAACTCACGACCCGAGCATTGAAAGTCCAATGCTTTACCATTCGGCCACCCCGGCTCCCCCACAAAGAGAGAGAGAGAGAGAGAGAGAGACACACACACACACACACACACACACACACACACACACACACACACACACACACACACACACACAGACTGTCCTGACTGAACACGATAACCTAAGCAGTGAATTTATAAATCAACAATGACTTTTGACAACGAAAATGACGACATCGACATTCTCGTAGCAGAAGAAGGACGTCAGCGTGACCATGATGAGTATGACTCGGACGATAATGACCACGACGACAATGAGGAGGAGACGCAGCAGAAGGATGAGGCCGACAACGATCAGGATCATTACGACGATTATGACTGGGACGATATGACGACAAGGACGATGTGGAGGAGACGAAGAAGGAGGGAGAGAGGTAGGTAGGACGGTGATGATGACGACGATGTTGATGACGACGACCACGACGATGACAGCTCACAGAGTGGGAGTACGATGATGATAATGACGACGACGACGATGACGATGATGATGATGATGATGATGATGATGATGATGATGATAGCTCACTGTTTTTTGCTTAGCGAGCTTGTCCAGGATACCCCGGATAATTTCATGCGCGCCGACTACTCTGTACAGTGTCGAGCCCTTTCTGCAGCTCCTGTCAAACACACACACACACACACACACACACACACACACACACACACACACACACACACACACACACACACACACACACACCACATTTTAGGTACATGTACTAAATTTTAAACTCAACAAGTCTTTTTCAAAATCCAACAGTAGACTGCTTTTAACACAACACAGTCATTCATTTCGTCGTCATCCACGTCTGTTGTCATCAAAACGAGAGCAAAATGAAGAGGGGAGGGGAAAGGGAGGTACGGGTAGATTGCACCCCCCCCCCTCCCCCCACCGAGAAACTGTTGTATCCTTTAAACGTTTTTGATCACTGTGCGGGGCTGAAGAGCAATAATTATGTCAAGTTTGATCTCAGCTGAAAGCACTGTCAGACGCGGCGGTTTTTTTGTTTTTTTTTTTGTTTTTTTTTTTTTGCTGCCCCAACTCTTTGCCAGCTCCAGTGGTGTTCCTCCCAGGTAATGGGTAGAATCCACGGAGAGCTCAGAAGCTGGGGCAATTTTTATTATGCATGATGATGGAGATGAGGATGATGGTAAGATGATGCTATGGGGGTCCGTGTGGTTTGGGACTGCGGGACATTCCACATTCCACGGCCGCATTCCACGCTTCCTGTCATAAATATCCCGGCATTAACCAGGCCCTCAAACTACGGCACCTGCGGTGCCGGCCGTGTAATCATCCACATCATAAGACGTGTCATACCAAGGGAAGCACTCCCCAAAGTCGCACCCGTGAAGTGGGTGAAGCTCGGCTGTGTGGGTGAAGCTCGGCCGGGTCTCCCGGTCCATGGTATGAAGTGCTAACCACTACACTACGGGGGCCGGTCAGACGCGTAGAGTTTGCTCGCCGAACAATGGGTAGCCAATTCACTCGTAAAAGCCCATGCAAAAATCGTGATTTTACTTGCAATCTTCCTATCACTAGAAGCCACTCCAAGCGACTGTTCTCAATTGCATTTCTTCAAACAGACAATCAAGTACACAGACTTCAACATAAGGCAAGGACCACCTTGACAGACAGGTGTAATTTTTAAGAATTCACAAAAAAATAGAGATCAAGGAATCTGTCAAACTTTTTTGCTGTGAAAGTGTTAAAGGGTTAACAATGCATCCTGCAAAAAGCTTGCTGAAGCTGAAAAAAACACCATGTGCTGCACAGGACATCTTCCAGGAATTTGTTTGTGTTTGAAAGTGGGGTCCTTGACTTATGTTGATCTGTATTTCAATTGACTGATTTGATAGAAGGCGGTCTTCTCGATTTCACCAAAACGATCGGAAATAACTAAAATTAATGATGAAATTCTTGGACTAGTACCATACTCCACAGTAAAGGTCTACACCATCGTGTCAGTTAAGCAATGTAGTACAGTGTATTGCGCTGTAGTCCCGGGTTTTGCACGAGCCAGTAGTGTAGTGTAGTGTAGTGTAGTGTAGTGTAGTGTAGTGTAGTGTAGTGTAGTGTATCGCAATGTAGTAATGTCATGTAATGTAGTATAGTGCAGTGCATCATATAGTAGTGTAGTGTAGTGTAGTGTAGTGTCGTGTCGTGTCGTGTCGTGTCGTGTCGTGTCGTGTCGCGTCGTGTAGTGTAGCGTAGTGTAGTGTAGTGTCGTGTAGTGTAGTGTCGTGTAGTGTACACATAGTGTCGTGTCGTGTCGTGTCGTGTAGCGTAGTGTAGTGTAGTGTCGTGTAGTGTAGTGTCGTGTAGTGTACACATAGTGTCGTGTCGTGTCGTGTCGCGTCGTGTAGTGTCGTGTAGTGTAGTGTCGTGTAGTGTACACATAGTGTCGTGTCGTGTCGTGTCGTGTCGTGTCGTGTCGTGTCGTGTCGTGTCGTGTAGCGTAGTGTAGTGTAGTGTCGTGTAGTGTAGTGTCGTGTAGTGTACACATAGTGTCGTGTCGTGTCGTGTCGTGTAGCGTAGTGTAGTGTAGTGTTGTGTAGTGTAGTGTCGTGTAGTGTACACATAGTGTCGTGTCGTGTCGTGTAGCGTAGTGTAGTGTAGTGTAGTGTCGTGTCGTGTAGTGTACACATAGTGTAGTGTAGTGTAGTGTAGTGTAGTGTAGCGTAGTGTAGTGTAGTGTCGTGTAGTGTAGTGTCGTGTAGTGTACACATAGTGTCGTGTCGTGTCGTGTCGTGTCGTGTAGCGTAGTGTAGTGTAGTGTCGTGTAGTGTAGTGTCGTGTAGTGTACACATAGTGTCGTGTCGTGTCGTGTAGCGTAGTGTAGTGTAGTGTAGTGTCGTGTCGTGTAGTGTACACATAGTGTAGTGTAGTGTAGTGTAGTGTAGTGTCGTGTAGTGTAGTGTAGTGTAGTGTAGTGTATCGCAATGTCATGTAGTGTAGTATAGTGCAGTGCATCATATAGTGTTGTAATCCAGTATTCTGCTGCATTGTACTGTACTGTAACATAATGTGTCATATGGTAACGTGATGTATTGTACTTAATTGCACTGTTCTGTTTCGTAGTGTATTGTACTGTATAAGTGTTTGTAAAGGAAACAACCCCCAAAACAATTAAAAACAAAACTAATGATGAAATAGAAACAAAGCAAAGACGCTTGCGCGCCTGGGTGTGGCCGGTTTAACAGTACTCACGACATGGCTCTGGCCAGGCGGATGTATACAGTTGTCTGGGGGAGTTTCACTGGTATTGCCTTCAAACTGACAGGACCGAAGACATCAATGGCGTCCCTGTACTGCAACAAAGAATGTACCAATAATAATAATAATAATGGTAATAATAATAATAATAATAATAATAATCTCATTAATGTGGGCGCTTTATCCCAAATATTTGGCTCAAAGCTCCGCGAGCTAAACCCAACACGCACGCTCACGCTAATCGCACGCATTCTCTCACACACTGGATGGACATGACGCATGGAGGCAGTCTCTCTCTCTCTCTCTCTCTCTCTCTCATAACTAAAACTTCGACGGCTCACGTAAGGGTGGGATGGGTAGTGTGCTTGGGAGTTTAACGTCCTTTTCCACCACGTAAGGGTGATACCAAAGACGGAAGAACGAAAACAAAAATGGCCAGCACAAATATCTGACCTGTTGTACGTTCTTCTAACCTGTTCAAGTCTCCCAAGACGCGCGAACCCTTGACAGATGTACCGCTCAGACACGGAGCCAGTTGTGAACATAGACGTGGTCAGGAGCATCAGCGCCGGTCCGCATACAAACGCCAGAAAAACTGCCCTGGACACAAGATCATACCTATCGTGTATAGTGTGTCTAGGGCCGCTTTCGTATACCTGTCACTGCGCGACGTTAAGCCCTAACTAACTAACTAACTAACTAACTAACTAACTAACTGACTGACTGACTGACTGACTGACTGACTGACTAACTAACTAACTATCCCACTATCCCACACACACCACACACACACGGATCGCCACCAACGACGATGACGCTGTCGAAATGAAAGCACTCACACAAATATCAGTGTTCCACCAACGTCAGACTGAATCGATCTGTCTTGTGGTGGTGCGTCAGCACTACCGAAGAAATAGCCCAGAGCCACTCCAGCCATCAGTAAGACACCCACCACCAGCAACAACGCCGCCCCAGTATATCCAATGTTCCAGCTGCAGGGGACACAACAAACATTCAAACATTTCCCCGCTCACCGCCCGCCGTAGTGTAGTGGTTAGCACTTCGGACCATGGTCCGGGAGACCCGGGTTCGAGTCCCAGCCGAGGCAAGCGGGATTTCTCCTACCCAGAGCGGGTGTGCTATGGGCCCAATTGGGAGGCTGTTGCCACACAGCCGAGCTTCACCCACTTCACGGGTGCGACTTTGGGGGTGCTTCCCTTGGTATGACACGTCTTATGATGTGGATGATTACACGGCCGGTTCTGGGTGTTTGGGAGTTTAACGTCCTTTTCCACCACATACGGGTGATATCAAAGACGGTGCAGCACAAATATTTAGCCCAAGCCGGGATACGAACTCACGACCCGAGCATTAGAAGTCCAACGCTCTACCATTCGGCCACCCCGGCTCCCCACCAAACAGACAAAAAAAGCAAATCTCACCAAATCAAACATCAGAGCAACAACCAAGCCAACTGACGTCGTCGTAGGGTGGGTGTGTGTTTGGGGGTTTTAATATCATTTTTCCCCACATTAGGGCAGGAGGACGAAGTAATGAAAGCCTGCTGCTAAGCGCTACTTGATCTGCGAATCCTGTTATCCATATTAATATTAAGATGCGAAGATATAATATTATTACTATTAAAATATTACTAGATGCAAAGTTGCCGAACAATGGAGTTACTTCCCGTTGACTGTAAAGAATGGCGAACACAGAGTACGTGCTCGTCAGCTGATATGATACTGCATGACGTCCTACAGACAGCAAATACCCTCCACTGACCCGACACTCTTCACCACCAATATATTTTCTGCTTTCCACGCCATCAGCCACAGTCTACGCTTCTTCGACAGATGGACGTGGGAGTTTTTCTGTGCACACTTGATACAATTATGTGTGTAGGTGTTGTTACACACTTTCATAGATCTCATCACCTGTATACGTTTACCTGTATCCTGAAAACGGCATTGCCATGTCTATGTATTGTTGTACCTTCCTCTCCACCCCTCCCTTGTTGTCGTCCAGCTGGAATCACAAAAAAGCTTTATCACTGCTCTTAATTTTAGTGCAGTAGTAGTAGTAGTAGTAGTAGTAGTATGTGTCTTTCATTTTTGGGGAGCCGTGGTGGCCGAATGGTAGAGCGTTGGACTTCCGATGCTCGGGTCGTGAGTTCGTATCCCGGCTGGGGCCAGATATTTGCGCTGGCTTTTTCATCGTTGCCCCGTCTTTAATACCACCCGTATGTGGTGGAAAAGGACGTTACACCCCCAAACGCCCAGACACCTCCACCTGTCTTTCATTTTCTGCTGTACATGTATTATTACTTGTTTGATTTGTTATGTCCACCATGCCCGAAGTCCCAGTTTGGGGAAATAGAGATGTGTTTGAATTTGAATTTGAAAAAGCCAGTAGGTGAAATCATAAGTATAATTGGTTAATAAGGAGTGCGTGAAATTTGGGTGCAGACTTATGTGTTGTTTTTGTTGTTGTTGTTTGTTTAGAAACTATTCGAAAACATATTAAGTGTAGGTGCCAGTACTCAACATCACTTACCATGGTTGACAAGGGAGTGTTTTTTGTTTTTTGTTTTTTTTTTCTTTGTGCAGCGAGATAGGAAAGTTAGCACATCTAAAAGAGATCACATGAGGATGGTCTACAATGACACCACACCACACTAGCTACACCAGGACACCACACATTCAACATCCCGACACACCACAACACGCCATATCCTACACCACGACATCGAGATACAATAATAGTAATAATAATAATAATGAGAACACAGAACTTTGAATGATTAATTAATAATATTACCCACCGTTTTCTTGAGTTTGCTTTTTTCTATTATCTCCAAAATAGGCTGGATATCGTCCTTCTGAATATCTGACAGTTTGTAAGTCGATTTGACCTCTGTCGAAGAGAACAGGCGTAATATAATATATATTTCTCTCTCTCTCTCTTCTCTCTCTCTCTCTCTCACACACACACACACACACACACACACACACACACACACACACACACACACACTGACACACACACACACACAGACTGAAACACACACACACACTGAACACACACACACACACACACACACACACACACACACACACACACACACAGCAGCTGAATCAGGAGGAGGTAAGTGGGCTTAGTTGAAAGCCAGCCGGAACAGATGCGTTTTCAAGTCAGACTTGCAACGAGCTATGTCCGACTGGTCTCTCAGGCCGGCAGGTAGGGCGTTCCAGAGTGACGGGGCAGCGAAGCTAAACGCGCGCTCGCCAACTGTTTTGAGGTTTCGACGGGGAACGTTCAACAGTTTTTCAGAAGAAGAACGAAGAGTGCGTGCTGTTTGGTGGACTGGAGAGTGGACTTTGTGACTTTGTGGCTTCTAATAATTATATAGAAATGTGACTTTCATTCGCCTGTACTTCCATTCCTGTACCACAGTTCAATGCGAAAAGGCTCTACCAAAACACCGGCCAGGTCAGCGCCTTCAAGATGATCCTCAGTTCCACAAACAATAATAACATCGTCAGCTCAGTATGCAGTGAAAGACCAAGCTTTCAGAACAATATACACGCCGTCCCGAGTCACCATTATTGGTTGGGGAGCCTGGTGGCCGAATGGTAGAGCGGTGGACTTCCAATGCTCGCGTGGTGAGTTGGAATCCCCGGCGGGGGTCAAATATTTGTGTTGGCCTTTTTCTCGTTGCCCCCGTCTGCGATATGTCACCCTAACGTGGTGGAAAAGGACGTTAAACTCCCAAACACCCACCCACCACTCCATAATGGTTTCAGGTGTAATATTGGATTTTGATGGCACTCTTCCACCATACCTTTCGGCTTCACTCGTCACCTATCAACCGTCGCGAACCCTCCGGTCGTCGACCGAGAGGCTTCTCAAAATTCCCAAGCGGAACCTGAAATCCTTTGGCGAGCGCTCTTTCAGTTTTGTTGCACCAACCTTTTGGAATTCACTGCCAGCACATCTGAGAAATGCGCCCACACTATCCGTTTTTAAGAGCAATCTTAAAACGTTCCTCTTTTGTAAAGGTTTCCAGTAATTTCCAGTGTCAGCAACTAGTCAGTTTCACCAGTGTATGTCTGTCCACTGTTTGTAAAATTAATGTGCGTGACTGTCGGTGAGTGATTGGCGCATTGAGTTTATTCCAAAGAAATGCGCCCTACAAATGCCATTTATTATTATTGTGACCCAAGTGACTGATCCCGATGCAAGGATTAATCACGTAAAGTTTTCCGCAACGTTGTATGCCTGGCAGACAGATTGATGCTATAAGTTGTTCCTCCAGTATTAGACATTGGGGCGGTCGGTGGTCTAGTGGTTAAGACTTTGTCACCACTGCGAGAGGTCAGGTTAGAGTCCCAGTCGGGGCCGAAAATTTTTTCTTTCTCGTACGTGACACCGTTCGTCAGGGCCGACTGTCGGGGGTTCTCTCCGGGTACTCCGGCTTCCTCCCCCTCTTCTTTGGAAATGTTCAGCACACAAAAGTTTTTAAAAAAAATGCAATTCTACATTTCCGAAACTTGCTGAGCTGGCCCTTAAATTGCTGAGCTGGCCCTTCCCACCACGTGACTGTAATGTGTTCATGTCCAGTGTGTGAGAGAGTGCGGGTGATTCACGTGAGCGGCGCTTTGAGCCAAATAAATTATCTGGGATAAAGCGCCTACATTACTATGATTATTATTATTATTATTAACTCACTGGCCTTGCCGTATTCAATGCGTTTCTCTGTGGCACCAGCGATCGCATTCGCCATCTGAAACACATTTGGCGTAAGCGGTTTGAACGCAGTCTTACAAAAATATGAAGTACTGGGATACTAAACTTACTTTCAAGCAAACCAAATACGAGGCCATGCGCTGACATAAGATTTCAAACTAAGGTAGATAATACACCATGCGATTACATAAGATTTCAAAACCAAGGTAGATAATTTAGCGCGAACATACGGACATCACAACCATAGTACCTCTTTCTGTGGCACCGAATCACGCTCACACATTATTATTGAGGATGGCGAGGTGACCGTACTGTGTACCTCAGGATGGCCAGGTGACCGTACTGTGCACCTCAGGATGGCCAGGTGACCGTACAGTGCACCTCAGGATGGCCGGGTGACCGTACTGTGCACCTCAGGATGGCCAGGTGACCGTACAGTGCACCTCAGGATGGCCGGGTGACCGTACAGTGCACCTCAGGATGGCCAGGTGACCGTACAGTGCACCTCAGGATGGCCGGGTGACCGTACTGTGCACCTCAGGATGGCCAGGTGACCGTACAGTGCACCTCAGGATGGCCGGGTGACCGTACTGTGCACCTCAGGATGGCCAGGTGACCGTACAGTGCACCTCAGGATGGCCGGGTGACCGTACAGTGCACCTCAGGATGGCCAGGTGACCGTACAGTGCACCTCAGGATGGCCGGGTGACCGTACTGTGCACCTCAGGATGGCCAGGTGACCGTACTGTGCACCTCAGGATGGCCAGGTGACCGTACTGTGCACCTCAGGATGGCCGGGTGACCGTACAGTGCACCTCAGGATGGCCGGGTGACCGTACTGTGCACCTCAGGATGGCCGGGTGACCGTACTGTGCACCTCAGGATGGCCAGGTGACCGTACAGTGCACCTCAGGATGGCCGGGTGACCGTACAGTGCACCTCAGGATGGCCGGGTGACCGTACTGTGTACCATGCATTTCACTCGGTGCCACAGAGGGAGGTTCTTCGGTTGTGATGTCGTTATGTTCGAGCTAAATTGTCTGCCTTGGTTTGAAATATAACTAAACTTGCTTTGCGTGATTTTTCACTTTGACTTTAAGATAAGCAACTCTCTCTCTCTCTCTCTAACGGCAGGTATGAAACGGACTATCTGAGTGTGACGTCAACTGCCTCTACCGTTGTAAAATGAAGTTTGATTCATTGATTTATTGACTCTCTCTCTCTCTCTCTCTCTCTCTCTCTCTCTGAGCGTGTGCATCTAAGTGTGTGTGTGTGTGTGTGTGTGTGTGTGTGTGTGTGTGTGTGTGTGTGTGCGTGTGCGTGTGCGCGCGCGCGCACGCACACGCGAGGATGATTTTATTTCTGTATCATTATTGGTGTTCTTTAACTGTCGCTTTCCATTTTTTTTTAAAGCAACGACAAGTTTGAAATCTAGCCTGCCGACGTCAGGACCGTCTTACCGATTCACGGATATCCACTGAAGTACGGTTTTCCAGATCCAGAAGACCCGCTTTCATAGCATCAAGGTCTGACAGCCCTTTCTGCCACATGAAAGGTTACAAACTTACAATCGATTCAAGCCGCCAAATTTCCGACATACCTAGGCTGCTGAATCGTCCTTAGCTGTGTTGGCAGTGTCTAACATGTGGTACTACTTAACCTTCGCCGTACGTCGTTGGTACAGTTGCACCCACACCTTCGTTCAAACGTGCAAGCTCAGACAATTTTCATTCTAGATCCACGAAACATCGTGACATCGTCCTTCAAAAATGCGGCGCCAAAATTGTGGAACTCTCTCCCTGAGACAGTGAAGGAGGCAGTCAGCATTACTGCATTCCGGAAGCGCCTGAAGACTCATCTCTTCAGTGCCGCGCGCCAGTAATCATCTCCAGTTTTTTTTTTTTTTGGTTACTATCTTTCCTTTCAAAACCTCTCCCTAAACGCCGTGAGCACTCAGTTAGGGTGGAGCCGTGCGCTATATCAAATCTCCATCATCAACTTTGCTAACAAAGGTATTGGGGAGGTGCATACCAAAACATGTTTGATTTTATTATTAAACAAACAACTAAATAAGAAAAACATTGTATAATCATGCCTTTTTCCCCTTCTTAAAAAGCATGGGTATGTTTGCACCCACGACGTACGGCGCGCAAGTTTTCAGGCGACTTACGGCAAAGGTTAAACATATACACAGATTCAGGAGGCTGTCGGAGGCGACAGAGGGCTACATGCAAAGAGAAAAGCGTGGCGTCTGTTACAGTGTTGCGGGCACAAGCTGACTGCGGGGCCTTTTGAATTTCCGTTCTGCTAAACTCGTTGACAACAAATACCGAAAAGATGAGTGGGTTGTTGTCAGGTTTATACAGGCCTCCATGTGGCTATACAGGTTGAAGTTCAGCAACAACACACAGAGCTAGCCGACAACGGTTCTAAAAAAAAAAAAAAAAAAAATATGGAAGTGACGCTACCTGAAAGCACAGAGAAAGCTACCACCACACATCGTTTCACACTTGCGCACACTTATACACCCTACAACCCCTCAAGGTCAGTTGGATGTAACGTTCCACAATAGGTGATTGCGATCGCCTTTATGGGCATGCTATACTGACGTGCAGAGAAGGCGGTGGGGATGGGTGGCAGCTACCCTAACAGTCCGGCATTATTCAATCCAGCCAGACTGAAAGGTCGGCCACATTTGAGAATCATTGACTGTCATGGACAAATTACACCAGCAGGTTCAACTTTGTACACACAGGCGCGTTATTTAGTTAGTTCACCCCATTTCACTGGGAGATTTTGTATCCCTGCTATCCATAGCCAGTTTAAATGCAGCACAGCATGTCTTAGTGTGTGTGTGTGTGTGTGTGTGTGTGTGTGTGTGTGTGTGTGTGTGTGTGTGTGTGTGTGTGTGTGTGTGTGTGCTGGTTGCCGCTTTATGTGTTCCCCATACATGTATTATATTTATGTATATATACTATACATATATCCTTGTTCCTCATTAGTTATGCTTAAATCTTAAATGTCAATTTGTAAAGCGCTTAGATCCAACAATGGTGGGGTTTTCGCTCTATATAAAAATTATTATTATTATTATTATCAGACTGAGGGCTTACCAGCTCAGCTAAAATCGAGGTGACACACCCCTTGCACCTCTTGTTGGCTGTTTCCAAGCTGGCCACAGCTACGTCTTGCCTGCTCTTCAGCATATCGATGCTCATCGCCACCGAACCAGCTCTAGCTAGCAAGGTTTTGCGATCTGGTTGTCGTCAGGAGCCCAGCATGAAGCACACAAGAGATTGATATAAACGCGTCGACCGACTACAGAAAAACAGTTGTAAGACCAAGGAAGGAACTTTGTCTATGTGTAACTGGGAGTTTAACGCCCTTTTCCACCACCTAAGGGTGATCTCAAAGACGGGGCAACGAGAAAAGCCAGTACAGATGATATTTGGCCCCAACCGGGATTCGAACTCACGACCTGAGCATTGAGAACCCAACGTTCTACCATTCTGCTCTCCCGGCTCCACCTTTGTCTATGGACGCTGCAGAGGAGAGAAGTGTGCTTGTGGTCTGATTATCTGCCCATGATTTCAAGGGCCAGAATTCTTTCAGGATAGCTGCCGTATCCCACCCCTAATGTCCTATCATCTTTGTTTTTCCCTTTCTTTCTTTTTCATTCAGTGGATCTAAATATAAGATCGCTTTCTCTGACACGTATGGTGTTTTCCTCTGCAACATCAACAGCCCCCTTCCTGTTCTTATTAAAACGAGATGATGCCTTTTTTTTGTGCAATATATATATATAATTATATATATATATACTTGATGACGTACAGAACAGCTAGCGTAATTCCAGAGTATCCTTTACGAAACTTCGTCGGTATGCAAAGTTCTTTGTACCAGTCAAATACATTCAGTAGTTAGGCGTCACTACCCTATACTATAGTGCTGAATCCTTTGATTCATGGGAGCTGTGAGATCAACAGTTACTGAGTGTAAACGTGAACTTACATTTTAACATATCATCCAGTCTCGTGTCCATACTGAAGGTTTTCGTCAAATCTGCCACAGCATGCATTCCGATGCTAAACGCTGATTCTACGCAAGATGTGAAAGCAAATGGTTATTTTATTTTGTTTTATATTGTTTTATATCATTTTATTTTATTTCATACTTGAATGTGCATTACTATAAATAATAAAGTTTATTTACCGCCGCGAACAGAGAAAGAGAGAGAGAGAGAGAGAGAGAGAGAGAGAGAAAGCAAACGAACTTAGTTTTACAACGGAAATGATTCAACCAAACAACGATTAATTTTCAATCCGCCGTTGCTACAACAATTAAAAAAATAAATACTACAATAGCAAAGATAAGAGGAAATACAATAGAGAAGAAGGAGGAAAAATGGCAAGCATAAAGAAACATTACTGAGGAAAAGAGAGAGAGAGAGAAAGAGAGAGAGAGGGGGGATAGAGAGAGAGAGAAAGAGAGAGAGAGAGAGAGAGAGAGAGACAGACAGACAGACAGACAGACAGACAGACAGACAGAGCGCAGTTCTTGTAAGACTAACCATGCTTGTATGGTAATACCGGGGACAGTAAACAAGGGAGATAGCAATTCCTGGACGATCATTACCGCGGCCTCGCTATGCATGCTCTCTCTTGTTTTCTTGTTGTTGTTTTTTTGTTGTTGTTGTTTTTTGTCCGTTCCGAAAGCAATAGCGTTTTGTTTTGGTGGTTATTTATAGCGTTCAGTTTGAAGCTTTGCTTCAATGTGAAGTTCAAATTCATATATTTGTAGTTATTTGCATCCAAAATCGCCTTTCCTCCCGAAAACTTCAAAATTTCCAAATCCATTTTTTCGTGTGGCAAATTTGCTTGATAAACATCATTTTCCCTTTAAAACATCTCTGCCTTCGCCTTTCTTGTTACATGTTTTCAAAGTTATTGTACAATGCAGCTTCCAAACAAAAAGGTTTGTCAAAAGTTTCCCAGTTCCCGCTAACCACTGCCTCTGGTAGTACTTATAATTTATAATATTAGTAGTAAAAATGTTAAGACAAACTACACCGTTTTTTAAACTCTCCACCGCATGAATCATGGATCTGTAATCTGTGTCACCAATCCGCTGCAGTTTCTGCAAAATTGAAAATCAGCACAGAAATATCACCACGACAGGACAACAACGTTGTAAAATGTAATTTTGAAAAAAAACAATTTTTTTAATTCTCTTTTTCATATTTTCAACATGTATGCATACACTGTATGGCTATACATGAGTGTACTCAAAATTTAACAAAATGTATATGAAGATTTACCATGTGGATACACAAAAACTGTTCAAAGAAATGAAAAGTCATGAGCATATATGCACTTACATATATACACATAGCACACACGCACACATACACAGCACATGATATGTATACATTGTCCCTGTCGCCTGATCATAGTGTGACATCAAAGAAATACAGTATTACCATACATAAAAGAAAAACAAATTGTACAGCCTACTTGCTCATACTGGCTGTAGTATGCTAAAACTCATCCTAGTGTTTCCAGCTTTGTTTCAGTTGACTGTACGTGTATTTACAAGTGTAGAGAATTTTGAAAATGTTGATTCGAAATATCATAGTCATAATCGACACTCGTGCAGCTCTTGAGACAGGAAATCTGGGCCCGCATCAACCCGGATTTCACAGCAGTGGGATAATGAAGTATGTAAAGTATCATCAGTATAAATTTGATATTCAAACTTACGCAAATAAAAGCGACATAAAGGGACAGAAACCACTTAACTTTCACAAAGGACGGCACAGGTCAACGTTTCGGCTTTCGCCTTCCTCAGGACACAAACAAATGGGACATAACTTCAACAAACAAACAAAAGGTAACTCTGCGGACATACTGACATACACGGCGCTGGGGGAAAAATGAAATGAAATGAAACGGTGGGCGAGAAAAGGACCAGAAAACAATAGTAAAAATATCACAACACCCATCCTTTGGTGACAGAAGACCATGGACTGTGTGTGAAAAAAAAAGTGGGGCAGAAAAGAACAGAAAAGAATAGCAAAAAGTTACCTTTTATTCAAACTTACGTCAAAGGAATGTATATGCTGGACAAATCGGCAAACTTCCCCAATAAGAACTACCATACTGAGAGTCGCAACTAATTATTATGGAAGCTACTCACTGTCTGCTCGTTCTCGATGAAGGTGTTGACATCCTCAAAAGCGTTGGTGAGGGTCTCATTCATAGTATTCATGTTCATGCGGAGTTGATTGCTCGCGGAGAATGCAATCAGCGCGCCGACGCTTGCAAGGTAAGAAAACGAGAGGGGGATGAGGGGGGTGGGGAGGAGACATATGAGCTTTACAGAAAGATCACAAATGATTCCAGATGCAGTCATACGTAAAAGAAGCCTTAAATGCACACAACAAAGAATTAAACTTTAACGAGTTTTGATTCTATATTCTGCTTTGGAAATGTTCAGCCCACAACATTTGAAAAATAAATGCAATTCTAAATTCAGAAACTTAAATAGCTGAGTTGACCCTTCGCACCACGTGATTGTAATGTGTTTATGTCCAGTGTGTGAGAGAATGCGTGTGATTCACGTGAGCGTGCGTGTCGGGTTCAGTTCGCGGCGCTTTGAGCCGATTCGTGAAATTGGGTAAAGCGCCTATACAATATTCATCATTATTATTATTATTTAAGGGTTGACGCTTTTTTTTTTCTTTTTTTTTTGCTGAAACCGAAGTTAACTCTTAACTACAGAGTGCACGCCAAATGCACACAGGTAGACTTAAAGTGTGAAACCGACGCTACGTGGATTGACATGTAGTTTTCAACTGTAATTTTGTGCACTTGGTGCGAACGAAAAATTCCATTTCAGCGGAAACCAGTGTTAACGCATAAATGCAGTTTTTTTTCGTCCGTGCTAAATGCCCAAAACTGGAGTCAGCTCTACTTACAGTTGAAAACTGCTGGTTTTTTTCCCGAACAAAGAGGGTTGCGGAATATTATGCTGTTCTCAAGATGTCAATTTGTGCAGACGGCTTGCGGAAACCGTCCTTAACGCCGGTCGTACAGTTTCCACAAGGTTATATGCATTTCGTGCCCCATAAGCCTTGTCAGTGTCAGTGACTCTTTCATCGTTTCACATAATAAGTGTTGCTATACGCCATATATGACGCCACGACATGGCACGGTCTATACCACGACATCGCACGTGCTACACCAAGACATCCCACACACGACACGCCATATTCTACACCACGACATCGAGAAAGAATGATACTACTACTACTACAACTACTACTACTACTACTACTACTACTACTACTACTACTACTACTACAACTACAACTACTACAACTACTACTACTACTACTACTACAACTACTACTACTACTACTACAACTACTACTACTACAACTACTACTACAACTACTACTACAACTACTACTACTACTCCTTCTTCTTCTTCTTCTTATTATACTCAAAGAAAAAGCACACACGCTAACGAACACTAGATAACTTGAATTACATCAAACAAAATGTCCATTTTTCTTAGATGTCTGTCCATCAAGCTTTAATACACACATTAACAAATATTGTATACCTAAAACAAAATAAAAATTATTACCATTATTATAATTTTATTCTTCTTATTATAATTATTATTATCCGTTCCACAGCCACTCACGGGGTAGAATGGGATCATGAACAAGCACTGTAAACTTACAAGATAAATTCTCCAAACACGAAGACAATTATACTCCATATCATGCGCTTTCCTTTGGCCATCCTGCCGTGCGAGCCATACTCGCCTCTGTAACGCTTCCAGCAGTAGCAGGCGCCGAAGACAGGGAAGAAGACTATGATAATGATACCCATGACTAGGCACGTTGCGAAACCCGGGTATGACTTGGCGAACTGAAATGATCAGGACGGTGCTAGTTTTTGCAAGCAAATCAAAAGAGACACGTGATTCCCCAAATCCCTGCGATCAGCGTGTGTGTATGTGTGTGCATAAGTCACACATAATATATACAATTCTCGTTTTATGTAGTAATGGTACATGTAATGGCTGTTGTGGTGAAAGTATTACATGCCCGCTGAATTACTTCCCTTCAGTGGAGGAACATTAGTGGCAGATTTGATCAGAAAGAGGCTGTGTGTGTGTGTGTGTGTGTGTGTGTGTGTGTGTGTGTGTGTGTGTGTGTGTGTGTGTGTGTGTGTGTGTGTGTGTGTGTGTGTGTGTGTGCTCACCGTCGGATAATTGCTTACCTTCAAAGAAGATGTGCGTTTGTATGAGGCTCGGTAGCTACGGCAAAATATTTTGAAACATCTCGTGGTTTCTTTCGTGGTACACCACTCGAACTAATCAAATCACGTAAGCTCTATTTCTTAACTGGATGAGTGGTTTGAATAACAGGGAACGGAAAACGAGTAGTGCAATGACTGTGAGCGTGAAAACGTACAGAAAACTTAGTTTACCTCCATCAACTGTATGTTCGCGTCAGTGTAGATGTCCGCGGCAAGGTCTGTAAGAGATCATGGTACTATTATGATCTTGTTGATAGCGCCTGCTATACACACATATACAAACAAAGATCTAGCTCCATTCCACTCCAATGCAATATTGTCCTAAAGGCAATTCCATAATATTTGTTCGACAAGTGTGTGTGTGTGTGTGTGTGTGTGTGTGTGTGTGTGTGTGTGTGTGTGTGTGTGTGTGTGTGTGTGTGTGTGTGTGTGTGTGTGTGTGTGTGTGTGTCTAGGGGGGGATTTTATATATATTTAGCCGTTAACATTTAAAATATTTATTTACATGCAATTTCTTACGTATTTAGTTTTTAAGGTATGTGATGTGCTGATGACTTTTATATAGACATGTGTATATATAGACATGTGTGTGTTTGTGTATGTGTGTGTGTGTGTGTGGGGGGGGGATATGTATTTAGTCGTTGAGGTCTGTGATGTGTGTTTGGTGCCGCTGTTAATCAACAAATTGCCCAAATTGGGATGATAAATGAAATGAATGAATGAAATGAATGAATGAATGAATGAATGAATGAAAGGGACGGTCATTTACGCAAGTTTCTCAGTATCCAGTTACGCCATGCCTGCTTCACGCTGCTGAACGCTATGAGGAATCGCTCGTAAAATATGTATAGGGCCGGTCGGTGGTGCAGTGGTTAAGAGACTTCGCCACGAATTCGAGAGGTCAGGTTTGATTTCCACTTCCTCCCTCTCTGCTTCGGAAATGTTCAGCCCACAAAAAATCGAAAATAATGCAATTCTGAATTCACAAACTTAAATAGCTGAGCTGACCCTTCGCACCGCGTTTTTGTAATGTCCAGTGTGTGAGAGAATGGGTGTGATTCACGTGAGCGTGCGGGTTGGGTTCAGCTCGCGGCGCTTTGAGCCAATTCTAGAAATTGGGCACAGCGCCCACACAACACACATTATTATTATTATTATTATTATTATTATTATAGAGAAAGGCACTATACTATTATAGGCTGTGTTTTGGGGGGTAGGGCCGTAGGTGTAGTTTGAGGGAGATGACAGAGATGAAAGTTGTAGCCCGCTGCCTTCGGCCTGTCACCTCCCGAAAACTACACCTACGACCCTACCCCCGAAAACCAGCCTATAATAGTTTTTTTTTTTCATTTCCATCTCTGAAAACTGAAGTTTAAAACCAATATTCCGGGAACAGTTTAATACCTTCTCCCTGCAAGCTTTGTTTACAGAAGTAAATCTATGAGGCACCATTTGCACGAATCAGACTTGAGGCCTAAGCTCGTTGTTGAACAGTACATGTATCGCCGCACTGTTTGTGCGTTTGGCACGTACGAAACTGCTGTAAAGGTGTCATCTCAGTTTATTAAACCCAACTCAATGATTAACCTTAGTTCTTAAAGCTGCGTAAAGCTGAGTTGTAAAACCAAGCTTCAGCTTTGGTGCACAGCTACAAAACGGTTTGGTGTAAACGTCGCTCCATGTGAAATCGGGGAATGGCCGCTTCCCGCTTGAAATTTTCCCTTGGCTTCTTTGGTATTGATATGGACGTGAAATGTTTGTTTCGCTGTCTGGGCAGCTTGTCATGTTCATCTGCGAAACGTTGCGCCATTTCTATGCGTTCTCTTATCATTTGCTTGCTCCAGAGTTCTAACCAGTATCGCTGTGCTGACACAGCTACCTGCCGCAGCAGAAATGATCACAGTAGCAGACGACTTCCCGTTTGGCGAATCTTTTGTTGGATTTGCGAGGTCTGTGTCCACAAATCGCCAAAACATCGGTCTGCATAGGTCATGCTGATATTTAGTGATAGTCATAAAATGATTTCAGATCAGTTACGTACCGTTTCCACGTAATCTTCGGCTGAGCTATATCCGAAACGATTTCACGGCTTCGCAGCAAGGAAACAGTAGACGAAAGTCAAGCGCTCATCGGACCGCACCTGATAGGCTGGTTTACCGCAATGTCAAGGGCAGTGGAATATTTTAAGCCTGGTAGGCTTCAGATAGGGACTCGGGCATTGTTTACGTGGGTATCACCTTTGTTTACCAAAAGATCAACGACCTTTCCCTTGGAGGTACATCGAGGGCTACCGCATGGCTCTCGACCAATCCCTGTAGGAGAACTAAAATGAAATGAAAACAACAGTATATTGTTTTAACATGATTGTTTGGCGACGAGCAAATCTAGATACTGAGAAACGTGCATAACTGACCGCCCAATTTCGAACAATGCTTGGAAGGTGGATCACGGGTTGCGGTCAAAATGGACGCGTGTGTTACCGGTGCTGGTCCAAATAGTAGCAACGCTAAAACATTGTGTTTCCAAACGGTCGCACCGAGTGTTTCCGTTTTGGTGAATCTGACACTTTGATTACTAAGAGTGCGCGAACGTATATGGATGTGCGACGTGTGTGTGTGTGTGTGTGTGTGTGTGTGCGCGCGCGCGCGCGTGCGCATGTGAGTGTGTGTGTGTGTACACACTGGTGTGTTGTGTATGTATGTATGCACGAATTTATATAGATATATCTGTCGGCTGGGGCCAAATATTTGTGCTGGCCTTTTTCACGTTGCCCCGTCTTTGATATCACCCATACGTGGTGGAAAAGGACGTTAAACTCCAAAAACGTAAACCCACGTCCAATCCATGTATATAATCTGTCTGCGAATATGAATGTAGACATAGTCAGTATGTACGCACGTGCGTTTGTACGTTTGTTTTGATCTAGTTTCCTTTTTGTTTTCCTCTGAACCCCCCCCCCCCCCACCACCACCACCACCACCAGAGGGTAGGAAATGAATAAACTTGACTCGACTAGACTTGGTTATACTCACGGACAGGAAGACTGGGCGGTAGTGAGTTGGATAGGATGCTCCTAGCGAAGGCGTAGATGGGTTTCAAGCCGCCATCCATAGCTTTGTAGTCCTTCGTTCTATAGGGTCGGTCTGGAGCGAATTCTTTCCACAATATCGTCCCGTTAGGCAGTGGTTTGTTTTCCGTTACCGCAGCCGTGCTCTGCAGCAGGAAAACCATGGTCAGCACCATAGCCCGTGACAACGACTTGCGGCCACCGTTGCTGCTGATGACGTTGTCTTCGTGCATTATGTGGTGGTGGAAGTTTCCCCCGAAGGACTCAGTGACGGGTACGATGATACCATGTGCTTTTAGATTTTCTTCTGGAGGTTTCCTTGTCTTGTGGCACCCACGCCTAAACTGGGTACAATTATGTTATCGAAGGGGTGTAGCGTGGGTGTAGTCCACACTGGCTCGTTCGTCAACGCCAGGCGACGAGAAATGGAGGAAGAAAGTCGGTGCTGCAGAAGACAGCCACCAGAATCCCCTCCCATGATTCCATTCGTGGCATCTATCTACGGTGAATTTCAACGTAAAAGATAAAGATAACATTCTCGCATCATTTTCCATGGTTTCTGCCATATCTGTCTGGTGACGTTATAATTATACTGATTCAGTTTAGAGACGTCCCCCTCCTACCACCTCCCTCCCCTCCTCTCTTAAGATGACGAGACTGACAATCTAATGGGTAATCAGTGATGTTTATTACCCGGGAGCATATTCTCCACAGAAAAAAAAACGCCTTTAGTGTTAAATTTTCTGTATTTGGTTTTGCAAGGGAGAGAGAGAGAGAGAGAGAGGGAGGGGGTGGGTGGGTGTTTGAGGGTTTCACGTCTTTTTTCCACCACATACGCGTGATATCAAAGACGGGGCAACGATGAAAAAGCCAGCAGAAATATTTGGCCCCAGCCGGGATACGAACTCACGACCCGAGCATTATAAGTCCAACGCTCTACTATGCGGCCACCCCGACTCCCTAGAGAGAGAGAGAGAGAGAGAGAGAGAGCATCACACATCTCAAACAAAAATGTGTGTGTGTGTGTGTGTGTGTGTGTGTGTGTGTGTGTGTGTGTGTGTGTGTGTGTGTGTGTGTGTGTGTGTGTGTGTGTGTGTGTGTGAGAGAGAGAGAGAGAGAGAGAGAGAGCATCACACATCTCAAACAAAAATGTGTGTGTGTGTGTGTGTGTGTGTGTGTGTGTGTGTGTGTGTGTGTGTGTGTGTGTGTGTGTGAGAGAGAGAGAGAACATCACACATCTCAAACAAAAATGTGTGTGTGTGTGTGTGTGTGTGTGTGTGTGTGTGTGTGTGTGTGTGTGTGTGTGTGTGTGTATGTGTGTGTGTGTGTGTGTGTGTGTGTGTGTGTGTGTGAGAGAGAGAACATCACACATCTCAAACAAAAATGTGTGTGTGTGTGTGTGTGTGTGTGTGTGTGTGTGTGTGTGTGTGTGTGTGTGTGTGTGTGTGTGTGTGTGTGTGTGTGTGTGTGTGTGTGAGAGAGAGAGAGCATCACACATCTCAAACAAAAATGTGTGTGTGTGTGTGAGAGAGAGAGAGAGAGAGAGAGAGAGAACATCACACATCTCAAACAAAAATGTGTGTGTGTGTGTGTGTGTGTGTGTGTGTGTGTGTGTGTGTGTGTGTGTGTGTGTGTGTGTGTGTGTGTGTGTGTGTGTGTGTGTGTGAGAGAGAGAGAGAGAGAGAGAGGGGTAGAGAGAGAGAGGTGGGGGGAACACACCACACACATCTCAAACAAAAATCTGTTTATTATTTTCACTCAACAACCGAGTTAACACACCTGCAGACACCTAAATAAGTGTACAAATTATTGGAAAAGAGTACATCTCACTCACCTCTCCTTACCCTTTGCCTTACAAGTTTCGACCAAAAAAAAAAAAAAAATGGCCGCTGTTCCACCAAATATGTTAGATTCTTTGAGATGATATCTTCCGCAAACATTTAAATATAAAGCCTACACATGACAACAAAGGTACAAGTAACAAAATATTGCTTCCTACAAGTAACAAAATATTGCTTCCTCCTTTCAAGTCAAACAAACGCATTATAATAAATCTGCTATCAAAACATGAAAACGCAGGATGCATGTTTGCGTAAGCACTTGAAATGGCAAGTTTCTCTTCCAACACTGCTAAAACGAAAGCAGTTTGTTCATTTTTTGGTGTATATCAAAAAAGGTCTTCGCGTATGACCATCGGATCACGATACCCATTTGAAAAACACGTATATCACCTTGCTTCAACACACAATACTGTACAGTCATCACAGTTTTCTTATTACACCAATTGCGCTGCGTAAAGCCCTAAATAACTAATTAACTAACTAACTCTTATTACACCAAGGGAGCTTAACAAATACACAATCTTTGATAAGGGTGATGATAAAGACGGAACAACGAGAAACAAGCTGAATGTTTGGCTCCAAGCTGGAAATCGTACTCATCGAACTCACACTTCCCGGTAGGTTAGACCCTTTGTGTATACCTGCCTGCTTTGTGTCTGAGTGGAGTGGATGATTCCAGCGTACGTATGCGTGGTGCGTGTGACATATTCGTGACGTGACATGCTCCATTACCGCGTTCTTAACGTGCAAGTTTTCCTGGCTACTCCAACTTTAGATAGGGACGCTGTTATTATTATCCGCTAAAGTTTTAACATTCCACCCCATCCCACTGAAAGACTAACATCAGAAATCAGAAAAGCGGCTCCAGGCAGATTCCTTCACGAGCACGGCATAGAGCAATAAAGGATGCTGTTATTATCATCCGCTAAAGTTTTAACATTCCACCCCATCCCACTGAAAGACTAACATCAGAAATCAGAAAAGCGGTTCCAGGCAGATTCCTTCACGAGCACAGCATAGAGCAATGTAGCATGCTTTATAATCATCCGCTAAAGTTTCAACATTCCACCCCATCCCACTGAAAGACTAACATCAGAAATCAGAAAAGCGGTTCCAGGCAGATTCCTTCACGAGCACGGCATACAGCAATGTAGCATGCTTTATAATCATCCGCTAAAGTTTCAACATTCCACCCCATCCCACTGAAAGACTAACATCAGAAATCAGAAAAGCGGTGCCAGGCAGATTCCTTCACGAGCACGGCATAGAGCAATGTAGCATGCTTTATAATCATCCGCTAAAGTTTCAACATTCCACCCCATCCCACTGAAAGACTAACATCAGAAATCAGAAAAGCGGTGCCAGGCAGATTCCTTCACGAGCACGGCATACAGCAATGTAGCATGCTTTATTATCATCCGCTAAAGTTTCAACATTCCACCCCATCCCACTGAAAGACTAGCATCAGAAATCAGAAAAGCGGCTCCAGGCAGATTCCTTCACGAGCACGGCATAGAGCAATGTAGCATGCTTTATAATCATCCGCTAAAGTTTCAACATTCCACCCCATCCCACTGAAAGACTAACATCAGAAATCAGAAAAGCGGTGCCAGGCAGATTCCTTCACGAGCACGGCATAGAGCAATGTAGCATGCTTTATTATCATCCGCTAAAGTTTCAACATTCCACCCCATCCCACTGAAAGACTAGCATCAGAAATCAGAAAAGCGGTTCCAGGCAGATTCCTTCACGAGCACGGCATAGAGCAATGTAGCATGCTTTATAATCATCCGCTAAAGTTTCAACATTCCACCCCATCCCACTGAAAGACTAACATCAGAAATCAGAAAAGCGGTGCCAGGCAGATTCCTTCACGAGCACGGCATAGAGCAATGTAGCATGCTTTATTATCATCCGCTAAAGTTTCAACATTCCACCCCATCCCACTGAAAGACTAGCATCAGAAATCAGAAAAGCGGCTCCAGGCAGATTCTTTCACGAGCACGGCATACAGCAAAAAAGCATGCTGTTATTATCATCCGCTAAAGTTTCAACATTCCACCCCACCCCACTGAAAGACTAGCAATAGCATCAGAAATCAGAAAAGCGGCTCCAGGCAGATTCTTTCACGAGCACGGCATAGAGCAATAAAGGCCAAAACAGAAAGGTTATTAGAGGCAGTTATTACCCCATGCCCGTAATGTGTGCCCCCTCACCCCTTCTATCTGATATGTGATAACTTTGCAATTCTTGACTCTGGCCTATTTCTGCTGTTTAGAATGTATATCTTTAATCAATCATTTTATCAGTCTGATTGTATTGTATCTACTGTTTTTGCAATTTTAGTCATTACGGTTTGATATGACTGTGCTGGTAAGTATGTGCGAGTGACTGTAATTTGTGGTGACTAAGTCCCGGTATGTGTGTGTGAGCGATTGCAAAGCAGCTCTTTTCAACCACAACAAATTCCTAAAGTTTATAAACATGATAATAAAGTTAATGTTCATGGGAAAAAAATAAAAACAGTAAAATGTATGACACAAAAATTAAGAAATTAGTGGCTTTCTGTTGGCAATGTAATAATCACCCGGTCATCGTGCACATATACATTACATCATTTATTTATCATTATGGGTATGATCTCAGCTGTATGTCGAGGGTCAAGTGAATCATTTTTCTTTCATACTTGGTCGTTATTAAAAAACAAAACCAAAAACCCTCTTTACGCTATTAAAAGGAATGTTTTGTCTGTATCAGAAAAACAAGGAAAGCCAAATCAAAATTTAAACTACGCATATACTCCACCATTTAAAGTGCAGTATACAAGTTCTTGGTGTTGACTGGAAGTTTCAGCACGCGTAGAAACATGTAAAGTAAAATGATTTGGAATGCTCCGATTAACATCTATATAAATAAATTTCATTGCTTGCGAACGATGCTTATGCATAAAGAACAAACGCAAGATTTTATTTCACTTGAAGGATCTGTAAACAGCGATTAAATTCCCAGGGGGGACATTTCATATAAAACAGATATTTTCTAGCCACAGCACAGAACACACGCACGCACGCACACACATGTACATATACTAGAAGCCAAAACGGCTCAAACTGTATTTGATAAGGAAAAAACACTCACGTGGCACTATTTATGATACCATTCTACGTTTGGAAATTGGACCCCACACTTGCAGAATTTGAACAGAGTAAATAACCTTTTGTGTAATATATTGTAACAATAAAGAACTTTACAATAATTTATGGCACCACTTTGCACGCAACACCTCTTCTCATTTCTGAAAATCGTCCCCTCCCCCACCCTTCCCCCTCCCCCCCTTCCTCGCTCTCCTCCTCCCCCCCCCACCCCCCCCCACCCCACTCCCCTACAATTAAATAACCCTTGTTCTCCTCTATCCGCCATCGTCCACCCCCGTCAGTGTATATATTTTGAAAGCACACTTGTAAATACTCCACCCGCCACCAGATGACAATCAAATACAAAATACATGATGGTAGATTTGGCTGCAAACTAATAACAACAAGAACAAATACATACATACATATATATGCAATCGTTATGACACAGACCAACAAAATTAAATGAATAAATGAACGTCATAAACAACACGGTGCCGCTTTTGGTGAACGAATCAGGCAAAATCTTGGCGATGCTACCCCCCCCCCCCCCAAGAAAAAAACAAACAAAAAGAAACAAGGAACACACACACACACACACACACACACACACACACACACACACACACACACACACACACACACACACACACACACACACACACACACAAAACAACAACAACAACAACAAACCCCAAAACAACACCACCACCAAGAACAACAAACCCAAAAAACAAAATAAACAAACTTTCTCGATCACCTGGGCAATTACCGCTGTACCTTGTGGATGTACGTAATCGAACGTTTCACTTTCACGCTTTCCGACAAAACTAACGTACTGAATTTGGAGAAAACTCCAGCATGGTCGTTATTCATTGTACAAATCACCACCTGACTGTTGCCACTGAATTCACTTACATCGATTCCTTCACAATGACAGTTTGCAGAAACTGGTACTGTAATCTAACATAAACATGAGATGTGATATGCAAACATTAATGAGCAATCCAAATTGTGGAATGAAATACCTGTACAATCACTCTTTTAAATACAAAAATCAAAACAATTCATCGTGAAAACTTCCGCCATTAAAAACCAGTTTTCCTTGACGCATTACACTGCTTGTGGCGCATTTCAATGAAATATAACTGCTGTCATGTGTTCAGAAAACATGTCTAACAGTCGATGCTAACAGTAATACTCCCAATTAGCAGCAGTACAAAGAGTGCAAAACCATATAATTATACTCTCGGAATATGTCCATCATAAACCTGCAAGATTCATCCATTTACCATACGGCAAGTCAAAATATGTGCTCCAAAAGGCCTTCGAAGATAAAATTTACGTAAAAAAAAAAGAAAAAGAAACGACACTCTGAACAGCGTAGCGAATTTAAGCATTTTTTTTCATCATTCAGATGTTAGGTAAACGTGTGAACTTGGTCATATCGGCGTGATCGTATCTCTTCACATCTAGCGCATCGTACAATCAGCAGAACACGATTTTTTTATTTATTTATTTATTTATTTATTTTGGGGGGGGGAGGGATGGGGAGATGTATACGCATGTATCTTCTTTCTCCAAAAGCAGAAAAAGCATCGCATATAAACAGCAAAAGAACCCCCGCTTTGAAACAGTAACAAATATTAATGTACAAAGTTATGTAAGCTGGTTTTGCAAAACTCTGGAGTTAGCGCTGGAGTCAGCTCAGATCTTTCGTGTTTTGTTTTTTTCAAGACAAAAAAACGTTCCAGTAAGGAACAAAGCAGGCAATATCCGCCAAGGCATCGTAGATTTGGACGGACGCATCGTATGAATGCTTGACAAGGCAGACCAGGGCACCGTTCTCTGAAAAAAAGGCGTGTATGTCACCATATTCAGCAAGAAAAACGTAAAAAAAGGGGGGTGGGGGGAGGGGTGAGAGGGGAGGGTGGTTCAGAGCATAATTTTTTTTTAAATATGGTATTTCACGATTTCACACGTTCTGATTTCTGGCTGGCTTCCCCCAAAATGAGACTTTTAAAAAGAAACCAATATATCTTTTCCAAGGTCTTTTTTTACGAAAGAGTGAGCAGGCTGGCAAACATTATCTCAAACGTCTTCATTGTATTTCAAAAGTATCAGCCACCGGAAAAAATACTTATCAGGTGTAAAACCCACGGACAAAATGTGTCTTCTCACAAAATCTGGAAACGGAAAGTTCAGAACTTACGGGCGGTAACGTTTAGAACGGAGCGACCTTGTTCCTGAAAATACAAATAGGCAAAACTAAATTATTTTGTGGACTTCACTGAAACCAGTTACGTCAACAACTTTCTCTCTGTGTTTCTATAAAACACACACACACACACACACACGCACGCACGCACGCACGCACGCACGCACGCACACACACACACACACACACACACACACACACACACACACACACACAGCCTTTCTGATCAGATCTTCTACAAAGGTTCCTCCACTGAAGGGAAGTAATGCAGTGGGCATGCAATATTTTCACCATAAGAGCTATGTACCTTTACTACGTAATACGAGAATTGCATACGTGTGACACAGCACGCGTAGATGTGTCTATTACAAAGAAACGTGCAAGAAAAAGAAAAGCAGACATGACAACAGACCCTAATAATAATAATAATAGTGTGACCTAATAGTATAAATGAAGACTGATCGGAATTATGTTACTACTTTTGTTAGCATATTCGATAAAATACCTCGTTTTATGTGCATTGAAATAATTAAGTAAATGTGCTCGTTTACGTTATTTGTTTATTTACTTATTTCATCAAAAGATATCAGTGTCCACCAACAAATACACGTATTATATAATACTTTATTTATTCTTTTTTTTTCACTCTGCAGAGACTTTTGCTCTGAAAATCTCAGCATGCAAATCAATATGCAGACGGTGAAACACATACCAAGGAAAAAACCGGTAAACTACAAACACCAACACAAACAATGAATACCCCCCGCAGATTAAAATAACACAAACATATTTTATAACAACAACAACAACAACAACAACAACAAAACTGTTTCTTTCAGCCAACCCTTCCCATGAGGAGTCGGCGCGTATGTGTGTGTGTGTGTGTGTGTGTGTGTGTGTAGAGGTGTGTGTGGGGGGGGAGGGGGGGTATTGTGGGGGGGGGGAGGAGGGGGGATTTCTGGGTGCAAAATCATAATCTGGGCAAATCAGCGCATTTTCCTTATCAAAGTGAATGGGTGTCAACTTCAAGAAAATCTGTCTTGATGTTCCAAATGAGGAATTTAAACCAAGTGAATTTTACTTAGCTTTACGAATTCAGGCCAACACAAACAGACATGCGCAATATTTTCTCAGGCAGATATTTTCTAAACCATACCATAGCTCTCAAACGATAGCGCATTGACTTGTTACTGTCAGTGAATGTAGCACACTCAATAAAGCACACACATACACAAAGGTAAAATGCTGAGCGATTTTAACCCATTTGTGCTTGGGGAAAAAAACCAACACCTTTCTCTCAACGTTAAGATTGCTACAGAGAGATTCTGCGACATGTGACGACGTTGGAAGGGCGCTAGGAGAGGGGGGACGGGGGAGGATGAAGAGAAAACACCGTCTGGCTATAGGCACAAATGGGCTAAAAAAAAAAAAAAAAAAAATAAAAAAATATATATATATATAATAATAATAATAATAATAAAACAAAAGCTAGGCGCATACACTGACTGACAACAGCAAATGCGAGAGGCATGTTCACTTTCGAAAAAATTAGAATGCAATATGTCAAAATACCTGTCTCTTTCAATGTTATAATGGATAATACATTAAAATTATAATTTAAAAAATAAAGCTCTGTATGATGTGAAACTGATCGGGAGAAAAAGCCTGAGAACGCATATTCATACAGTGGAAACTTTTAATATTATTCAAAAGAAAACAAGCCTCAGTAAAGTAGTTTTATATCGCACACACAAGATCTTGTGAGTTTTACCTAGGTTGGTGGGAAGCAACGAGTGAACAGCAGGAAACGTAAAGCATGCAACACTACATGCAAATTACGAAAATTTAAAAAACAAACAAAAAAAAAACACTACAATTATAGACATCACAAACAGGGTCGGGAAAGGGGGAATAACTCCCACTTACCCATTGGCCGGAGGAAATAGTGGGGGCAGAGTCCTGTTGTGGGAGATAAAAGATGCGAAATTTTCTACCTTAGTTTGCTAAAGCAATAGCTACCAGATCGAGTGGAATATTATAAAATGAAGATTTTGTTCTCAACTAATTGCTGGTATCACATTTTCTGACGTAGGCTTAATAATTTAAGCAATCCCAGAGATGCTAGAGGCGTTACGATTGTTTTTTCTTCACGTTCGAAAAAGTGGGAACACATGCGAGCATTGTAGAATGAATGTGTTACATTTGGGACCGAACAGAATCATACACATACAATATGCCTTGATGTGGAGTTGCTTTGTGCAACACAAATTATTATTTTTATTATTAGTGTACCAGGTGGTGTACATCTATTAAAGATAATAAAATTCAAACTGGGCACGTTGTACTGCCACATTATATATAACAAAATTCCACTCTTATGCCTATTTAAGAAAACTAAGATAAGCTTCTTTTCGTTTTGACCGCCTATTCTGTTACCATTCACGTACAGCAATATTTTTCTAATCGACAAGAGTACATTTTGAATGTTAGCAAAAATATAATGCAACACTTATGCGAGAAACAATTGAGATATCAGCTATAAGAAAATCTAACAGTAGAATCAAGCAAAAACTTTAGTTTGAAATTATGAAGTTTCTGATAGCTGTTAGTCGCACGCTAGCTACGGCGCTTACCCAAGAGGGCCTCTGCAAACCATCGAAGTTTGGTTAACACAAGGTACAAATGAAGACGACCGGAATAAACGGAGAAAACAGTACACACGATTCCGTTTGTGTTCAGAGCAAAAAATCATCGAAAATAGGTATATTTTCTTTTGTAGATTATGGGAGGTATTTCGGGAGGTAACATATAACTTAAAAAGAGGTACATAATAATTAAAGTCCAAAAAATTGTGGAGGTTGATGTAAATTAGAAATTATTACCGCCTTTGGAAATATCTAGATTATATCATGATGGGAGATACCCATAAAAAGACGAAATGCATATAATACATTGGGAAATTGTTGAGAGGAAGATCAGCAAGACTGAAGAAGAAGAACGTACAAGCCGACCGTCCCGACTTTGCTCTGCAGAAGACAAGTTTTGCGAGTGTGCTTGCAAGTGCGCATGTGCGCTCGAAATATATCTCAAGGATGGTACAGCTCTCAATACAATACACTGACGTTTTGCTGACCGAGCGGAAGAGAGAACCGTGTGACAAGACTGTGGCAGACGCTGTGCATTTTGGCTTCTGTCTGCCTAATTTCAGCTTGTATGTGCGTTTCGGCCTCTGTCTGCTCGATTTCAGCTTGTATGAGGCTATGACTGTGCATGAGTCAAAGCAGTTCGCTGTTCGGCATCACCAAAAGAGTTAGAACTGTGAGCCTGAAAATGTCCAACAATGGGTAAGGGCACCTGAATTTTGTTGGAACTGGAAATCAGTTAAGGGAAAACGATATGCTTGGCGAGAGCAGAATTTGATGAAATATACTTACTCTCCCTTTCCAGCAGAGGCTTCGGTCGAGTATGGCGGTGGAGCTTCGGCCTCTCTGGGAGCAAGCAAAAAAAATTGCGCAGACATTTATTTTAAAGATGCATAAATATAAATCACAATGTCCTCTACTAGTAAAGCGTTCGATCCGACCCGCATTAGAAACATCGCTGGTCTGCGTCCGGATAACGTCAAAGGTTTCGCAGATCCTAAAGTGGGCTACCTACTCTCTGAGATCATCTTTCTGGAAGTAGCGCATAGCACACCTAGCCGTCACGACAAAGGACAAATCGTAAGATGAGCAGCATCACATACACTCACACTGTGCCTTCACCAGTACTGCCAGCTTCCAAACAAGCCAGGTCAACCCCCAAAACACTCCCACACTCCAATCTGCCACCCCAGGATTACAAGCGGCGTTTATTTAACTTATTTGTCGAGGCCCTGAGGCCCCTGAGGCTGTAGAGCAACAATACTGATACACACAGACGGCATTGTCCTTTGTGCAGCTAAGGGAAATTTTCGGGGCACTCCAGATATCTTGGAGCTGTGCACAGTTCCTGTAGACACATGGAGTTATTCCAAAATGGCGTGTGGCTGGAACGTGCATGTTTATGTCTTCTTAATCTAACGACGAGGTGTATCATTTAAAGGATGTCTCATGTTATTCGTGTCCTGTGTTCGTGTTCAAAACCTGACGATCACCAACTCCATCACTTCCCTTGGCCGGGCCTTTCACGCTGACTCGGGAGCCGGTAGAGGAGGTAAGGGTTGGGGACAGTCAAAATTGCGATGTTGATACCATACACGAGCTTTTGAGAGAGAGAGAGAGAGAGGCAGACAGACAGACAGACAGACAGACAGACAGAGACTCACGTGGTAGGTGAACCGTAGCTGTCCTCGTACAACATCCGGCGGAAGTGCTTGGCCAGTTTGACGGCAAAAATGAGGCCAGGCATGAAGAAGAAGATACACCAGCCGATGGCCAACCAGAAGCCGTTCTGAAATGTTGGAAGGTAAGATACCGTGTACATGTCACACTGCGATTAAAAGTAGTAACGCATCTGACCCAAAGTATTATTAGACTGAGGCGCAGTGCACTCTCTCTCTCTCCCTCTCTCTCTCTAACACACACACACACACACACTCACACACACACACACACACACACACACACACACACACACACACACACACACACACACACACACACACACAATCCTTGTACCGGTACTGTGTGAGCCAATGTGCGTGGTTTACGTGAGTGTGCGTGATTGTCACTGTCATTACCAGCGGATCTACAATCCCATGACACATAGCTTCGGAAACGATGGCGTTGAAGATTGAGTACACAGGACCGCATTTGGCAACGTCTGAGCCCAGCTGTGAGGAAAACAATAACGGGTAAATTGTGTGCAAAAATGGCCTTTGATATGCATTTCCCTTCACGAAGGAACGGAAAGGTAAAATAAAATAAAAAAAGCATACAGAAATATAACAGCAAATGTGTGTGTGTGTGTGTGTGTGTGTGTGTGTGTGTGTGTGTGTGTGTGTGTGTTGTTATGCGCTGTGTGTGTGTGTGTGTGTGTGTGTGTGTGTGTGTGTGTGTGTGTGTGTGTGTGTGTGCGCGCGCGTGTGTGTGTTGTTATGCGCTGTGTGTGTGTGTGTGTGTGTGTGTGTTCTTATGCGCTGTGTGTGTGTTGTTATGCGCTGTGTGTGTGTGTGTGTGTGTGTGTGTGTGTGTGTGTGTGTGTGTGTGTGTGTGTGTGTGTGTGTGTGTGTGTTGTTATGCGCTGTGTGTGTGTGTGTGTGTGTGTGTGTGTGTGTGTGTGTGTGTGTGTGTGTGTGTGTGTGTGTGTATCTACTCAGGTACGTTTGTGCGTGCGTGGCGAAACTCTAGGATCTTATACCTTTTCTTCAACATGACGGTGGGGTGTCTATGCAAGTACTTTGTGTCGAGTATTTGTGACAGAGTCAGACAGTGATAAACAGAAAGACAGGTCACGTACCTTCGTTTTGACATCTCCGACGTAGGACTCCACATAATCAAACAGAGTGTTAACGAGGTCTTGGGTAGTCTGAAAACACACACACACACACACACACACACACACACACACACACACACACACACACACACACACACACACACACGTCTCAACTTTGAATAGAAAAAGGCTTCATTCCCTTTGTGATTTTTTTTTTCGTGCGCGTATTGAGTGTTGATTTTGTCTTTCATATAAGTAGTGTGTGGAAAGCTGCGGAATTCCAAGAACTTGTGGAACTTTACCTTTGAGATGGATAAGAGAGAGAGAGAGAGAGAATTAATGTGTCCGGCGTGTACTCACGCTGTTAACCAGATCGGTCATGAGTGCGGTATCACCCAGCTTGGTATTTGTATCATTCACTCTTGTTTCCACGACAGCAGCCTCATCCTAAAGTGAACATACATTGTTAACGGTTATTTTTTTTTAAAGTACCTTGGTAACATGACACTTGATACATACTTCTTCTTAGTCCCTTTCACTACGTCAATATCAATATCTTTGTGTGTGAAATGCATGTATTGCCCGGCGGCGTTAACACTGACCGACCAAGGATGATTTGCCAATTGGGCTGTGGTTTGATAAACTGTAACCGACACAATTTTCAATGACCAACGGCGGGATTGAAAAATCTTTAACGTGAGTAATTCCAGTCAGTAAATTTGTCAACAAGTTTTGCTAGAGTCTAGAGCCTTTGCAGAGGCTGAAACATACGGTGATGGCCTGAGACGTCCCTTGTAAGTTAGTCGCGGTGGTTTCCATTTCAACCTGCAAAACACACACACACACACACACACACACACACACACACACACACACACACACACACACACACACACACACACACGCACGCACGCACGCACGCACGCACGCACAAGCACGCGAAAGTTGATGGTGAACATATCTGTGTGTTTCTAGTGTGTGCCACATCTACAATACACTCAGCCGGAAAGGCAAAACGTATGATCACTGAAGCATCCGACCTGTCTGTGTGTGTGTGTGTGTGTGTGTGTGTGTGTGTGTGTGTGTGTGTGTGTGTGTGTGTGTGTGTGTGTGTGTGTGTGTGTGTGTGTGTGCGCGCGTGCGCGCGCGTTTAAGCGCAGTGAGTCCTTTAATATTACATAAGAATTGTTATTATCATTATTATCGCAGTTTTTTTCCACCTTTTTTTTTTAATGCCACTTCAACTTTGCATGCAGCTAATGATGTACTCGTATTTGTAGGTATGTTGTAGTGTAATTTTTTCAAGTTTTGGAGGGGTTTTTTGTTTGTTTGTTTGTTTGTTTGTGTTTTGCTTTTGTTTTGGTTTTTTTTGTTTTGAATTTTTTTTTTTTTTTGGGGGGGGGGGGGGTATGGTTTTGTTCGTTTGTTTGGTTTTTGTTGTTGTTTTTTGGGGGTTTTGTTTTTGTTTGTTGTTGTTGTTGTTCTTGTTTTGTTGTTGTTGTTTTGTTGTTATTGTTGTTTTGTTGTTTGGGTTTGTTTGTTTGTTTGTTTGTTTGTTTGTTTTTTTTTTGGGGGGGTCCCACCCGTTATGCCGTTTTATTCTCTCTGCGTGTTATTTGAACGTTTGTTTTGCCTTTCATATCATACTAACAAATCTTACTTGTCACTCAATTTGTCTTTTTTTCGTGTGTTCTTAGTCTTTGTTTGTTTTATACATTTGCTTGTTGGTTGGTTGGTTTGCACTGTAAGTTGTTTGCTTGCTTTCTAATAATTATTGTTTTACACGGATATAATTATGAAAACCATACCAATGTGGCTATCAGTGGGGACAAATAGGTCGTTCCATCGTTCGGGGTACCCTGGAAAGTATAAAAAAGAGATTGAAAGGAACAGCGAAAATCTCGGCGAATATGGTGGTGTAAGAATAAGTAAATGAATAAAATTAATGTATTAGTTTTCAAAGAGTAGCCGGCCCGGTGTGCGTGGTACTAATAAGAGCATTGTTCGAGAGAGACGTGCTAGAGAAAGGAAAAAAAAAAACAACAACAACACACACACACACACACACACACACACACACACACACACACACACACACACATATATATATATATATATATATATATATGTACATATATTTGTGTGTGTGTGTGTGTGTGTGTGTGTGTGTGTGTGTGTGTGTGTGTGTGTGTGTGTGTGTGTGTGTGTGTGTGTGTGTGTGTGTAAACTGAAAGGGTAAAATGATAATAATATAAAGAGATAAAAGAGAGAAGAGAGAGAATGTGGGGTGGATGGGTGGGTGGGTGTTTGGGGGTTTAACGTACTTTTCCACCACATACGGGTGATATCAAAGACGGGGTAACGATGAAAAAAGCTAGCACAAACATTTGGCCCCAGCCAGGATACGAACTCACGACCCAAGCATTACAAGTCCAACGCTCTACCATTCGACCACCCCCGGCTCCCAGAGAGAAAGAGAGAGAGAGAGACTTACCGTATTTTCGGCGTCAATACCATCACGAGCATTTATCACTTGGGTTTTCAAAGTTGTTATCTGGAAATGGTAAAAGAAAATGTGTAACAATATTTCGTAAGTAAGTAAAATTTTTGCATAGAAGCTTAATACGCCGGCTGAGCAGAAATGAGAATAATTCATTCAAATCTAACTGTGGCCCAATCTAATGAAAAAGGCAACACACATAAAAGTATTCCGTGCATATCTGGCTGTTCTATCTGAATTGTATAGGTCTGCAGGTCTATCGGGCACAAAAGTAATCTTTAAACTCGCTTATTTCATGATTTCACAGAACACAACATTTATTTTGTTCCGCTTGTTCATGCACACTTGAAATAGTGTGATTTATTCGTGGAAGGTCAGATAACCGTCTAATGGGAGCGTATCTGGTCAACGACCAATGGCCAAGAACGGGCCTGTAGTCACTGCGTCACAGCCACAGTGGAACAGGGGTCTGTGCCCTGAGCAGACAGGAGAAGGTCAGTAGGCTGAACTCGAATGTTGTTATTCCAATGGTCTGCTTCAGTCCTGCGTGTAGCTGTGCCGCGATGTTCGCCGTTCATTATGACGGGTTTGGTTACTAGCCAACCATTTCTAAGCTTAAACACAGATCATTTCAGTTGCAAAACAAACGTATTTGTAAACAACGCTAGCAACATCAAGATACATATTAACGACACTGGGCAATCGCCATAGAACTCTACGAAGCGTGTCGTCCGATAAGAATTCCTCGATTCTTTCATATATGCCGACACTGTTAACGTACTCTACGACAACTAACATTCTTCTTCTCTTATTACTATTATTGTCAGTATTACTTACACTGGTTTTGAGATCTCCGAGGGCAGCTGTTGTGGCTTTCAGGTCATTAACTGCAGCAGAAACATCTATTGTGGCTGATGCCTCCTGTACTGTCTGGGACATATTCAGATTCTCTAAGAGGTTGAGGTCCTGAAACAAACACGTACACACACACACACACACACACACACACACACACACACACACACACACACACACACACACACACACACACACACACAAGCACGCGAAAGTTGATGGTGACTACAGGTGATGGTGATGGTAACACGCACGCACGCACGCACGCACGCACGCACACACACACACACACACACACACTGTGTGTGTGTGTGTGTGTGTGTGTTCTCACTGAGGTACATTTCGTCTAACAACGAATGCCAAAAAGAAGTAACCCGGTGGATCAGCATTTGTCTATCAGTCAGGTGCCTGTGAACTCTCACAACTAATGAAAGAACATTGTCTTCCAGAAAAGGCAAAAGTATATCTTTGAAAAGTGACTTTAAAAACCTACCAAACAAATTACCGCCATTTTGCAAGGTTGACTGACACGAGCAAGCTAGACTTCCCAGTGAACGTAAACACTAAGTTCATCCAGTATTTCAACACACACTCACACACACACACACAAACGCATGCGCAAAAACAAACACTTACGTCCTTGAATTCCTGAATTTTTTCCAGACTAGAGGTCACGACAGGTTCAAGTCCAAGCACTGTGTAAAGTGTTTCATCCGCCTTACAGCCGCTGCATCATCATCACCATAATCATCATCATCATCATCATCAACAACAACAACAACAACAAAAACAACGACGACGACGACGACGGCATGGTCGTCGTTGCCGTCCGTTAAAAATATTGGTATTTCACTTTGAGAAGCACGCGTCATCGTGGTCTTTTTCCCTCTTACCCCCACATCCACAAGCATTGCGTGTGGTGGTGCAAAATAGTGTGTTTGAGAGAAAACAAACTGAGATGAAATTCGGGTGTAACGCAAAAAAAAAATTATATATATATATATTCCCACGACGGACATACTCGAGAGTAAAATTCCTGGAGAGAAATTCTTATCCCTTTCCGAAAAAAAAATTACTCGACTTTTAAAACGACAGACTTTTGCCCACAACAGGTATACTTCACTATTCAAAGAGAAGAAACTGCTTAGCGCGGGAGTACTTCTTTCTTCATAATTTTTTACGAGATTTTTACTTCGTGTAACACTTGGAGACACTTCCCTAATGTGTGTTAAAAGTACAATGTTTAAACAGTATTTATCATGGCAATATTGTACACAGGAAGAGATTGTACAGTGGTTCATCACACACACACACACACACACACACACACACACACACACACACACACACACACACACACACACACGCGCGCGCGCGCGCGCGCGCGCGCGCGCGCGCTAATAACACTCAAAAGAAAATACAGTCAACTTCGATGACCCACTCAGAAATCTTTCTACGCGGATGTGCGTTTAAATTTGTGTGCTTACTCCATGACTTTTGAAATGCCAGTGCTGATCGTGTCCCCATTCAGATCGAAAGAGATGTTCTTCAGATCCATGCCCATGTTCAAACTAGACGTGTACTGTAATAAGACAAAAAAGACAAACTGACAAGAAGAATGCAGGCTGCTTGGTTCAAAGCGCCGCGAACAGCGCGCGCACGCACGCACACACACACACACACACACACACACACACACACACACACACACACACACACACACACACACACACACACACACACACACACACAGAGTCTGTGCCAGGCAAGGCACATGCTTGAGAGTCAGAAGAAGGCCAAGCGATGTCAAAAGCGGACTTTGAACTTACTTCCTCAACCTTGCTGAGATCGTCAAATGTCTGACAGACGTAACGCTCCGTAAGCGATCCGAGCATGTACATCAGCGTGGTCAGCAACATGAGGAAGGCCCCGAATATGAAGATGAGACCCACAGCCCTACACACACACACACACACACACACACACACACACACACACACACACACACACACACACACACACACACACACACAAAGGGAAATGTACATACATATTTTTTCCGTTCCTTTATACAGTATCTAAATATATAAGACAACATCTCACACAAAGGGAAATGTACATACATATTTTTCCCGTTCCTTCATACAGTATCTGAATATATAAGACAACATCTAGTATTTTTCACCGAATTAAAGCATTCCAATGAATAACCCATTCATTTCTGAGTTGAAAAAGTAAATAATACCTCACTCAAAATAATAAGTGTCCAAAATTAATCAGTCAAAACAGGTCAAGCCAGCTCAAGACCTGGGGCGCCGTATGGGGGTCACGAGATGTGCGTTTATCACTAGTCGGATACGCTTGACAAGCTGACATGGTACGTTGAAGATTTTCAAAGAACTTACGCCATAAGCATGATACCGCCGCAGTTGGACGCGGCCCCTCTCTCCGTGGGCTTGGCGTTGGCGCTGCCACACAGAATTCCCAGCACGATGCCGAACAGCATGAGAACCGCGATAAGCATCAGGAACGACGCCAAACCAACGCCAGCGTACCATCTGCAACATTAATGGCATCAGTTCAAAACTCAAGAGCAATTATTGTCAAATGTAAAATTGTGTCCTTGTTAACATAAGTATCATTGACTGTGTCAACGAAATCGCCGTCGTTATTGTCGTCGTTAGTGGCGATGTGGCAGTCGACGCTGTTGCTGTCTTCGGTTACTGATGGTGGTGGTGGTGGTGGTCGTCGTCGTCGTAGTTGTTGTTGTCGTTATTGGTGGTGATAGTCGTTGTCATCGTCGCTGAATGACCCCCTGCTATGGTGACGGTTCATACAAAAGTGCGCGTTATTTACCGCATGAACCTTCATTTCCACTAACCTGTATTTATCGTACGGCTCAGCAAGGCTTGTGAAACTATCAACCATATCTTTGTAGGAGTCCATGTCACTCGCCATCTGGAAAAGAAGAATTTTGCATATGTCGCCTATTATAGAATCGTGTTACTGTTAGTCTCGTACTACACATGTACAAAGACAAGACTTCGATGGTATATGAAATCACACACCGACACCGACACACCGACACACACACACACACACACACACACACACACACACACACACACACACACACACACACACACACACACACCAAGATAGGCAGGCATGATTTTCACTTACGTTCGTCTTGAGCTTGTCCACCTGATCGAGCATGGGTTTGATCTGATCGTTGTAGATCTTGTCCATTTCAGTTCCAACCTCAATATCTGCCGAAATGCAAATCGGTGAAATAGGAAAGTGCGGACTAGATTTCATCGCAACCACCTTCAGATTTCGTGATCGTGATCAATAACTTCCCTGCTCCGCCCACTAGTACCAGCAAACTGAAATACTGTGTAACTAAATGCACAATACGTTAAAAATGAAAATAATATAAACTCACTGTCGGTAGCTTTTTTCACTTCAGCTTCGATATTACCATCCAGTTCGGTCTTCAACTGCAAAAAGCGTGAGGGGAAAAAAATGTGCCTTACTCATTTGAACACACACACACACACACACACACACACACACACACACACACACACACACACACACGCGCGCGCGCGCGCGCGCGCGCGCGCGCGCCAAAATCAACGGCATTCGTTTATTTACATTATCAATTTCTATTTGCATTTTCTCCAATATTCACGATAGAGACTCATCAAATCTATAAATGGTACCCAACAATGGCGATTGAATTTCAGACTTGATTTTCAATAACTCGTGCTTTTATTGTTAACTTGTCAAAGTGTGTGTGTTGGGGGGGGGGGGCGTACCGTGCAATATATGAGCTTGGGTCTATGAACAGACACTAATCATTTGGACCCTTCAAACTATATATAACGCAAACTGACACTGAAACACTATCACAGCACTGACCGAGTCAAAGACATCCGTTGTAACTTTATCCCTGAAATTTCGCAGCTTAGTCTCCATATCGTCAAAGGGCAGATTTTCCTGCAAAAGCAAATCGGTAAGTAATCACAAACTCAAGTACTGATGGCGAGCGTGCCTTATCTTGTTTTAATCCGTCAGTCTGTATCACACTCCCAGCTTCGACCCGCCATTGTCCACTTTTTAATCCCGACTCAAGTTTTTTTTTTGGTATGTTATGTGTAGTTTATGTACGCGCCCTGAGCTCTTGTGAGATGGGGCGCCACAAATAACCTTTCTTCTTCTTCTTTTTATTATTTGTTTAGGGAAGCATATGTTTAGTTTTTCCCGTTCCGCACAGCCCCAAACTGATCAGGTGTGTGTGTGTGTGTGTGTGTGTGTGTGTGTGTGTGTGTGTGTGTGTGTGTGTGTGTGTGTGTGTGTGCGTGCGTGCGTGCGTGCGTGCGCGCGTGCGTGCGTGCGTGCGTGCGTGCGTGCGTGCGTGCGTGCGTGCGTGCGTGCGTGTAATATCACTGATGGTTATGTCTTCCTTAAGCGTGTTCTTAACTGTACGAACCAGAACTTCGGCAAATTTGTTCGGCAAACATGCACTGAGTACGAATACAGCAACTGCAAACTTGTACTGTAGTCCGATAGTTCCGACGAACGCTGTTCTGTTTCTTAACTAACTGTTAACGATAAGCTGAGACAGTTTTGGTCGTGTAATGTTTCAGGAACTCGTAGAAAGTATACCGTAGAAAGTCTACAAAATATCCTTAAAAATTGTACATTCTATGAATTTGGCAGTTGACTGTATACATTCTACGCGGGTCATTCTATACAACACATGCATGTAGTAGCAGTAGTAGCAGTAGTAGTCAGGTAAAATGTGGTGTAGAGGATCAGAGGATGTTCATTTATGCACGTGCATTGGTTTCCATCTAAGGTCGATGAAACATGCGTGCTTGTGTGTTCGTGCGTGAGCGCGTGCACACATGCGTGTGGGTGGTACTTACTAGCGTAGTTATTTCCGGATCAATGCAGTTGGTGACAGGGCACCCTGCACTAATTGGCCTAAGGGAAGCAACAGCTGAGTCACGCTGGCCTTTCGCCGTCGCAGTCGTAGCCTCCAAGTCGTCGATCTGAACCACAGCCTGATCGCTTACTGCCATACGACGGAGCAAAACACGTTACTTCACACGACAAATGTATCTTCAGTCGAGGGAAAACTGCGTGCAGAATGCTTCAGCCCACAAAGAAAATCAGCTTTTGCTTGTTGTTTGTTTGTGTCAAAGACGAACGTCAGAGATCATAATTATGGTACTTAATTAGGGTGTTAGAGTGTTAAGCGAGCATCTCAGAGACATGCTCGCTTAACACTGCAGCCATGATAGAAGATTTAAGTCTTTAATCTTATCCTCTTCGGATGGATAGAAGAAGAATAAAATACTAGAAATCAGTTAGGATAAGATAATGGCAACGATGTGTGTAAAATACGTTGCACTCACATGTGGAAATCTTGTCAAGGGGCTCATCCAGATTTACGATGGCGTTAATCTCCGTAATGAGACGTTCAGATATCTCAGTGGATGCATCTGGACGTGGAACAAAACATGTTATTCTAAGGGTTAGGTCAGGAAACTGTAATCTGCAATCATATTTAATTTATGTTTCATTTATGCACCTAAGCACTCTTATCTATTGCTGCTAGTGCTCGCTCGACGGGTCGAGTTCTGTGCCTACTGAGGACACACACACACACACACACACACACACACACACACACACACACACACACACACACACACACACACAATCCTTGTACCGGTACTGTGTGAGCCTCGCGCGTCTCAAGTATGAATCAGAAAAAAGGCTTCATTCTCTCTATGAATTTTTTTTTCACTTTCACAAAGATGTGTCAAAACATCTAATTGGTGGTCATTTTTTAAAAATACATACTTCCAACATAGTTTTTGAGGACATCGCTCAGGAATACAAAGTTTGTGTCGCCCAGTCGTGTGAATTGCTGAAACAAACAAACAAACAAACAAACAAAATCACAGCAAAGCAGCGACCACTGACTGTGCCTGTCCTTCGGCGGCAGTTAAGGGGCAATCCTAGTTAAACTTACATTTAAAAAGATAGAATAAGCTTCACAATGGCAGGCTTTGTTCATAGTGCCCTGTTGGTGCTGTTGAACATCTGCCGCTCGAAGACCTTCACAATGCACCCCTGTCAGGTGTGTTGTTTTCCCAAATCGCCTCACAGAGGGGAAGTTCCGTGTTGGAGCAGTCTTTTCTCCCACTGCCTCACAGGCATGTTGTCTCCATTGGCAACTAAGGAATTTTCTTTTCTACCTTTCTCGGTCTATCCCTCACAAGCTCATTCACCTGTCTCTTTCTCTTTTAAACCTCCAGGCTTTAGCCGTTCTGTCTTTCCTTTCATCTCTCAACTGACTTCTAAGTTCGACCCTTTCATCTATATTTCATCTGTTTTAAGCACTCACTCACGTCTGCATTACCGGTGGTTAGGAATAAGTTATGTTGAGGATATATGCTGCGAACTGGTGTATTGCGCCTAGGAGATGGTAAGTTCCAATATTTGCTGTATATGCGTTTAGTATTTATGTTCGGTTTACCTAGTTCTAATTGATATTGTTTTCTGCGCTTTATTGTAGTCGGGAGTTCGATAAATTAGCATGGAGGTGCAGTGTCTCCTGCATGTCCTAGATCTATACTGCCCTGTAGACCAGTTCGCATCATTTGTCCAACGTTACATTTGGGGGGTTTTGTTGTTGTTTTTTGTCAAGTAGTGCAGGCGCGCTTACCCGCGAATTAGTCTTTGTTGCTTGCGCGGCGTTTAAACCCTGAATACTCACTCGCTCACTCCCCCACTCGCCACTTTCAGCCATGGCCGTAGGCCCTCATGAAAAATAAACTTTCTGTCATTGTCGGCATTGCCTCCATCTCCCAACCATGCAAGCGACTCACCGAGTGGATGTTGTCCACGAAGGCCTGTACGTCGTCCACAGAGTCACTGAAGGAGTCGTTCAGACCCCCCAGATTTTTAGATACCTGGTCGCTGGTCACAAACGTGCACGCAGCACCAGCCCTGTTTGACACAGACAAGAGGAACAAGGTTAGGTAGCAATCAAGTCAAGTCAAAGTTTATTTCAAAACCCCGTTGGGGGTACATGAAACAAGAAATTAACATATAGATCAATCTCACCACACCGGCCAACATACATCATAGTCACTCGCACACACGTTTTGCAGGGCTCATACATACATACATACATACATACATACATACATACATACATACATACATACATACATACATACATACATACATACATACATACATACATACATACATACATACATACATACATACATACATACATACATACATACATACATACATACATACATACATACATACATACATACATACATACATACATACATACATACATACATACATACATACATACATACATACATACATACATACATACATACATACATACATTACATTACATTACATTACATTACATACATACATACATACATACTACGTACAAATATACAAATGTACATAATGGAATGGAATGGGATGGGATGGGGTGTGCCTAATACACATACCTACATGCATACCACATACATACATACATACATACATACATACATACATACATACATACATACAATCGGGCGACTATGTACCATCGGGTTTCGCTATACGCTTACCATCTGTAATGACCCGATAAAAGCTAACCGAGACCTGAGCCGAGACAACTAATCGCCTAGAAGGAAAAAACAAACACGCTCGGTGACAAGGACAGTGGACAGTTCTGAACGACTTTGTGGTCAACGTGCTATATCACAGTGTGCACAGAAGCGGTGAGTTCTGTCGCATTCACCAGCACAATACATTTTCAGCCTTTTTCAGAGATTGTTGCGTGCATGAGTTGTCTCCCTTGCCGCAACAAGGACGCATTTTACGTGGCAGAGGACAAAGTTGCCACGAAAAATGCATGCATGCTGCGGTTCTGTGTATGCATGGGGGATAACTCATGCAGACAATCTCTGAAGCAAGTACGACAAACCTATTATTATTAGCAGTATTGTTTTTGTTGTTGTTTTACTAACTTGATACGTACACAACAAACATGGCCAGCACGAACAAAATTGCGGAGAAGACGTAACGTTTGCACTTTGCGTTGTCGTCATGCTTCTGCAATCTTTTCCCGCCACAGTTTCCACAGCAACGGCAGCAGCAGAAGCAAAGAGCGACGATGGGGAAGATGAAAACGAAGAGCAGACCAATCGCAAAGCAGATCATGAATCCGATGAAATCTAATGCAACCTGCCACAGAAACAGAGAGATGATAGTCATCGTCACCCTCATCGACTTAGTCGTTGTAATCACTGGTTCCTGGGCGTAATCGCTGATCGCCGTTGTAATCGTCGTCGTTGTGATCTGTTTTTTTTTAGATATCAGAATCGTTCACCTAACGTCTTTAACGTCATAACTGTCACCACAACCTCTATGGTCTTTTTAGTCGTGATCCGGCGAAACATGAACAGGCTGATATTCTGTACACACAGGGACAGTGTGTGTGTGTGTGTGGGGGGGGTCTCGAAACCACGGGAAATCATTCTTGTGGCCTCTCTACGCACGATTTTGCTTGATAAAGAACTTTTTTGCATCCGTTCCCAAAGCCTCAGCTTTATTACTAGTGGTTATTTGTGGCCGTTTAGTTTTGTAGTTTTGTAGCTTTGAATCAATGCGAAGTTCGAATTTACATATTTGTAATTTTTTGGTTTTTTCAAAATCTAAAATCGTCCTTTTCTTCGCAAACACTTCGAAAAAGGTCCGATTTTTGGGTGCCCTTGATAAACTGGCTACAGCTTTCACTTTGAGACTTTTCTGCCTTCCCCTTACTTATTACAGCTTCCAAGCAAAAAGTCGTTTTGTCAAAGGTTTTGCAAGTTATTTTGTTTTGAAGCTGGTTACTGCGCCCGCTGCGGTGACACCCAAAAGGAAGAATGTAGGCGGTTTCCAGTCTCTCCTATCTCCTGTCTCCGATACACAGTAGGCGCACAGCCGACTGAACGGCCACTGAGTCCGTCAGTAAACACCGCAAACAACTCTCAAACAACCATAGGAAACCGTAATTACGAAATGTTAAGCAAATGTAATTTCCGTAATTATTTTTTAAAAAATGTCAACAGACTTGATGGTTCTATTTCCATCAACCCCTAAGACACAGCCCAGTTGAAATATTTTTTTCACCCAGTTTGTTTGTCGTCTCACGTGGTCAAAAGGACGTAACGCTTTTTAAAGCAGTGTCAGCCCCGATGGCCCAGCGAGTTCTTTACACTGAACGACCAACGACCATGTGTCTATTACCAGAGACGTTCAATTCAATTCAATAATAATTTAAAAAAATATTGTCTGAATGTTTCGTTTGGATCGTCTTAAACGTAGAAACAATAATACAAAGATTCTTAAATTTCATTCAGGAAAATGTCAACTAAAGAACATATTAATAAGTAACTGAATAAAGTACATGTATATCAATAATAAGAATAATAGAATTTCTTCTGTGTCTCTGTTACTACAGTGTGAACTTAAAATGATTGTTTCTAGCGACTTGTTTTGGTTTTAAAAATGTCTGTCAGCATAATAATGGAACAGAAACAAATTAATCGCTTACTTCCTGTGCAGCGGTCATCATGTCGATTTTACCATCCATGAGGTCCTTCGTTTTGGCTGTAATCAGAAAGGAAATATATGGATTGAAGGTATTGCACTGAAATAAGTCAAACAATCAATCAGTCAATGAATCAATCAATCAATCAATGAAATCAATCAATGAATCAGTTTTGTTGTATGGCTGTTTATCGTTTAGAATTTGCCTTCCTAATTTTGATGATGATTTTGTGATGTTGTCCGTTGTTTTTCATTTGCCTTCGTCGTGTTTTTGTTGTTGTTGTTGTTGTTTTCGTTGTTTTACTTCTGCCCAGCAGGTACCAAAAGAAACAATTCCACTTCATGTGTATCAAGTGGACGATAAAGACACTTCGGATTCCGGGAGAGTGTGGGGAAGAACGAGAAACGCGGTATTCAACAGTCGGTATATGGCTTCCTTATTTTCCAGTATATGAGGCTTAAGTCTGAACACGCGCTGACCTGATGTCATTTCATTAAGCATGGTCAGTAAGCTGGCGGTGCAGATCTGTTGCTAGGAAACCCGGACCATGGCAATACCGGTACTGGCTAATGCTGCTGTAGGTTGCTGGTAGCTGAACATCGACTTCGAAGCACCTTGAATGCTGGTGCTCTCTCTCTCTCTCTCTCTCTCTCTCTCTGATGCCATGATTTTGTGTATAATTATGCTTGCCGCGCAAGCATGTGTGTGTGTGTGTGTGTGTGTGTGTGTGTGTGTGTGTGTGTGTGTGATCTCCTGGTCTTATAATATTTCTTTTCTTTTCTTCATTTTCTTCTTGTTAAAGTTATATAACGTAAAATAGACAATCAAGGTATTATATGCCCTTCGCAAATCTTTATCTATTGCAACACGTAAACAGACAAACACTGAAACAAGAATAAGCAAACACACGAACAACAAACACAACCGTGGAAGATCTGAACAAAGTCCTGTCAAAACAGATTGATCTAGGCCGATCAAAACAACCCACAACCTTTCCAAAAAAACAAAACAAACAAAAAAAAAAATGGATTTAATCACTCCATTCATTTCATAGACATGTCTATGAAACAAGTTCTGTTGCCCAATAAGTTGTCTCCCGGAGGTTCAGCCCCTCCGGCTTTTGACGTCTCGTCTCATTGCACCTTGTGTGTTCGGCTTTCAAGACTCCTGCTTGCCTAGTCCAACTCTGTTTACAGAACGTGTTGTGAGTTCAGTTCGTGTGCTTTTCAAGGCTCACAAGATTTTCTCTTCTACTGCGGAACGCTTGGCAATTATCAAAGGGGGATATCAGGTAAGCAGAGGTACACATTACTCTGCACACGTTGCAAAACAGCATTCTTGTCTCTCGCGATCAGAGACTGACACTTCCTGCTCAATATTGGTAGGTGTCATAGATATTTTATTCTGCAGCGGCCGATCTCGGGAGCTCGGAATAATCCGTACTAGGGTAAATAGGGGGTCTAATTGCAACAAACTTGTGTTTGTTCACGTTGTGATTTAGAATTTCTGTAAATTCGGCTTCCCTAGTGAGATAACCTCCTTTCCAACCTCGACCTTTACCCCCCCCCCCCTAAACACACACATACATTTCCCACCTCCATTCCCACCCCTAAAATCCAAAATGGCAATGATTCTTGAACTCATAAAACCTTCGTTACCACCTTCGGTCTGTTGTAATATTTTTCCTCTTTTCTTAATATCATAGAAAACATTGCGCGTGAAATTATGCTGATATTCGTGCTGGCCTTTTTCTCGTTGACCCGTCTTTGATATCACCCATAAATGGTGGGGGGGGGGGGAGGACGTTAAACCCTCAAACACCCACCCACCCTAAAACACATGAGACAATTCATACGGCAACTTTATCGTTAATAAGTCTTACACTTCAGTGCAAACACACAATTTTGCAAAAACAATCTGTTTACGTGGTCATTACTGTGTGACAAGAAGAAATCATTTAGCGGTGTTGCAACAGTTACACAAAGACATGACACTGATAAGCAGCCTAAAGGGACGATAAAGTAGTCTTAAAATGGCTGTATCAACAATACTCTTCGAACGAAATGATTTTCAACTTCTTATTGCCTCTTCTTATGTTTGGTTTACGGCAGAATTAGATAGAGGGGTTGGGGCAGAAGCTATAGTTTGGAGTTCCACATGGTGGGCAAGGTGGCCTGCAGTGTACCGCTAGTAGAACAGCAGTATACCACCGACACACACACACACCCATGGGCTAGCCCTTGAAGTCACGGTGCCTGGGAGTTCATTGCCAGTTATCCAGCAGTGTACCGCCAGTTGTCCACGAACTCATGGGCTGACCAGCAGGTACCCCTGAGTTTACCGCCAGTTATACGCACACTCATGGGCTAACCCAGGAGGTACCGAGGAGTTTACCGCCAGTTGCCCCGGAGTTTACCGCCAGTTGCCCAGCGGCAAACCATGAGACCCCCACGTGGTGCCGCGGTGCAAATCCAGTGGGCGCCCTTCAGTTTTCCCAAGAGTTGCTCATGGGTTATACCATGTGGGCTCCCATATAGGGGGCCTGGGATATGCTAACTGGGAGACAGCAACAGAGTTGGGAGGGTAGGACGGGGGGTGGGGTGGCGTGTAAAGGATTTTTTCTCTGGTGAGGCGTGTCGTACGTCCACTTGTTTCGGTGTTCTCAATGTAGACAACGTTAAGCAAGACGGTAAACATAGGTATTGCAGCCTATCCCTTTTTGTCAAAGTGCCAGCGCCAGCAAAATCCCTCGGCTTTTCCGGGTCTCGAATTTATTGACGGCCTCCGTGGTGGCGCACGGTCTGTGAAGCTCTTTGTCCTCTGAAACGCATGTAATTGCGTGCTATATCCGCTTCAATGCCTGTGACAAAAACACCAAAGGCCCATGACTCACGCCTGGCTGCTTTGAAATATAATTGATTGCTTGGTTAGTTGGCTGTTTGAATGGCTGTTTGGTTGGCTGGCTGGCTGGTTGGTTGGTCATTTGTCTGGATGGATGGTTTGTTGGTAGCTCGGTTGGTAGGATGGTTGGTTCCGTGGATGAGTCTTTAAGCGCGTTTTCCATCACATAAAGATGATAGCCAAAGACGGGGGCAACGAGGACAAAAGCTAGCACAAAATATCCGGCTCCGAGCCAAGAGCCGACCCAAACATCTAGAAAAATCTAACTGTACGAGCTCGGCTGTCCCAGTTTATTGTTGCCAAGCGCTTAATGTGCAGTATTACATGTCTCTTACAGTTATGACGAAGCCATTAGGCAGTTTTTTTTTCTCTGATATTTGTAAAGTGGCATTACTCATTTCAAGGAAACAGGAAACGGAGGAATTCGAATGTGGGTGGGAGACGGCATTGACTAAGCAACAACGTTAGACTACAGGGCAGAATAATATCCTGAAGAAAACAACTCAAATTCGACATGGTTACACTGGCCTTTTCGATTGATTGGCACTGTGTCAGCGGGGTATGGGGTAGGGTTTTAATGCGAGGAGCGGGGGTGGGGGAGGCTGTTTGTCTCTTACCAGCACTCCAAAACGTCTGCCTTATGCTATTTGTCCATTTACAATACAATACAATACAATACAATACAATACAATACAATACGATACAATACAATACAATACAATACAATACAATACAATACAATACAATACAATACAATATCTTTATTGTCCATTTTACATTACGTAAAAGAGACATTTCTCTTTTGCAGTACAGCCTCTGACAGTGCATGAAAATGTCAAAAGCCACTGTGCTGCATGGGTCATCGACAGAGTCGCGCCCCCAGTGACAATTTGTTATACATAGCTTCGAATTTACCAGTCAGGTCAAACATTTCCAAGGTTGCACAAATTCCCAACACACTCGTGTGTCCTATACTTCAGGAATTTGCTCTTCAATATTTGTACGGACACAGGAGTCAAGCAAGTCACACACCGTCGTTTTGAATTTTGCTCGACACAAGATTAGCAGCAGGTATATCAGCAGACAAAGAGTCGCCCTTCTAATGTTTCTGCGCACACAACAGTCATGTCAGATCGGGTGGCAACCACCTGCTAAGAAAATAAGAAATTTTTGTGGCCATGCCAATGCAGTGCTTGCCTCAATATCAGTAGCAAATATCCATCAAACAATGTGTGAGCGTCTTTTAATGTTTTCGCAAACCCGTCAGGTCAGATTACAATCACCCGCAAAGAAAATAAAACATTGATTGCGGCCAGTACAAATGGGTCACGGTGCCAGGTTAGCGGCACGGTTCATTGAGCTTGCTTTCTTGTTTGACAGGCTTTGCTAGGCAACCATTGAACCGCTGTAGACAATTGACGCGACAGTTTTCGGTGTAACTTCCGTGAGCGGTGGGCCACGACCAATCAGAGTCCATGTTGTTACCGTAGACAACACGATCAGTCAGCATACATTAACAGACATTTTATCGGGCTGCGTGGAATCTTGCCAGTACCGGCTTTCCGAAAAACACAGCATGCTGTGTCTTGTTTGCTGAAAATATCTTTATGGTCATGTTTTTGAAAGAACTGGCAGCCATCATGGTGCCCCCACCCCCATCTCTCTCTCTCTCTCTCTCTCTCTCTCTCTCTCATGCATTATGATGTGATTTTATTCCCTCTGTCGTTCGGGAAGCCGGGGTGGTCGAATGGTAGAGCGCTGGACTTTCAATGCTCGGGTCGTGAGTTCGTATCCCGGCTGGGGCCAAATGTTTGTGCTGGCTTTTTCGTCGTTGCCCCGTCTTTGATATCACCCGCATGTGGTGGAAAAGGACGTTAAACCCCCAAACACCCACCCCTCTGTCGTTCAGTAACCAGAAGAATGAGTATAGCGTTCACAGGTATTTGCGGGTTCGTTCACAATGACCTTGAATGCAATTTGCCTTTCTTGGGAGCGTAAAAAAAAAAAAAAAAAAAATCCACGTTAGAGGCCGGTATGCATGCAGGTCACAATAAAGGATCGGGACTTTATTTTGCACTTCAGAACTTAAGTACCGTCCCAAGTGTAACAGGAGAAGCCTTCCATTTTAATCCCTTTATCAAACAGCTTTCAAACATCATTGAATGCTTTTAAGGGGTTAAACGTAGGTTCTCGGTGGCGAGAGTGGATGTGGGGGAGACGTTTCAGGATAGCTATGCGCCAGAAACAAAGACATTCGACAACAGCATGCTTTGTACACAATTTACTTTGGAAATATGCAAGTTAGAATGATAGGATTGGGCGGAGTGCTATCATTATTACTTGAAAAACTCAAATTTTGTGGGTTGTTGTTGTTGTTGTTGTTGTTGTTTTGTTTGGGGGGTTGTTTGCTTGTTTGTTTGTTGTTGTTTTTGTTGTTGTTTTTTTGTTTTTGTTTGTTTGTTTGTTTGTTTGTGGGGGGGGGGGGGTGTGGGTGTTGTTGTTTTGGGGTTGCTTTTTTGTTGTTGTTGTTGTTGTTGTTTGGTTGTTTTGGGTTTGTTTGTTCTTTTTCTTGGGGGGGGGGGGTGTTTTTGTTTGGGGGGATTTTGTTGTTGTTGTTGTTGTTGTTGTTTTTGCTGTGCTGGGAGCTGCTAGATCTGGTGATCACTCTTCCCATGCAGGTACAGTTCTCTCCCCTGCAGCGTCCATTTCCCTATTCGTTCCCTTTGAGAACTTTTCACTGCTGTAATCATCACTTGCTCATTTTTTTTTTTTTTTTTACTTGAAAACAAACAAACAAACAAACAAACAAACAAACAAAACAAAACAAAACAACAACAAAAAACCCGATTGCCCCCTTAGGCTTGTACAGCGCCATGCCAAGAGGGTGAGTGGGTGTCTGGGGGTTATAACGTCCTTTTCCACCACACGGGTTATATGTATATCAAAGACGGAGGAGCGACAAAAGGCCAGCACAACTATTTGGCCCCAGCCGGGATTCGAACTCATGACCCTAACTTTGAAAGTCCAACGCTCGCCATGTCAAGAACATCTATGCATAGATAAAAACAATAAAAGAGTATTGTTGTTGTTATTGCTGTTTTGGTGTTGTTTGTTTGTTGATTTTCATAAGTAAAGGGAAATCGTTTTGGGCTATTTGGATCGTTGAACCACCCTTTTGCACACAAGTGCGGACAGATAGTGTACGTACTGTGAGTATTATCACAAACCGACAACCTTACAACTGACCTTAACGAAATATCGGCGCTAGCTGGTAGCCATTTGTGATGGGCTACCACAAAAGGTGGACAAAGTCGCCCAGCAACTTTTGAGAAATTGCAAAAACAAATGGAGGCTGGCCAAATTTAGCGGCTTTGAGGTTGTTTTTTGTTAGGGTGTTTTTTGTTTGTTTGTTTGTTTTTTTGTTTTTTTGTTTTTTGTTTTTTTTTTTTTTGGGGGGGGGGGGTTGTTCGGGGGTTGTTTGTTTGTTTGTTTGTTTGTTTGTTTGTTTGTTTTTTTTTGGTTTTGTTTTTCATTTTCGGGTCCTGGAACAGCTAATACAACTTCTGTGAAAGTTTCAAAGCTGACTGTAGCTTATAAACATGTTAAAAACGAGCATATAATACAGCCACGCCATGCTGGTATGATTCCCACGTCACGCTTTACCAGCCATTTTCTCAACATGGCCGCTTTTCAAGAGCAAGTTTTCAACAAATAATTATATCTCGGGCCCACACCATGCTACAGAAATAATTATTAGACCAAAACAAAGCTTATTTTCTGCACGTGTTAGTGATACCAGTAACTCCATATCTCCCAAATCACCCTTTGTCCCCCTTTTGGTGGAGCACTTTGGGTGGAGCACTTTTGGTGGAGCACTTGGTGCAAATGGCATATAATGTGGTGTTTATGTTTATGTTTTGTGTTTATGTTTATGTTAATGTGTTGTTATTGTGGGTTTTTTTGTTTGTTTTATTTTTACAAGTTTATGTAATTTAGACAAACACATTCGCGTATTGAAAAGTGTCCATTCAAGTTCAGTTTTAGTTTTCTTTGTTGCTTCCGTGTTTCGTTGTTGTTGTTTTGTTTTCGGGTTTTTTTTTAAATCAAGGTTGCAAGTGATCCTTTCATACTTGCAATAGTTATTCCATATACACATATACAGCCACATGACATTTTTGTCAGTCCCGCTTATGAAGCAATTAAAGATCCTTAGAGGTCGCTCGGGGTCTCAAAACATGCGTCAAAGACTTCAAACACTAGAGAGTACCACCTCTGTTATGACGCTATCGTAAAATCTCGGCCTGGCAACGTGCCCCATGATGAAAGACCAAATGAAAAACTTTTTTTTATTACCTTTTATCTGTGTTTGCCTACACAGGCACTTGTGTGAGAAGAACCACCGTCTTTGTCGAGACAATAAAAGGAGTTCTAGATATTTATGTATGTGCTTAGACGACAGAAATTCTTTTTTGCTGTGTCTGGATTTTCAGTGCACACTGGCCTCGGAGACGGAAAGAAAGTGAACGTTCGCGACCTCTGTGTGTGTGTGTGTGTGTGTGTGTGTGTGTGTGTGTGTGTGTGTGTGTGTGTGCGTGCGTGCGTGTGTGTGTGTGTGCTAAGAACCCTAGGAATATTCTGCTATCCACCTCCCAACCCCTCCAAAACCAAAAACAAATGAAAGAAAGAAGCGTCCATTCGTCATTCTATTTGTCCATCTGTCAGCGCTTGTGTGTCTGTACGACTGGAAGTGTCAAGAAAATATATCTCTTCGTGTTTGTCTGCGTGACTGCGAATATCTTGACACTGTCCCGTGTGTCAGGTCCATATTGTTTTGTATACGAACGGACGTCCTTATTATCAGTTTAACAACAACAACAACAGCAGCAGCCTCTCTGACCAATCCCGGCGTCGCTGACTAATTCTACTTCCTTGTTGCACGACAACACATGCTGACAACCCTCTCATGCATAAAACGAAACAACCAAACACCTCCACAAACACTCAAACAAAGCCAATACAAAAAAAAACTCTCACAGCCTTTCCGCAAGCCGTGTGGGTGTACATGCACACATCGCATATTGATTTTCAGGCAGTCGCTCCGGCACTGGTGAATGTTTTAAGCCTGCAGTCACGTCGTACTAAAAACGCCTCGCTATCTCGATCCCCAAGGTAACAGTCGACATGCTTTAAGTGTGGTGCTATTCATCATGATATTAGACCCTCCTCCCGTAGAACTGAGGACCTTTTTTTTTTTTTTCCTTCTTCCTTATCGGTGCTGGAACTGGGACAAAAACCAACGGGAAATTCGAGACTGGAACCGATTATTGACGATGGAATTAATTTAAGTGCTTGGCTGATATCTCTTGAAATAGAGCGCCTGCTTTGATGAACGGATCCGGTTGACACGCAGGTGTGGCCGGGTTTTTTCTTGGTGTGTGTGTGTGTGTGTGTGTGTGTGTGTGTGTGTGTGTGTGTGTGTGTGTGTGTGTGTGTGTGTGTGTGTGTGTGTGTGTGTGTGTGTGTGTGCGTGCGCGCGCGCGCGCGCGCGCGCTCTCACCGTCCGACCTTTCTTAGCTTTAAACAAGACCTTTGTTTTGGAACTGGTGTGCCTGTGAGTGCGCCTTTACGCTCGAAATAATCTTGGTTAGTAGAGCTCTAAATGCAATACACTGACGACTGCTGGCCGCGCGAAAGAAGAGAACTTGAACGGACCAAAGTTCTCATAGTCAGCCGTGTGACAAGACCGTGACAGTGACAGCAACAACAACAAAACTTCCGTATTCAGAAACATTTGCCTTCACAAATTTACAGAAGAAAGTTTCAAATTACAGAGCCGGTGGGTTCATTTAAAACAAAATGAAACACATAGCATTATGTCGAAAGAAGAACAATGCCGTAACGAGAAAAAAGCCAACTGAACTATAACATCAGCCCGCGATGGCAATGACTTTCAAAAGAAATGGCGCGTTAGGACACACACAAGCATTTCCTTAGAACTGTGAAACGTCAGTTCCTGAGAATACCGCCGCTACATGAATAATTAAAAACCCGCTCTAACATTCGCTCGGTAAACAAGAAAGCATTGTGAGAAGAAGTTCCCGGTTTTCCTCCCCGTGAAAAAATTCGAAAATAGGTCAGTGAGTGGCGCTGCACAACGGCGACACGCTTCCCTCGAGGGAAGCAAGCCAAATTTCCCGAAAGGAATGATAAAAGGCTATTTCAAAGACCACTTCACAGTCTTGAAGGAGAAAGATGTTCAAGAATGTTCAATCCACCACGTTTAGGTGAATGTTTTAGCATGTACAGTGTGTAATGTGTGTATGAATGGGGCGGTCGGTGGTCTGGTGGTTAAGACTTAGTCACCAATGCGAGAGGTCAGGTTCGAGTCCCACTCAAGGCGAAAAGTTTTTCTTTCTCGTATGTGGCACTGTTCATTCGGGCCAACCGTCGGGGGTTCTCTCCGGGTACTCCGGCTTCCTCCCCCTCTGCTTTGGAAATGTTCAGTCCACAAAATTCAAAAATAAATGCAATTCTAAAAATTCCAAAACTTAAATTGCTGAGCTGGTCCTTCGCACCACGTGATTGTAACGTGCTCATGTCCAGTGTGTGAGAGAATGCGTGCGATTCACGTGAGCGTGCGTGTTGGGTTTAGCTCGCGGCGCTTTAAGTCAAATATCTGGGATAAAGCGCCTACATTACTACTAATGAGCTTATCATTATCATCAAAGACTAATTCAAAGACCACTTCACAGTCTTGAAGGAGAAAGATATTGAAGAATGTTCAAATACCCACGTCTAGGTGAATGTTTTAGCATGTACAGTGTGTAATGTGTCCAAGCCTCACTGTAACGCATGGTTACCTCTAAACATGTTAACTTACGAACAGAGATCTCCAATTTTCTTAATTACGAGTTCAGCAGGGATGTCAGCAGGTGTCGAGTTTCAAAGTGCTACCAGTACAGCGTGCCAAAAGGTCTGAAAACTCAACTGTCACGCACATAATTAGGGTTATTTAGAAGGGAGTATAGCAGACTGCTGTCATTGTAAAAAGTCGTTATATGGGCTATGCCACCTGCCAGGCGTGTATTTGTTAGCTAGAGAGTTCCAGATCCTGAAAACAGCGTCGTGCTCATGCCTGGGTGCTCACAAATAGTCCTGTATCCATTAGATTTAGAATTAGGCCTGTATATACATAAACAATTAGACCTAGGAATCGCAAAACTTTACCTGACGAATGACTTAAGTTTACACCTTTTTAAAAAAAATTCAACACGATAGTTGGACAATTTAGTCAATGCCCAATTCAGCACACTTTCACGTGCCTTTGGTCAGTTTGGCCTGGGAACCAAAGTAAAACTCGCGGTTAATTTAACCCACGGCTACGGGCCTAACCCAGACTAGGACAAAAGAAACCCCCAAAACGAGATTAAATAGAAAAAGGAAGCGAAGGAAGGAAGAAAAAAATCCTTCTATAACCATGGTGAAATGGATCCGCTTCCTGGTCAAAATAAAAACAACAGAAAATGTATCCCTAGAGCTAGTTTAGTTCGAGGTTAGACTTTAACCCGGGGCTAAAATCCCCAACCTTGACTTTTACATGCGGGCCCTGCTCTCCCGGTGGTGCCATTCCAAAGAGGTCGAGTGTGACCGCAACACTGTCAGCGGCTACTGCGCTATTGGCTTCAATCAGCTCAACGCAAGTCAGTCTGTGGGCGCATTTGTGCATGTTATGTGTGCAAGGTAGCCCCCAAAACA
>JACVVK020000309.1:307500-350000 GCA_018292915.2 Batillaria attramentaria | reverse complement strand
ACCTCTCTCTAAGTCCTTGGTGTCCTCAAACCAAACGATCGTATGTTGAACTCGAAGCTGAAGAAAGCTGTCGCACGGATCGGTCCCAGTGTAATGCCGTCTGCCACGAACCTGCAAAGACAATTGACTGAGTCAGTACCAGCTGTGGGTGTCATTCACGCGCAGTAAAACAGCAAAGCGACGTAAACATCAACATCAACGAAAATTAAACGGGCAAAAGCCTTTGGCTTTCGTGTAACTCACTGGCTGTGACATAAATAAATTTTAGTAGTCGTCGTGTAAAGGTAGGGTTACATAGCGCCACCGATATCAGTGTCAAGGGGAGCCGAGACGGCCGAATGGTAGAGCGTTGGACTTCTTATGCTCGGGTCGTGAGTTCGTATCCCGGCTGGGGCCAAATATTTGTGCTGGCTTTTTCATCGTTGCCCCGTCTTTGACACCACTCGTATGTGGTGGAAAAAGACGTTAAACCCCCAAACACCCACCCCACCCTGTCAGTGTCAATCTGCTGAGTTTAGTGAGGTGGCTTCTCAGAAAGTGCCAATGTTTTATCAAACCAAGATCTAAAGAACCTTTCACCAGTTGGTTTGCAGCCTGACCTTTGCACAAGATCATACAAAGAAGTATGACCAAAACATCTTTTTACCAAGTATCGCTTTGCTGAGTTCGAGTTCCTTTCCTTAGTCTTTTCTGAAATAATATTAGATGGAATTCCTTTAAGGGAAATTCCTCGAAGTAGCAAGCACAGAGGAACTTGACTGGAACACTTCAACCACGGCTTCATTAGAACGTTGCACATACTGTATTTACCTATTTACCATACAGTCTACCACAGACATACGGGTGGGTGGGTGTTTGGGAGTTTAACGTCCTTTTCCACCACATAAGGGTGATATCAAAGACGGGGCAACGAGAAAAAAGGCCAGCACAAATATTTGGCCCCAGCCGGCGGGATTCGAACTCACCACCCGAGCATTGAGAGTCCAACGCTCTACCATTCGGCCACCCTGGCTCCCCCACAGACATACACAGACATGCATCTATGTGTGTCTGTGAAAAATTCATTACAAATATTTGGTCCCAGTCGTGATTCGAACTAATGATCGGAGCATTGAAAGTCCGACACTGTACTAGCTCGGCTATCCAAGTGTAACACGCGGGGTGTACTCCCCAGCTCCTTGTACTCCGGGGCACTTCCAGATTTCAAGCTGGATATACTCCCTCTAGTCTAAGCCACATGCAGACTAACGATTTGTTTCATTAGCGGAGCGTTTTCAGCTTGGGAGTAAATCTGGCGTGTGGCGGGTGGAGTATATCTGGCTTATACTAGAGGGAGTGCGTCTAGCTTTTCAAGCGGTAAGTGCCCCGGAGTATATGGAGCTGGGGAGTACAGCCAGCGTTACACTGGACCCCCCCCCCCTCCCCCATTCTATAGGGAAAGGCGTACAGAGGCGTACGGAAGGTGAAAGACTTGAATGGACTTGGCACAAGGTGTGATACGTAACGCTATTCAATCACATAAACCCGAGGGACAACGCCCCAATATTCATTTGCAATAGGGTGCAGGTGTTATTGTACGGTGCATGTGACAGCCGGAATCGTTTTTGCGCGACTGAGAACGAAGGTGTTTTTTCCCGAAACAGAAAGTAAGGTCAGGGGACATTTTACTTGAGACCTATTGCAACACGCGGTTTTAATGCAGAAATCTCCCAATCTGCCCATCATTTTCTGGCAAACCAAAGTGTCCGACATGTGGCATCAATCAATCAATCAATCAATCAATCAATCAATCAATCAATCAATCAATCAATCAATCAATCAATCAATCAATCAATCAATCCATCCATCCATCCATCCATCCATCCATCCACCTATTCGTCTTCATAGGATATTTGCATCACAGGTCACAGTCACTAAAAGATTCATGTTCGTCAGTAAACTATTGTAAACACCATATACAAGTATAACAGACGCATAACCGTGTATTCAAAAGAAAGGACAAAATATCTGGATAAACGGCTACTTTCTTTCGCCAGAAAAGGACTGTAATTATGTGTTGTTATCTTTCATTCTAGTCTCAAAATTGGTTGAATCTGTACCCTTTTTGTATAGCCGCGAAATAGTCTTTATAGCTTGCGCGGCGTAAAACCCTAACTAACTAACTAACTAACTAACTAACTAACTAACTAACTAACTGTACCCTTTCTGTAGATACAGTATTGCTGTGGAAACTGTGAAGACCCTGAAGACCATAGAAAATGAACAGTTCACGGGCGCGGGTGGGTGGGTGTTTGGGGGTTTAACGTCCTTTTCCACCACATAGGGTGATATCAAAGACGGGGCAACGATGAGAAAGCCAGCACAAATATTTGGCCCCAGCCGGGATCAAACTCACGACCCGAGCATTAGAAGTCCAACGCTCTACCATTCGACCACCCCGGCTCCCCAGTTCACGGGCGCATTTTCCTGAACGGTTACAAGTTTCAAATGTTTGTCCATCTCTTTGCCCCGTCTTTGATATCAGCCTTATGTGGTGTAAACGTTAAGCAAATAAAAGCGACATAAAAGGGACAGAAACCACTTAACTTTGACAAAGGACGGCACAGGTCGACGTTTCGGCTTACGCCTTCTTCAGGACATAAACAAATGGGACATAACTTCAACAAACAAGCAAAAGGTAACTCTGCGGACGTACTGACATACACGGCGCGGGAAAAAAAAAAAAAAAAAAAACGGTGGGCGAGAAAAGGACCAGAAAAAATAGTAAAATTATCACAACACCCATCCTTAGGTGACAGAAGACCATGGACTGTGTGTGAAAGAAAAAAAAATGTTGGGCAGAAAAGAACAAAAAAGAATAGTGAAAATTAGCAATCACAACACCCATCCTTTGGTGACACAGGACCATGGATTGTGTGTGAAAAAAGTTCAGAGGGTTATGTTACGGCTTTTCGTGTAAACGTTGTATCCTCAATTGACTACCTCTACATATCCTCTATTGAATATCAAGCACTTTCACCAACAGGAAGTAAATGAGCATGTTCGAAGTTTTGCACGAAACGTGTTGTCACTGCTGACCCGGGCACGCGTACATGCATGTACAACTAACATCCTTCAGTCTACAATTCAGCCCGAAACATCACGTGTTGTCTGGTGCACAGCACGGATTAGGGACAGTACGCAATCTCCCTCAGGCGTGAGGTAGATTTATCGGGCTGTAACATGAACTGCCTTCTCCTTACCTTCTCCTTGCGCGCAGATCACGAATCCTCCATACACCTGAGTGTGCTCGAGTGTGTGTTCGGTGGCATGCAATGAGCCCAGAGCTCTGTTTTGCAAAATTATCGCAATGGCACCTGACTGCTCACCTCACGCACACGGAGTAGAAGTGAGTTGCCGTCACTGCCGGCCCTGTTAGCTGATCTGTGTATGTACGAATTACACCACAGGTGGTTCTACTGAATGCATGTCTGTTCCTTTCTTTCGCCAAAGCCCCTAGTAGAGGGTCGAAAACTAAAATTTGACTTGAATTGACCTGACCTGACACACACAAAAATAAGCGCATACAAAAGCCCTGAACGGCCGCAGCCTACCCGCGTTGTACTCTCTGCTATGGTGATAATCAGACTACCCCGGGGTACACTGACGGGGTTCGTTCGACATACAACAATGACATACCAATGCAGCGCTGTATTATACTGGCGGGGTCATCTCCAATGTCAATACTGCAGACACTCCCGCCGGGGTATTTATCGATAACGATGGCGGGGCGTTTGCCTGGTGTTACTGTGAGTCAAACGTTTTGACGACTATAGCTCTGAAAATCGGCCTTGCACGAGGTTTTAAACTGCAGTAACGTTTTGAGGGGTTTTCTGGTTGATAACGTTCCCTTTCTTTCACAACGACAAGCAAAATCCAACGCCGGGGTCTTCTGGTGCTGCTCACACATAAAAATTATGTTTTTTTAAAACTCGGCGGTACTGTTAAACTGGACTTGGGTTTGTCGGTGTGAGATGGGTTCTTCCATCTTTGCTGAGCCAACGTATGTTTTGGAACAGTTTCGCTCGTGAGTGCGCCTGTATGCTCGAAATACTCTATCTCGATGATTAGTACAGCTCTTTACGCTATACAATGTTGTCTACACTTTTCGCGAGCGGTCAAGCATTCAAATTCTACGACTGTTGTTACACTACTGGAGCGCTCAGTGTGGTCGCGGCGTCTCGGAGTTACGCTTCTGCTGGCTCGGTGCCAGCATTACAGACGAACGCTGTCACTGTGCAGGTGTCTAGGTGGTGTGATGATAGATACCACAATAACAGCTCACAACGATCTGTGAGCATAAAATTGTAGCATTAGCCGCAATCAAGAAAAGTAAAGGCCGTTTTTCAAGCCAACAATAAAAAAAAAAATACCCAGCTTAAACTAAACACGTTATTACAATGTAAAGACGTGTACATGCTGATATTTCACACATATCGCTTTACCTGCGAGCAATCGTCTTCGAAGCATGTTTGAATCGGGGTAGCACGGGAAAGACACAGAGCCATCTTGACTACAGCCCCCCCCCCCTTACCCCACCCCTCCCCTTTGTATCAATAAAGAAGACACACAGTCATGACTGTGACACAGCTTATGGACGAATGACACCCTACTTCCTCTCTCCCGGCATCGTGCGTCACACAGGGTGGAAACTACATGGCCTACAAACAGAATATCATTATTATTATATGATATCAGAGGTGGACGGGTCGCGACGTGCTTTTAGATATTCGACAACACTCAATTACAGTTTGACTGTGTTACCCCCCCTGCCGACCTAAGAGTCGCGTTGGTGCCCGGGTAATGTCAAGTCTTTGATAACGTTAGATCATTAGTTAACTCAAGCATGTCAAAATCGTTCACGAGTCCCGGCTATTCACTCTAAAAGAGATCTTGCCCTGTAAGGTGAGCCAGAGAGCAGGTTGATTTAGTTCGTCACGTACCATCGCAACCTCATGCGGCAAGGTAGTGAATGCCGTTGCAGTCACACAAAAACTGATTTCTGTGGAGCTGGGAGGGTGTTTCGCCGACACATTCAGTTAATCAGTTCGGTTGGCTCTCACGCTTGGCACGCAAATATTTCCTGGTGCTCTTCAAGCACTGTCGGTTGTTGCCAAACTATACACCGCTCCTATCTGCAGGCATTGAAATGCTCTTTTCAGAAACGTGTTTCCCGCAGACATCACGGCACAACACTGCTTATTATTTGGACTCCACAAATCATTAACGTCCTCAGGACACACGCACACACACACAACCGTCTTAGGTTACAGCTAGTTTCTGTCCACAAAGACAACCTAAAACCCTCACTGATTCTCACCGTCAAATTCAGTACGGGACTGGGCTCAACAGCTATCAGTTCCACTGTTTCTTGACCGTTCACACGCGCCAACCAACAAACATCGGACTGACGCAGACTGCAGAGAATCAACAACAAGCGTCAGTCAGGTGTGTCTTCAGGCTGAGGCCGTGGTGGTAAAAGAGCCTGCGGCAATCTGGTGCTACCTGTCGGATCGATACGCGCAGTGTCAGCGCGCACTCCCTCTCTCCATCCTTGTAGGAGGTCTTGGAACCTTGTTGTGTCCGTTGTGTGTTTATCGAACGGACAAGCTGGCTTCCTTTGGGTCATTCATTTTTCATTGGACGGTGTCGCAAAGTACTATCACATGGTAATATTCTTGGCTTACGCTGAATAAGGCATTTAGTGTTCGGTACTACAGAGGGTAATCAGGGTAATTCACGCCTTTATATCCGTGGAAACTACAAGAGGACAAAATTAATGTCCTTGCGGTCTGTAAATGTATCTAAACGCATGTGGCCTTAATAGTGTTCTTTGTAGCGCAAAAATGATAGACATAATTATGTCCGCCTTGGTAAGAAAGCAAACATCTGTGGCCGCTATCCGACGGGAATATTACAGCACACACGCATCTGTGCTGTGGATCATCTTTGTTTATTTCTTTGTTCGTCAGAACAAAAATGACTGCCAGCCTGTTAGAGAATATTATTAGTAGTACCAACGTACGGAACCAAAAGGTTCAAAGGGTGGGTGGGTGTTTGGGTGTTTCACGTCCTTTTCCACCACATACGGGTGATATCAAAGACGGGGCAACGATGAAAAAGCCAGCACAAATATTTGGCCTCAGCCGGGATACGAACCTAAAAGGTTCAAAAGATGCTTAGAGGACAACACACACTAGCTGGTTGGTTGGTTGGTTAGGTGGATGGGTGGTTGTCAATGGGATAGTGTACCATCAATCATGTTTCATTGAACACTGACGTTACCAGTGCCACCACGCTCTTGGCACACGTTGAATAATGCAGTTAGTGTTGAGAAGAGAGAATGATATCATACACTGACGTATACGAATCTTCGCTGTGGGCCATCTTTGTTTATTCGCTTGCTTGTGAGTTTGTCGGAACGAAAATGACTAAACACCTGTGACCAATATCCGACGTGGATATTCCAGTACATACGCATCTGTGCCGTGGGTCATCTTTGTTTAAATTTTTGTTTGTCAGAACGAAAATGGCTAACAGCGTGTGAGAAACTATTAGCGTACCGAAAGGTTCAAAAAGAGGGGACCCCACACTAGTTGGTTGGTTGGTTGGTTTGTTGGTTGGGTGGGTGGTTGTCAGTGTGATGACGTAATTTTCATGTACCCTCATTCAATTTTCATTGGACGCAGAACTTATCAGTTCCATCACGTCGTCATGCTCTTGGCGCACGTTCAATAATGCTTTTAGTGTTGAGTAGAGAGAATGGTATCATACATTGGCGAATACCCATACGCATACACGTGTGCTGTTTATCCGTTTCTTTGTGTGTTTGTCAGACTGAAAACTACTACCAGCGTGTTAAAAAAATACTGTCATACATGTATCAGGAGAGCATGTGTTCAAGCATAACATTACAAAACCGCAAGTAATCTTTTCAATTAATTGTAATATTTTTACTGTTTACTCCATCACTACACGTATCAGGAAAGCATGACTGTGTTCAAACATAACGTTACAAAACCGCAAGTAATATTAATTTATTGTAATATTCTTGTTGTAAAGTTGTGTGAATTTTAGCTCTCATTTAGTTGCATACAACATTTGTACGTTCGATAACTTTCTTATATACACCGATCAATGTGTTTCACATAAACACTGAAGGTGAAAGTGTCCTTCGATTCTCCAAGTGTATGTCTACACTCTCTAACTGGTTCTGTGGTCAGGTTCGTTTGACTGTGACACCCCCAGGCTCCATAACCGTGGGAAACGCTAAGTTCTGTCAGGCAAACTACCTGACACCCGGGTTTAATGATTAGTTAGAAAATACTCCTGATCGATTTGTGCAGAAAATTCTTACACAGAAAGAAGCGGCCGACCAGTGGCTTCACATCTTGTTTTGTTTAGGCAAATAAAAAAAAATACTTGTGCTAACGGTAACATGCCCCCCCCCCCCCAAATTAGAGTAGGTAGGTCTGTAACTTTTTCTTTTTAAAGAGGGACCTTCAGTTTGAAGGTGAGCAAGATTATCGTGCAACTTGGCCGTTTTTTGACATCGGGCTCAGGGAGTTGTTCTTCTTCTACAGACGACACGAAGAGACCGAAACGAAGGGGAAGATTGAGATGTCTGGGTCTCCTTCTGCTTCTTCTGTAATCTCTCTCCAAAAATGCGGCCCTGTCCCGCATTCCCAAACCACACGGACCTCCATAGCATCATCTTACCATCATCCTCATCTCCATCATCATGCATAATTTTTTTAAAAAATGCCCCAGCTTGCGAACACCCTGACCGGGGAGGAATGCCACTGGAGCTGGCAAAGAGTTGGGACAGCAAAAAAACAAACAAACAAAAAACCCTCTCTCCACCCAAAATAATTTTGGGTCGGGCAGGCAATACAGGCAAAATTTAGGGTCGGTCAGGTTACCGTAAGCACAGGTATTTTTCCTTTGGCCTTAACATGAACTTGTTCTCTACAAAACGAACAGCTGTTCTAACAAAGCAACGTTGTCCTATAAACAGGTCAAAATGCGCGTATCCATAATGTTCATATATTTGCGAGTGTTCTGCGTAAAACCTACACAGGCTTACACAGAACTGTCAGTCACAAATAAAAGACAATAAGTGGACAGTTTTACAATAGCTCTCACATCAGTCCTTGATTCGCCACCAGGGTCATTTCAAACACTAAGACAATCTAAAATAGAACTGAAAAAGTACAAACCGGCCTATGGTCTTCCTGTTTCAAGGCCGACATTCTACTGGAAATCTACTGGATATCCATCACACACACACACACACACACACACACACACACACACACACACACACACACACACACACACACACATATGAGAGAGAGAGAGAGAGAGAGAGAGAGAGAGAGAGAGAGAGAGAGAGAGAGAGAGATGACTAAACGGACCTAAAAGAAGAACGTCCTAACATGTTTTCAAGGGTCCTCAAACACCTGTAAGCCTCAAGCATACAAACACCAAACACCTACCATAAACTCAGACCAGAAAACGCAGCGACAGTCAGTTTTACCTGAGCGAAGCAGGTGATTCAGCCTCGGCTGCACGCACACGGGTCCTCAACCCCGGCCTTCTGCCGATCGAACTGGTGTGCTATCCTTTTACAACACCAATCACACCCGGTACCCACACCTCTTCCTTGTTGCCCTCTTTCCTACCCCTCCCTACCCCCGCCCGCTCCCCCTTTTCAGAGCCAGCTGAGCGGTTGTCAGTGTTCGGAATCACGTGACCTGGCAAGACTGTAAATTTTCGATCGCAGTACAGGTCGGTTGGCTGGCTGGTTATTTAGGGCTTAACGCCGCGCAAGCAACAAAGACTATTTCGCTGCTAGACCGAGCCCCATCCTGCCAGGTCTTGACAGTACAGGGGAGCCGGCAAGTCAGTGGTCTCCTACACAGAGGGTATACATGTATATAGTAATGGAGATCCAGTTTACCAGAGAGTACAGAATGTCAGCCTTTGCCTGTATCTAGTAGGCTAGTTTCATCTCTCTCTCTCTCTCTCTCTCTCTCTCACACACACACACACACACACACACACACCGTGGCACACACACACACACACACACACACACACACATTTTCATTTCATTTTATTTCATCTCTCTCTCTCTCTCTCTCTTTCTCTCTCTCTCTCTCTCTCTCTCTCTCTCTCTTAAAAAGAAACTCCTTAGAACCGGTGATCAACTATTATTCTCGGAAAACGAAACAAAGAGCGTGGTAATTAGGAAGTGTGGGTGTGTGCGTGCGTGTGGGTGCGTGTGTGCGTGTGGGTGTGGGCGTGCGTGAGTGTGTGGGTGTGTGTGCGTGTTATTGTTGTGAGATTACATATTTAATCATTGGGACATGTTATATTGTGTATGTGTTGGTTGTCTGTTTTTACGCCGCAACCGAATTGCCTCCTCTTGAGGACAATAAAGAATTATTGAACTGAATTGAAAGTATGCTACCCAAGCAGGCTATAGTTGATCACCGGTTCTAAGGAGTTTCTTTTTTTAATCATTCTATGTGGGTTTTTCCATTTTTAAACTCTTTTGTGGATGTGCGGAGCCAGCATGATTTTCTTCGTTTTCTAAAGTCTATATATATACATATATAGACTTTAGAAAACGAAGAAAATCATGCATATATATTGTTGTTGTTGTTGTAGATTCCGGTCGTTAGAGATGTCCAGCACACACACACACACACACACACACACACACACACACACACACACACACACACACACACACACACACACACACACACACACACACACACACACACAATCTGGTCGTGTAAAGTTGTAGTATGTAGGCCTACCATTTTACCCCGGCGTACCATTGACAAAGTCTGGGCACATGACCAATCAAGAGACACAGACAAAAGGGTGACAATGACCCGGCTGAACCACAGAACCACAATACCATACTACTACACAACGATGTATCTCTGTGGGCTGAACACGTTTAAGCATGCGTCCGTCTCGGTGTACTAAACACCCCGAGAGAGCCAATAATAAACTGTTGTTGAAGATAGTTACGGGTGCGTAGGTCTCATATACACGGGTGTTTATTGCAGAAATTGGTCCCGGATATCGGCTGGTAGATTCCAAGGCGGTATGCGAAAACGCTATCTCAGTGTCAGAATGAAGTCTAGCGGCGTTGCTTAGTTCCAGATGGGAGAAATTTAATGGGCAAATGGAATGCGTGTTCAGATTTTTGTTTCTTCGTTTGGTTTTTGTTGTTGTTCTTGTTTTGATTTGTGCTTTGTTTTGGTGTTTAGGGTTTTTTTTTTTAAATATCTGTTTTGTTTCTTCTGGTTGTTGTTGTTCTTGTTGTTCTGTTTTTTCGTTTGTTCCGTTTAGTGTTTTGTTGTTGTTGTTGTTATTCTTTTGTTTTGTTTCTGTTTTTGTTGTTGTTCTTGTTGTTGTTGCTTGTTTGTTTTTGTTTTGTTTTGTTTTTTTCTTTTGTTTTCTTTCTTCTTTTGAGAGCCGGGTTGGCCGAATGGTAGAGCGTTGGACTTCTAATGCTCGAGTCGTGAGTTGGAATCCCGGCTGGGGCCAAATATTTGTGCTGGCCTTTTTGTCCCGTCTTTGATATCACCCGTACGTGGTGGAAAAGGACGTTAAACTCCCAAACACCCACCCACCCACCCGCCCCTTTTATCTTTTAATTATCGAGGTTATGGAGAAATGTTTAACACACGGACAAGTGAGAAACATCAAACACTGGCATAAGTGTTGATATGTTTGGTTCCTTTCTTTTTCAGGTGTTGGAGAGAGACAGACAGTCATACAGGAGGGGGTGTGGAGTAGGGGAGAGAGAGTTTCCTGTCTTTTCTCACCATGTAAAGGGGATATCAATTAGGAGGCAACGAGGACAAAGTTTGGTTGACTTTTTCTTTGTTGCCTCGTCTTTCATATCGTCTTTACATTTTGTTAAAAGCGTGTCGCCGCGGATCAGCGCCACTCAACCTGCCTATCCTAGTTTTCAAGTTTGCTGGGGGCGGAAAGCCGGATACCACGGAGAGAAACTCCCGATAAGCAGCCCGGTGTCCAGGAAAAACCGGTATCGTATAATTATCACAATCCCGACCTGGGCCCGAACCCACGTACACATACTCAAAAATGAGTTGAAACAGTGTGCTGGCTCTATTCCAGGGGAGCTGGGCTAGCTGAATGGTAGAGTGCTGGACTTTCAATGCTCGGGTCGTGAGTTCGATTCCCGGCTTGGGACCAATGTCTGTGCTGGCGTTTATTCTCGTTGCCCCGGCTTTGATATCACCCACACGTGATGGAAAAGGACGTTAAACTCCCAAACAATCGGCCACGCACCAGTTTGCTCTTTCCCAAGCAGGGATTTCCAGAAGCACTATTAATTTCTCAGACTGACCACTATATTACCATCATTCGCCCTTTCCCAACCCTGGGCACACCTTCTTCGAAACATCCTGGACTGATCTGGCAACGAGAGGTCCGACTGTGTGCCAAGAATTGTCAAATTACCACATTTCGTAATGCTCACGCGCGGGGATTCCCTCCCCCCCCCCCCCCTCCCCTCCGCACCCACCCACCAACAAGACCCCGTGTTCCGCTTCTCTACCTACATCTTTCTTTTCAGTAGTTTCAGTTCATTCTAATTCAACTTCAAGCTCGCTTTCCATGTTAACAGACGATGTGTGTATTACAGGGGTTTATTGATAGTGGATGTGGCTGTAGTGGTTAAGGCGTCCGCTACGGATTCTGAGGCCACTACAGATCCGGAGGACCAGGTTCGAATCCCAGGTAGGCAGGAATTATGTGGGATTTTCTCCTTACTAAATCAAGTCAAATTCATGTGCAGACTCGTGCCTGTGACGCCTTCGTGTACACTGCACGCACAACATCAAGATCACACACACACACACACACACACACACACACACACACACACACACACACACACACACACACACACACACACACACACACACACGACCATGCTATTACATACATAAATCAAGCAATACTAAGAAGAAAAAAAAAAGAAAAAAAAAAAGGGGGGGGGGGAACAAAGGATGTGATAGGTGAGCAATGCAAAAAAATCTTGAGGCGATGTTTGTTACAGTTTTAAAACAAACAAAGAAAGCCAAAAAAACAAACAAACGCGTGATGTGAATAAGTATTGGGATTTTCTTTGAGAGAGAGAGAGAGAGACAGACAGACACACACACAACACACACACACACACACACACACACACACACACACACACACACACGCACACGCACGCACACACACACACACACACACACACACACACACACACACACACACACACACACACACACACACACACACACACACACACACACACACACACACATATGAGAGAGAGAGAGATGACTAAACGGACCTAAAAGAAGAAAAGAAGACAGACAGACAGAGACAGACAGACAGACAGACAGACAGACAGAGCATGAATCAATACACTACGCTTTCAGTCTCCTTGGTCAAAGGAATTTACGTGCCTGCAAACAAGTTACTTGGTAAGAATAGGGTTATTAAAGGCATAGCTACCCGGAAAGTCGGGGAACAGTGATTGAGCTGTAAATCATGTATAGGAGGGGCTTCATGGGTTGGCTTCAAGGAGAACTTGTTGAACGCAGGAGGGGGAAATCTACAGCTCCATCACAGGTGGCATGTTGTTTGCTCAGTAACTTAAGTACTTTTTCTGCTCTTTTCTGTTCTGTTCTTTTTCTTCTTCTTCGTCTTTTTCTATATCTCCCCCCTCCCCTCCCCCCCCCCTTTTTTTTTTGGGGGGGGGGGGAGGGGGGAGGGTGTTTTTCCGTCGTCTTTTTTTTGTTTTGTTTTGTTCCTTTTTTTTCATGTTCTTTGTGTTGTTTTGTTTTTTAAATCTCCCTCCGCCAGTTTGGTCGTACATGTTTTTCGTCGTCGTTGTTGTTGTTGTTTTTGTTTGTTTATTTTTGTTTTGAGTTGGGTGTTTTGTTTTGTTTTGTTTTGTTTTTTTGTTGTTGTTGTTTTGGTTTGTTATGTCTATTTTTAACTGGCAGACAGATCGCCGTTAATATCGTTTGATTGTATTCGACTGTAGTGTAACTTTATCCTTCTGAACATAATACAGAAACAAAAGGCTTAGCGTCACACCCGCACGATTTTTTTTCCTTGTAACAAAAGAAAACAAAAACAAAAACAAAAAGAAGTCGACCACCAAAGGGTACAGAAACTATTCTATGAGATTTCTTTTGTCAACGGACATGATACGACTTGTGTCCGTAATGAAGTGGTGTTTTACTTTACCGATGGAAAATATCATGTTACTGTGTAAATTGCGATTTGACTCGGGTGTCAGCGGATCTTCCAACTGGAACTAGGCCACTTCTGCGCATTTAGAAGACACACGTAACGTCTTTTGCGCATTTTGATGACACACGTATCGTCTTATGGTTGCTCTCTCTCTCTCTCTCTCTCTCTCTCTCTCTCTCTCTCTCTCTCTCTCTCTCTCTCTCTCTCTCATTTATAATCTGTATTGTACCAAGGGCGCATAATAAGAGAGACCTGTGCGTCTGTTCAAACTCACAGATATGGCGTGGCGAACTTGCTGTTGTTGTTCCTAAGTGTTAAGTGTTGTTGCTTTTACTGCTGCTGTTGTTGGTGGTGGTGGTGATGGTGTTGTTGTTGTTGTTGTTGTTGTTGTTGTTGTTGTTGTTGGGAGGGATAAGTTATGAAGTAAAACGGAACAAAAATGGGGTGGGGTGAGGGGGAAAGGAGCTGGGGGGAGTCTCGGTCAGAACTTTGAGAAAAGATGGATTCAGTTTCAGGTGGCTCCTGAAAGACTCGGTGGAGGTGCTGGATTTCAAATATGGCGACAGGGCGTTCCACAGAGCAGGGGCAGAACACTTGAACGAGCGAGCTCCAAAGCTAGTGGGCCGTTTAATACAACCACTAGTAGTAGTAGTAGTAGTAGTAGTAGTAGTAGTAGTAGTAGTAGTAGTGAAATGGTTATAAGCAAGTTTGAATATGGCAATACTGTATAGACATTTTGTGCCTTGTTTGAATATGAGGCTAAAGTTAGAAAAAATGATTCGTAGTCATGAAACTGCACACACTTACTGTTTTAACATAACCTGTCATTCAAACACATGCAAACTTACTTCCACACACACACACACACACACACACACACACACACACACACACACACACACACACACACACACACACACACACACACACACACACACACACACACACACACACACACACACAAAATACAAATAAAATCGCACACATACAGGAACAGACACTATAATCTTCTTAAAAACTGGAAATTTTTGTGCATCATTTAATCAAATTTTGTACGTCATTTAATCAACTGTCCATTACAGCAGGCACACAATCAACTATTTTCTGTATGATGCATATCTGTTATTAATATAAAAAGCAGTATTAACACAAGCTCCATTGCTAAATCGAATACAAGGTTATGAATCACTTAAGTCTTTAAGGGGGGAAAAATTGGATTTTTTTAGGGGGGGGGGATTGTTTGTTTGTTTGCACACTTTTTATTTACCTCATGTACTTTCGGTGTACGACTCTCTGTAAGCTGCTAGAAACGTATGTTCATGGGAAAAAAAATTGAAAACAACGAGAAATACTGTAGTGATTGATTGAAAAATAAACAACAACAACAAAAAACCCTATAAAAACCCAATAAAAAAAAAGTCCCTTTTTTCGTGGTTTTTTGTGGTTATTTTGGGGTTTTTTGGGTTGTTGTTTTTTGTTTTATTTGTTTTGTTGTTGTTGTTGTTGTCTGTTTTTGTTTGTTTGTTTTATTTATTTATTTTTTTATTTTTTTATTTTTATTATTATTATTTTTTTTATTTTTTTTTTTTTGGGGGGGGGGGGGGGGGGCTTCAAGCGGACTTGCATGCAACTGAGGTTCAAAAAAAAGGTATTGACACAAGCTACCTGCCTTACAGTCGCATTCTCTAAATAACAAAGCTGACCCCTTAATGTCAGAAGAAAAGACAGTCACACCCGTGTCTTGGTGCCCACAATTCCATCACGCACACAATGACTAACATTCTAATTTTAGAACAGCTCTTCTGCCTGGGGCACGCTATGCTTGACAGGCCATTACTTAGCATGCAGATGGATACCCGGGGTAGGCCGCCGGGTGAGGGCCATCATTTCATGATCCTGGCAGATCCTACGTCAGTTCGCCGCGTGGTTTTTGTTGTCGCGTCGCTTGGCAACGCAGGCCTTGCCACATTTCCGCTTAGTGTCAATGGTGGGCCAACCCTGTTCCGGGTCCGTCGATAACTCTAGGCCCCTGTGACAACAGCCAAGTCGGGCTAACCGAGACCGAGCCGAGCTAAGTGATACCTAAGAAGGGGGGGGGGGGGGGGGGTGAATACTCGGTGACAAGAAAAGTGGACCGTTGCGAACAACTTTGAGGTCCCCGTGTTATTTCACAGTGTGCACAGAAGCGGTGAAAACTGTCGCATTCACCAGCACAGTACATTCTCAGCCTGTTTCGAGATTATTGCCTGCATGAGTTGTCTCTCTTGTCGCAACAAGCACGCATTTTTCGTGGCAGAGCACAAAGCTGCCACGAAAAATCCATGCAGGCTGCGGGTCTATGCATGTACGGGAAACAACTGAGAATGTACTGTGCTGGTGAATGCGACAGTTTTCACCGCTTCTGTGCACACTGTGAAATAACACGGGGACCTCAAAGTTGTTCGCAACTGTCCACTTTTCTTGTCACCGAGTATTTTTGTTTTTTTCCTTCTTAGGTATCACTTAGCTCGGCTCGGTCTCGGTTAGCCCAACTTGGCCGTCGTCGCAGGAGCCTAGAGTTATCGACGGACCCGGTACAGGGTTGATGGTGGGCTTCATGCGCTTTGGTTGCGTTACACAGATGCAAATTTCAAGAAAACGCTATATGTTCCTATTACACGTTGCGTACGACACCCTAGAAATGCTCTAAAATTCACCAAAACTTCACATAAATCCAGCAGCAAGTGTAGAGTAAATTTCAACAAATTCCAATATTCCGGGTTTTGTTGTTGTTGTTGTTTGTTTGTTTTTGGGGTGGTTTTTTGTGTTTTTTTTTGTTGTTGTTGTTTTTTTGTTTTGTTTTGTTTTGTTTTTTTTTTGGGGGGGGGCAATGTTAGCAGCGACCACATACCCCCTCATTCGGCCTCTGTCGTCTGCTGGCTCTCTGTGCCAGCCGCGCATGAATACAAATAGGCCACAAGCCAGGCTCATTTCCCCCTAATTTTACTATTTCCTGGCGTAAAACATATTTGGCCCCACTGAGCCGGGACTCGAACTCACGACCCGAGCATTGAGAGTCCAACGCTCTGTCGCAATAGATGAATGCTAGTCTTTTTAAACATTTAATTCATTTCTTTATATCTGTCAGTGTGAACAATGACATAAGTTAACCGTGCATACAGCTCGGCGAAAATTCACGTACTCTCAAGTGGGCATCACGCAACCTCAGTTTGAAGTTTAATTTTTCGGGCTGAATTTCAATTCAATTCAAAATACTTTATTGTCTGTTTAAGAGAGACTCTAAAAACAGAAAATCTTCTTTGGACTCACATGATGCTCTGTCACAGATAAGATAAACTACAGTCATTAAAGATCTTGATATAAAACATAAAAATAAAATAGGGTTAAACATTAAGGTCTAACAAACTTCATAACAATTTAAAACAAATTAATCATGCAGACTATCAACCCTAAAACTGTTTAACAAGAAAAAAACAGATTCTCTCTCTCTCTCTCTCTCTCTCCTCCCCCCCCCCCCCCCTCGCAAATGCACAAGGTTACTAACGTAAGCCGTTTAACACGGTGATGGCAGATGGGACAAACGACTTCTTGTACATGTGAATTTTGAACTGTGAAAACGTTCAGCAGGTTTTTGTGCTATATATATATATATTTCTTGTTGGTAATATTGTTACATTGTTTCCTGGAGTGTCGAAGGCAATTTTAAGTGTCCTCCCAAAAAAGTCAGGTCATTTACAGTCCCAAAACTTGAAGGCAGTCCGTTGGTGCTTCATAAGTTCAAATCGCGTATCGGCCAGCTTTCGCAACTGAACCGACCGATCTTCAGCTGGCAATAATTATATAAATTACGGCTAACACTGAGTAAGACCTAGGCAATAAACAGCTTACGAATGTCCGGTTCAGTCGTGGTCGCGTCAGTTGAAATTTACTAGGTGAGGCTACTTATCAGTAGTAATAGTTCAGTTTGCACGAGGAAATGTCACCGATTTCGTCCAATGAGAATCAGTATATATCATGCTCTCACTGTGTGTGTCGGACTAACCACTTGACTTGGGAGACCCGCCAAGCCAACACGTGACGTCACAGATAAGGACCGGCCGGCAACTGATTTTGTGTCAATTCGGCAATTCTCATGATGAACGAGTTGGGGTGTTTCCGCAGTACTCAGTGTTGTTGAGTGGGCGGTGGCGTGGGCGGTTCACTGAGACACTGATATCAGTGTATGCCGGGTCTTCCGCTTCTCACTGACTGAGTCAGCCTTTTCAAGTCTATAACACCGCCGAAGCAGAATATACCTGTATAGAAAAGGGAGTACATGCACATGTACCGGCTTCTGTCGCGGCCGGCCGGGAGTTTTCTCCGACCGGGTGTAAGAATTTCTTTACGCCTGTTGCACTGCCAGTATCATACAGTCATGATATTCGGTTTTACTCAGTGACTCAGGGGTCAATTCCTTGACCCCATGGTGGCCTTTTACGGCAGTCATATATTATGTATTTTGTACTTCTTTTTTTTTTTTACGTCGGTCTTGCTCCAGTTGTACAACATCTGATGTTCTGACACTGATTCTCAGTGAAGGTAACACGCTTGCAGAAATATCATGTCAAACTGAGGGTGTCAATTATGTTGTTTTTATTATTGATGACTAATTCAGTCAGTATCCGTACTGAAATTCAGTCCTTGGGCGTTTCGGTGTCTTATTACACCGGCTCATAGCGAATAAAACATTTCAGTTTTTCCAGTCGGTAACGGCATTTATTTAAAAGGTGCCACGCATGAAGTCTGGATATTTGAAAGTGCCGGCCTGTATCCGAGTCCAGCGGCATAAACGATGATATACAATTCGAGTCCAATCAAACTTTACCGAACACGGTCCACAAACTACCTTAATCTTCACAGTGAGAGCTCTCCCCCCCACCCAACTTCCCCCCCCCAAAAAAAAAACAAAAACAAAAAACAACAACAACAAAAAACAAAAACACCAAAAAAAAACATCAACACTGAAAACAAAACAAAACAAAAAAAAACCCCGCAAAACTAAACAAACAAAACCAACCAACCAAACAAACAAAAACCAAACAACAACACCAACAACACAAACAAACAAACAAAAACAAAAACTAACCAAACTGAGCGATGCGGAAATGAACCAGTAGGAAAGCCTGGTACAAGGGAAGTAACTGCATATCTTCGAAACTGCGCACTCGGCTAGCTTTTCCTGCAAAGCGTCAAAATGGCGGACGAGGTGGGAGATTTGATTGTGAAATTCTCCAAGCAAGAGTACACGATTTCTGGACTCTCCGGGACAGATACAGTCGGCGATTTGAAGAATGTCATTCACAGAGAAACAGGCGTTCTCCCTGAACACCAGAAGCTGGCGGGATTTAAAGTGAAACGTACGTGTTTCCATTGTTTTCAGTGATCAGTCCGATTGTTCAGCGGCTGAGAATGACTGAAAACCCCTTCGTTAATTTCCGCTTTATTCTTTTTGGAGTCAGTTCCCATATAATAATATGTAATATGTGCATCAAGAAGTTTAGTTTAATTTCTGCACCTTTATTACTTGTACCTTTCACAAACCTTTTTTTTAACAACCAAGTAAGAAAGGACCCAAAACAAAGTCTCCACACTCGCACAAGTCTGAGGGTGCTACTACTACTAGTAACTAGTACTACATCAGTACATGTAATTTTACCGAAAACAAGGCTAAGCATAGTATTATGAGGGAGGGTTAGGGTTAGTAACATAGGTTGCAGAAGGTTTAGGGTTAGAAACCCAGTTTGAAGGAGGTTTAGGGTTAGCAATCCAGGTTAGATGAAGTTTAGGGTTAGAAATCAGACTCAGAGGTTTAGGGGTCAGGTTGGGTAGGGTTTGAGATAAAAACTATGCACAAATATATTTATAAATAATGGTGAAAACAAACATCTTAAACGTGTTTGGCTGTTTCTGAAATTAAAAAAGTAATGTCCCAAACCAAACCCCTAACTGTAAACCTCATTGATTCTGACTTCTATTGTTCTTACCCTAAATCTCAGTTAACCTAGATTCCTAACCCTAAACTTCATTCAAATTGAGTTATTAACCCTAAACCTCCATCAACCTGCGTTACTCACTTACTGTCTGTACACTAACCCCAAACCTCCACTATATTACTGTAGTTGACCACAGTTAACCTTCCGGCTACATCGCTAAAAAACTTCTTAGTCCTATGTGTGAAACAACTTACCCATGGTTTTTAAATAGGTAATTTTCGACTTATTCCTAGTCCTACGTCGTGGGAAACAAATTACCAATGGTTTTTATATAGGCAGATTGCAGCTTATTCCTAGTCCTACATCATGGGAAACAAATTACCCATGGTTTTTAGAAAGGTAAATTTCAACTTATTCCTAGTCCTACATCGTGGGAAACAAATTACCCATGGTTTTTATATAGGCAATTCACAACTTATTCTTTAATTACTCTGCTAATTACAAGTTAAACAACACAATATTTGGCATGAACATAGTCAAACCATTTATTGACAAAGTCATGAAACTTCAAAGGTGTGACATAAATATTGACCGAGGTACGTTCATCTAAAGCAATGTGTGTGCAACTTTTTACCCACGACGTCATCCGAAGGTTAACCTTGTTTTTGATTGTTTTCAGTAATTAGTAGGACCTGTAGTCTGACACACACACACACACAAGAGTATTGTAATTTAACGTTTTTGGAGTGCGAGGGTAACAGTGACAGTGAAACAACTGTCTTGCCAGTCAGACCCAAACCCAGCACTCCACATCAGTGCATGCCTGAAATGTATTATCTATCAGTCTTTTGAAGACTAACCAGCTGCATTGTTCACATTTCAGCTGGCCAGTTCTCTGATTCATCTCAGCTGTGTACTATGATGCTGAAACCCAACATGAAACTGACACTGATTGGAACAAGGGCTGAAGAAATTGTAAGTGTGGTTATGGTTTTTCTGTTTGAAGAATTAAGCCCCCAAAATATACAGTTGCAACTGCAGTTTATAGATCTGTTTATAATAAACAGTAAATTTATTTAAATAACAAAATCAACTTACCAAGACGGGAAACGTTTCAGTGTTAAGTCTAAGGAACCGTGAATGTTGTTTACTTCTGAGGAGTGCATGATCAGGGCGGAGCACTTCATTTGTCGGGCATTATGCGCGGTTGGTGGAATTTCTACTTTGCTGCATGTACTGTAGTAGCTTCCCAGACCCATGCAAATGGCTGACTCTATTTTCACAGTTGATTACACAGAGTTTCTTTCTTTCAGAAAGAAGTTCAAGAGCCACCAGCAGACATGCCAGAAGTTGTGAATGACTTTGACATAGAAGATGAAGAAGTCGCCATTGAAAACAGGTATCGCCTCATGCTTCAGAAAATGGCTGTACAGTAGAACCTCTTTTGGGTGATCATCCCTTTGAGAGACCACCTGCCTGTGCAGACCAATGTTACAATGATACTGGGTTGCACTTCTTCGCTGTCTGAAGCTTCTTTTGGGTGGCCACCTCTCTTTTAAGACCACTCTTATCTGGCCAACGGAGTTGGTTGCCCAAAAGAAGTTGTACTGTACCAGTATGTCTTGCTGTCTAGATCTGCTTGAGAGACACACAAGAGTATTTGGTGTGACTGATTACATATTTCAACTGAAACTGAAAACTTCAAATTTCAGTTAATTTGTGTGCAGCATTTCCTTTCATCACTATTAGAGTGTGCAGCTGTAGTGTTTGTAATTCACTTATTGTATGTGTTGTACATGTATACATGTATGTTACATATTACAAACCAAACGCAAGTTTAATATAAAACAAAGCCGTGTTCTTTGTGCAGAGAGGAGTATCTGGCGAAGGTGAAGAAGAGAGTGAAGGAGTACCGCGTCAACATTCTGAATGATTTCCGTGAAAACAAGAAGCTGCTAGTGCTGGATATTGATTACACACTGTTTGGTATGAGCTTCCCCTGGATTATTATGGCAATAAATTCTTGTCACTGGGAATTTAGGAAGGAATAGGTTTACCTGTATAGATCTACATGGGACAGAACCGTGCTCATATTTTCTCTTAGACGTGTATGTCAGGCTGGGAAAATGTTCAGTCATTCGGCAATTTTCAGCCAAATTTCCTGTTCTTTCAGCCAAAAAAATCTAAGTCACAGCCAAAGAAAAGGAAGGGGATAAAAGATTGCACACAGTCATGTATGGATGCGTGTAATGTTTTATGGCACAGTCTAACGTCATTGTTGAAGACCTGCATGTCAGTACCAAGGCAGTATTTTACTTATGGGTGCTAGGAGAGGCTATTAGTAAATAGCCTTTAAAAATGTTAAATTTGTTTTCCTAAGTGAGCCATTGTGCCCGTAGTCCCCCAGCAGGGTGCTGCCTCTGCAGCCCTGTCAAGGTTTCAGACTTTTTCCCTCAGCCATTCCCCAGCCTGGTGTGTCTCCCAGGAAGGAGAAAGAAAAAGAGTTCAAGGGCAGACGCTACTTGTATTGTTTACTTGCAAAGTTGTTCGCCTTTTTCAAATACGGTTTGCAAGATTGATCTGTTGAATGCAGGCACAACATCACAACAGGATGCAGGTGAGATGGAGCACTGTAGCCACTGATTTTGCACTCTTGTCATGTCTGATTCCAGATCACAGATCTCCTGCTGAGACACCGAACGAGCTGATGCGTCCTTATCTTCATGAATTTCTCACGGTGGCTTATGTGGATTATGACATTGTGATCTGGTGTAAGTTTCATAAGAGAAAGAAAAAGAGAGAAAGTGCAGTGGCACTGATCAGTTGTCAATTAAGCTTGCCTAGCAACCAGTAATTGTTTATTGATTCTGATTCTACACTTATGTTGTCACAAAATGCTTTGTGGCTTGCACAGCAGAAACAAGTGCAGTTGTCAAGAAAGCACACAGGAAAGGTTAATATTAATAATGGTTGAATGTGATGCTTTATTTACTCATAGAAAGCGCTGTTGGACTATGAGTATGAAGCTTGTGGCTCTAACAAGGCAAACCACTGAGCTCCAGCTTTCACTCTGTTTTCCCACATGCGCTAAAAAATCATCATCAGCATGGAATTTTGGCTTTACCTGAATCTGAGAATAGCTCAGATGATGAGTTGAATGTGCTGATACTGAGTTAAACAGTATTTCCTGAATGGAAGTACACCAAATGCCAAGATTACAGCCAAACACAAAATTGATAAAGATGTCTGTCTGTGTCCAACCAGCTGCCACTAGCATGAAGTGGATAGAAGCCAAGCTGAAGCTGCTGGGAGTGAGCAGCAACCCAAACTACAAAATCTGCTTCTACCTGGACTCCGAGGCCATGATTTCTGTTCATACACCCAAGTACGGGGTGATAGAAGTTAGTGCAATGTGTTGTTCATCGCTCAGTTTTATGTTTTGTATTAACGCTTGTAAACTTGAGGAGAAAAATTCAGGATAGTCTTGTGATCTATTCTTGTACCTTTTGTAATTTCAGCATTTTAAAGTTTCATATTTGGGAAAAATCTACCATAAAGAATGTCACTGTTTATTAGAATGTCAGATTTCATAGTCACAGAGCTCTCCATCTCACCTGCATCCAATGACTAGGTGACAACATCATATTTAGTCTTTAGCTAAAACATGAACAGTTGGCATGTTTGAGAAATCTTGTTATAATTACAGTATTTTCACACTCTGCGGAAAAAAAGGTGAAAGATGTGGGTGCATCTGCAGATGCATGCATGCTTGTGTCTTAGTGTGCTGTATGAAACGAGTAAGTCATTGTGTTTATTCCAGGTGAAACCATTAGGTGTAATCTGGGGCAAGTTTGAGCAGTACAGCGAGAGGAACACCATCATGTTTGATGATGTACGCAGAAACTTTATCATGAACCCTAAAAATGGACTGCGGGTAAGGACCTCCTCATGTTTTTCTGCTCTGACACCTAATTTACACAGGATCCACAGAAGTACCCAGTTTGATACGTTTTTATTGTTAACAGTTTATCAGTATGAAAAATAATCAAGCAAATATTCTCAAGTTGCATTATGACATGTACCACCCCACAGTTGGTGTGTGTTTTCTGCTTTCTTGGTTTACCCAGCTTTTTGTCAGGTCCAGGAGCATTCCATCCAGGTCAGGTGTGGTGTCCTTTTTTTCTTTTTCTTTTTTTTTTTTTTGCTGCCCCAACTCTTTGCCGGCTCCAGTGGTGTTCCTCCCAGGTAATGGGTAGAATCCACGGAGGGCTCGGAAGCTGGGACAATTTTTATTATGCATGATGATGGAGATGAGTATGATGGTAAGATGGAGGTCCGTGTGGTTTGGGACTGCGGGACAGGGCCACATTCCACGCTGCCTGTAATAAATATCCCGGCATTAACCAGGCCCGGGAACTACGGCACCTGCGGTGCCGGCCGTGTAATCATCCACATCATAAGACGTGTCATACCAAGGGAAGCACTCCCAAAGTCGCACCTATGAAGTGGGTGAAACTCGGCTGTGTGGCAACAGCCTCCCCATTGGGTCCATAGCACACACGCTCTGGGTAGGGGCCGACCTAGGTAGGAAAATCCCGCTTGCCTCGGCTGGGACTCGAACCCGGGTCTCCCGGTCCATGGTCTGAAGTGCTAACCACTACACTACGGGGGCTGGTAGATGTGGTGTCTTAGCTGTGTGGTAACATTGGGCTTGTAGCACGCCCACTCCAGTTAGGTGCTGACCCTCTGCTGGGATTCAGAACTGGGTTTCCTAGTCTGTGGTCTGAGGTACTTCGCTTATAATAATATTTGTCTTTCAATTTGCCTCCAGATTAGGGCATTCCGAGATGCACACACCCGCCGTGCAACCGACCGTGAGCTTTTGAAGCTGATGGATTACCTGCAGGACATAGCAGACGTGGAGGATCTGTCCAAACTTGACCATCGCAAATGGGAATCGTATGTATCTGGTGACAGCCCATGGCATTGCTTTTGCACTCCATTTATCAATATCAGCACCTTGCTGGTGGCGAGTTTATAAGCAGACAACCTGCAGTATAACTCTTCAGTGTATTGACTGTCATCTGCTTGAACAGATTAGTTGTTATTTTTTTATGTAAATGTGTATTTTTTGTGTGCTAACTCCTCTAATGTACACTGATTGCTTTGTTTTTATTGTGTTTTCATCATAGTCATCTTTTGTGTACTGTTTTGTGGTCTGTATTCATCGCCCGAAAGATGCACAGAGCTAGGTTATGCACTACGAAAGAACAAAGGACTATGCAGTGTATTGTAAATATGTTAATGTTGCAGGTACAAGCGCCCTAAACCTCGCAGCAAACCCAAAACTGGAGACAAGCCTTCTGGAAGTTCTGCATCAACAGACGCCTGACATTTGTTTGTAGTGTGGAGGAAGGTGAAAGGGGAGATGTAGTAGGAGGGAAGAACAGATAGGAGTTTCGGGGTGAAGAATTAGAATGAAAAACTTGCCATGTACTTGTCTTTTTTTTCCTCTCTCTGTTTTTTTTTTTTTTTTTTTTGTGGGTTTTTTTTTTTTTTGGGGGGGGGGGGGGGGGTTTGGTTTTGGATTGTAGAATGGATGAGGGATTGGTTAGGGTTCATCTCTTAAGATAGGAGTGTGACATTTTGGTTTTTAATTCAGAGAATGATTTATCATAGCAGATCATCTTTGCTGTGCCTTCGCCGTGGCTTATTAGACATTGTAGCAAATGTGAATTAGTGTGCTAACAGCTGACTGCCTCTGAATTTGCAGGCAGTCTTTTATCTGAGGCTGTGCATACACATTGTGTCATGTCATTGCACTCGTTCACTTTCCAACAGTTCTTAAGTGCTATACCTTCTTTGACTGTCTGCTGTACTCTCCGGATGAGATTTCTGATACAATTTACAAATACTCTTAAGGAAAAAACGAACACATATTTGTCTGCTGAAACAGGATATTACCCATCTGCTATGATAAGGTCTGTTCTGGTTTGGAAAAAGTTGTTTGCATTTTTAATGAAATGTGGGAAGCAAAAAATTTTGTAAATTGAGAGTTTGGTTCATCATTTTACCTTGTCTCTTTTTTTAAGTCGATGATGATGATGAGAGAGAGAGAGAGAGTGTGTGTGTGTGAGAGAGAGAGAGAGAGTGTGTGTGTGTGTGTGAGAGAGAGAGAGAGTGTGTGTGTGTGTGGGGGGGGGGGGGGTATGAGAGAGAGAGAGAGGGATGCATAACATCTTATATGATTCCTTGTGTAAAAATAAAACTTTGACAGCAAAAAGTTTTTTGTTTCACTTTTGTCATCTGTTTTGTATACAGGATCACTGGCAGCATGTGTTCTTGCTCACTGTGGTGTATTTTTTGTTTTGTTTTGGGTTTTTTTAGTTTGTTTTGGTTGTTGTGTTTAATGTGCACCACAGTGATTTGAATCTCAGTGATCATAACGATGACGACATTCTGCTGTCCAAACTGAGTGTACTATGCTGAACTTTTTCCAGGATTCCAGTTTGTACCTTTCCATTATGGCACATACCTGTCCTGCTCTTGAAATCAGTGATTTGAAATGCAGGTAAACACGACCACATTTCCTTAGCACAAGACTGAAACTGTAAACATGCTGACCCAATGCAAGCGAATGGGCAGAGGAACTACAACCAAACGAAAAGGACGGATGGTGCTTTTCAGGGGAGGCAACCTTAACCAAATGTTTGAAAATATTTGCAAGAAGAGTTGCGTCCCTTGGACTTCTAGAATCGCTCTGCAGTCCGCAGTGGACCCTGGTCCTCACTTGCTGTGGTTAAAAAAAACAAGGGGGGGGGGGGGGGGGGGAGTGTAACATGATGCTGTGACTCTGTGTGTTGGTATTCATTCACATACTGAGGGTTTTTTGTTGTTGTTTGTTTTATCTATCAGACACGTATGTATAGAGTGTGTGTGTTGGGACGCCAGATTTCACTCAGCCATGCACAGCCTCTTCACTGCTCACACACTAAGAAGTTTTACATAAATCACCCACAAGAAATTCCACAAAATTCATTATGTCCATGTTTATTTTCCTTAGACTGAACATTGAGAAAACAAAACAAAACACAAAAAAACAATGGCAAGAACAAGAAACTCGAGCATGCATCTGCAGAAGCTTGTACAGCAAAACCTCTGATCATTTACAAAGCAAACATTATTATGATGACTGATCATCCAGAATGGTTGAGCAAAAATGATATACGGGCATCGGGCATTATGCCATCAGATATCAGAGGTGCAGCCTGTCTGTGTCATTCTCAGCTTATCAGAGGCTGTTTACCACGTACGCTGCTGTTCTGCAACTATGGATGATGTGTGTACCGCAGTAACAGCCTCTGCGCACAGGAGAATGACTTACGCATGCACTCCATGATCTTTAAACGTGGCAGCAGTACATTCGTAATACGCATCTCACGAACTGTGAACATTCTAGTACTTTCATGTAAGCATCGCATGAACTGTGAAAAGAGCGTATTCCTCAACAGTACGCACACATACTGTACAACATGCAGCACATACACGTGTAGAAAGCACTATATGACTTGAACTAGTTCACATCACAGGCTGCTGTCTGTTTTAACATTTTACAAGATGTTACAAGAATGTGTGACACACAGCGGAGTTATATCACAGACTTTAACACTTCAGCAAATTTGTACACCTCAGCATGCTTTTCTTACAGGTTCTGAACATTCACAAGTACCCACCTCAATTTGCATCGAACAGAAACGAATCAGCTCACTTCGTGCTGTCAGTCTATGTTCAAAATTGAAAAAAAAAAAGAAAAAAAAGGCAGCACACTGTTGCACATTTGCACTGACAGTATGGAATCCGAACAAAAAGCAATAAACACAAAAAAACATTGTTTTTCAAATATCCAGTTAAAAACTGATAAAAACAAAACAAAACAAAAAATACTACATCGATGAGATCTACCCTTCTTATTGTGCAAGAAAAGCAAGATCTCACTAAAATCAAAATAAAACTGATTTATACTTATAATTAAAGGGGGGGGGGGGGAAACACCACCAACAACACTGAGAAGTTGTACTGTTCAGATTTTTGCCAGGAAAACACAACGCGAACGTCTCTATACAAACACTGCGCTCTGAAACGTTCCTAGCATTCAACCATACTCGACCAGAAATACACCACTGAAGATAAGACTCGGTGGTAGATGATGAAACTGCGTACAAAAACAAAATCACGGCAAATTACGTATGTCAGTCATAAAATTGAAAAGTGACTCATATAAGAAAAGACACATTGATCAAAAATGTGGATTCAGACTCAGGATACTCATTGTGTACAGATGGTGACATACACGTGACATATACGTATGATTTTGCTGGCACAAAAACTGACAATTTGTTCAGTCGTGGAAATGAAAAACTTACGTATATCTAACTATGAAGAGCACAATAACAGAAAAGAGTCTGCATCACCTACTGCTAGGACAGCGAGGTGGGACGTTCCACGGTAACCAGATCATCATCGTCAAGTAAGTGACATACCTTGGAGACCTCCCCGGCGACCGAAGGCCGGGCTTTTCGCGAACCTCATCTCTGTTCTCAGGCTGCTGTACCGCCCCAAACGCACTCGACTTGTGCCGATTTAAAAGACCTGAAGCATGTGCAGAGTTGCTGCACAGCCGCATCGCTACAAGCGTGATACTGACTTCTGTTTCTTATTGCGCTCCTGCTAACATATTATAAAAATACAAAAAAGACTCGAAGGTACAGTTCTGCCCGTAATTATCGGCACGATGCTACAACCGATCTGCCAAGCCGATAGTACATTGGGTGACACAGATTAAACACGCGATGTGAAAGACGAATGAAATGGGCCAATGGTATTACACACTCCGGTCAGCCGGTGACAATGGGCCCTATTGCACAAGCTGGAAACGCGTGGTTAGTTGTCATAAACGCTGATAATATATTACACACACGCAGTGAAACTACCCTGACGATAATATAAAGAAACATGTTCTGGGTTTAGAAATGTATGGAGGCAAAATGAATTAGTTGGCGGTTCCCCCCGTGACTAACACATATATATTCCAAACGAGGCTATGTTGCTTAGTGCCGCTAACGCATTACAAAAAGGCTGAAAGGCAAAATAAACAAATCCCACCCTTGGTTGCCATAGAAACCAATACCAGTTTGGTGTGTAGGTTTTTTTTAATCCCCTTGAAAGGTGTCAAACGTTCTTACAGGCTATAAAAAGCGCTGGTGATTAGCCGGACTGGAAAAAAAAAACCTTTACCAGATTCATGTGTGTGACTCCCTTTCGGCAAGAACCACCGAAAATGTCATTTCGTGGGATGAGCGATCTCAGCTGAATGCAAGTTGGCGGCTTATGTTAAAAAGTGAGGGCTGTGGGAGATTCAAGTTCCAACGATCGTTTTCCTTCTAATTCAGTCTCCTCAAGAGTGTTGACTTTTCTCAAATTCTGTTTTCTATCAACAGGAGATTGCTAAGTTTCTGGCGATGCCTGTAAAAGGCTTAGCCCGTTTGCTGCTGATACTGCATCTGCGTGGTGATGACACCCCATCCCCCCACCCCCCACAAATGTCCGTCTTAGAGTTCTCGTGTGCTGTTATAGTACCAAAACCTCTTCAGCATAACACGCACCATCATCATCATCATCATCATCATCTCTCTCTCTCATCGCTCATAGTCGTCGTCATGATCATCATCATCATCATCATCTCTCTCTCACACACACACACACACACACACACACACACACACACACACACACACACACACACACACACACACACACCCCTCTACCTTTTTCCATGCGCCGAACATACGGTAATCGACACTTTCCGACTCTACCAGCAACAAAAGCACACCATTATAAAATATTATATAATTACACATCATCACTCCTCTGTTCATAAGTCATTATGTACATAATACGACGAGATTTTTTCCAGTCCAAAGACTATAATTATCTCGTTATGTCGGACACTGACTGACAGAAAAACAAACAGACTGCTAGGTTTCACGTGTCGAGACTTTCTACACACCAGTTGCTACAGTATGTAACCTTGCACGATATCTACACTTACAGTCCACTCCGACTTGACTAGTTTGTACACGTGAAGAAAATACATTACACCACACAGCAAAAAAAAATAAAAAAAATCCACTTTTAAATCTACCGTCATCTGGAGAGGGTGGGGTGGGGTGGGTGTTTAGGGGTTTAATGTCCTTTTCCACCAGATAGGGTGATATCAAAGACGGGGCAACGATGAAAAAGCCAGCACAAATATTTGGCCCCAGCCGGGATCGAACTCACGACCCGAGCATTAGAGGTCCAACGCTCTACCATTCGACCACCCCGGCTCCCCCCGTCATCAGGAGAAAGGGCCCTACACGCGCAATGGATTTGAAAGGCGTAAGCACCTTTTCCCCCAGATGACGGTAATGTTTTCCATTAGCGGGATGTACAACACGAGAAAAGTCCTCTGTGTGACTACCTTCACGCGTTTAAAGGTCGGCCGCTGAAAGTCTCCAGGGAACAGCAGAAAAGAGGGTGAGCAGCAAACGCGCTTCCGTTTCCATGACAACAAACGTGAAGGGATTTTAAAATCGCTACCTTTAGCACGTCCTCTTCGGAGAACGGATTTTTTTCTCTCTCAAAAGTCACTCCAAAATAAATAATCCCCTCCAAACAACCAAAAAAACCCTCCCAAAAATGATATAGTAACGTCTAATGATATACGTGTAGTAACATCTACTGACAAACTTGTCTAGAAACACTGCTAAACCTGAAACAACCCACACACTTGAGATCATTCTTCATCTGAACGTTAAATTGTGTAGCGGCTTCTGGTGTATATTTATAAATATCGCACGCCTCAAATCTCCCTCAGTCTCATGGGTAAGTTAGGCCCTCCTGCTACAGACTAGAACATCAGCCTTCACCACTACGGCTTCAGTCTTTTCGTGTATGTCTCTCTGGGCACTGGAATTAATAGTCTTTCTGGTCGTTAGTCTCAACCATACGTGCGAACAGAAGATTCTCTCTCCGTTGAGTTGGAACGAAATACGTGTGTAGCTGTGTCTGGGAGGAGTTGAAAACGTTTCTCGGACTAGAAGACTACAGGCCAAGGAGACTGAACTCGAAAATCTTCCAAATTACACACAAAGCACCGAAGGTTTTACTCAGCAGCAACAAAATAAAATGCCTGTCACAGTTTCCATTGAAACCGGTTGGAAAACCAGTCGCTTCAGTCTAACAGGTGCTGGTACCACCTGCAATGACATCACGCAAGTCCCGTGGCCCGAAATGACGTCACATGCGACTGATGATGTCACTGAAGACATATGACATCACATTTGACGTCACATGAGTCACTAATGACGCGCGTCCCATCATGACGTCACTTGAGATGACGTCGCACAAGTCACATGACCGCGCAGCTTTTGGCGGCCTCCTTGCGCAAGTGCACCTTGGCCTCATTCAGTCCGCTAAACCGCTTGCGTCGAATGAAGGAGCGCTGACGCCTAAAGCCGTTGGGCCCGTCGCTGGTGGGGGTGCCTGCTGCAGCAGCAGCGGCAGCGGCGCCTCCCGTGTTGGTGGTGCCCGCTGACGACAGGGCCGCCACCTCCATGACGTCATTGACGCTCCTCTGTGACGTCTTGGCTGACGTTTCCGAGTAGACCAGAGCCCCGATGTGTTTGGCAGTTTTCAGGCCCTGTGACAAAGCAAGTCAAGTACCGTGTTTTTAGAATAGTCTTGAAAAAGAAATACAGATTTTTTTTTTAAAGACAATATTTAAAGATTTCGTTTCGTTTCTATTTCACCACTTTCAAATGTGCAGCCTGTAGGTAGGTTGGCTGGTTAGTTGGGAGTGAAGTTGTCCCCGCCACAAAGGTCGGTCACATTTGACTGTGGCAGACGTGTTACTCTGCCAGAGGAAACCGCAGTTTGTAGTGTCCCTAGGCCCTGTTTTGTAACTTACAAGCACAGAATTTTTTGTTGTTTGTTTTGTTTTCTTTTGTTTTTTGTTTGTTTTGTTTTGTTGTTTTTGTTGTTTGTTTGTTTATTTGTTTGTTCTTGTTGTTTTCGTGTCGTGTCGTGTCGTGTCGTGTCGTGTCGTGTCGTGTCGTGTCGTGTCGTATCGTGTCGTTTCGCGTTATGTTAGTTATGTTTTGCTTTGTCGTCGTTGTTTTGTTTTGTTTTGTTTTGTTGTTTGTTTGTTTGTTTGTTTGTTTGTTTGTTTTGTTTGTTTGTTGTTTTTTTGGGTTTTGTTTTGGTTTTTTTTTTGGGGGGGTTGGGTTTTTTGGAGGGGGGTGGGGAGTAGGATTGCGTAGGAGGACTGAGGGTGTGTTGTGACAGGCGTGTAGCTATGTGCATGTAAAAGCAGGTCTGATTACGGAGAGGTAAAACAGGCAACGCCAAAAAAAAAAAAAAAAAAAAAAGTGGTGCATTGGACTAAATACCTCTCACCCACGCTGCGTTTACAGGGCTCTGTCAGGGGGGCGAGACCGTGTTACCGACAAGTCCATACATCACAATAAAACACTGGTGTCCCGCATTAAACCTCTGGTGTCTCTAGGGACGCTCTCTCCGTTCCATGCATGCTCGAACAAACAATGTTACTCTTTGCTTTTTATGGCGACACAAATCGTCTTCCCTCGGGCTTTTAGTACCAACGTAAAACCGTTCCTCGGTCGTTTTTGTTTGTTCAGCGGAAGTTACTGTGACTGTAGTCAGGACATGTCTTATGTCATGCGGGGGGGGGGGGGGGATTAATTCGCTTCTATTGTTTTGCTTTGTAAGCACGAAAACGTGTGAAAAGATTCAGTTCTCTTGTACTTGTTCGAGTATCGGGAGAAACTGATTTCTCTATGAGTGCTTTCATCAAGAGAATTCAGTCCTACCCTTTTATTAAGACCTCTTTAACAGGGCCCTTTCCGCCAAATCTGTGTGTGTGTGTGTGTGTGTGTGTGTGTGTGTGTGTGTGTGTGTGTGTGTGTGTGTGTGTGTGTGTGTGAGATGTGTTTGTCCTGTGGTGGCGAGGGGGCAGGGGCAAGGGGGGCGGGGGGGGGGCGGGGGCGAGGGCACACTAATAATAATAATAATAATAATAATAAATTGCTTTTATATAGCGCAGTATCCCAGCAGACGCTGGCTCAGAGCGCTCTACACTTACAATTACAAAAAAGGCAAGTACAAGTACGTTGACTGACCACAGGGCGTCACACGGTTGGTTTGTTGTTTGAGTTTTCATTTGTTTGTTTCTTTGTTTGTCTGTTTTTAAACGATAAAAAAATCTGCATACGGCCAACCCAAGTGGAAAGGGAACTGCAAGGAAAAATATATCAGCGACAGCTTACCTGGTCGTAGGAGACGAGAGCAGGGCGTGGCCTGCCCGGGGGAAGGTTCTTGGCCTCCGACCGTATGTCCGCCTTGCAGCCGACCAACATGATGGGTTGTGTGGGGCAGTGTTCTCGGACCTCTGGGTGCCACTGGAACATACATAATTTGTTTTTTTTAAAAACAGTCACGTCAGTAACTGGACACCGCCAATCAACCAGTGTTGTCCAGATCCTCCAGATCCTCTCTGGTGAAGATCTGATTCTACTCTCCGCCTATGTATATTGGGCGAGTACTTCACAACAAATTGGCGCAGGTAGCGTGAAGGAACGTTAAATAGTAGTAATAAATAATACGTAGTTTTGATACAGCGCTGCTCGCCAAATCCCAAGGACTCACTGCGCCTGAAGCACACACACACACACACACACACACACACACACACACACACACACACACACACACACACACACACAAACACACACAGAGTGTATTTGCACACCCTCTTACATACAATTTGGCAGTTCCAGCGACATCAAACTCATGGTAGTCATGGTACACACAAACAGACTCAACAAAAGTTTAACTATCAAAAGCTTGACGGAAGAGAAAGGTCTTCAGATGAAATTTAAACAGGGGTAGTGAGGACTAAAGGCGCTTTCCGACGAAGGCATGATAATCATAATGGCGAGAACGGTACTGTTATAACCACTATTATTTCCTTCGATGGTGGTCCAAAACCAAACAAACCAAACCCCCCCAAAAATAACACAAAGTTTGAAAGAAACAACTGGAACGCAATGCGATTGGCTGGCCCTTCTAAGCTTCGCAGTTACTATTACGAACACTCAGTGGTATCGTCCAGTTTTGGGTAGGGCGACCTTCTTTTCAGTCAAGCGTTTTGCAGATCGGTAAACTGCCCAGCGGGTCTCCCAAACTTGAACTCATTACTCTCCTCTCTTCGGATCTAAAGGTACCGAATCTTGAAACTCACCCGACTTTTGAAAGAGACAAGTGTAAACACTCGCACAAAGACGAGGGTCAAGTGGCGTGAAAAATCAACATGGCCGCAGTAATTTCACTCAAACAGGGCTCGTCACACCAAAAGTTAAACGCAAATAAGCTGGGCCAGCAGGAAGCTTAGGGCAGCTCTGTAAAAAGCCAGCAGATCTGAAGGTGGGTGAGTCTTTGAACGGAACAGGGACGACAATAATGTGAAGGGCAGGTAAGGAGGGAGCGAGAAGGTGAGGCGAGGGATAGACAGACAGTGACAATCCCCTACCCGTCAAAACAGTCATCAAAGAGTACAGCTAGAACACCACTGATCTCTCTCTCTCTCTCTCTCTCTCTCTCTCTCTCTCTCTCTCTCTCTCTCTCTCTCTCTCATTGTAGTCTAATAGTTTTTTTTATTTTATTTATTTATTTTTTTATTTTTTTTAGGGGGGGGTCTCTTGTCTTTCTTTTTTGTTTTGTTTTACATTTTGTAGTTTAGCAACGGAAAATTATAAACTGGCACGTGTGCTACAATTTCTACCGTTGAAAAATAAAGTGTCATTGTCATTGTCATTGTCATTCTCTCTCTCTCTCTCTCTCTCTCTCTCTCTCTCTCTCTCTCTCTCTCTCTCTCTCGTCGAGAGAACTGCTTGTAAGATACGGTAGGCAGCAATGCCCACATGTATTGTCCTCATAATAACACGTTTCAGTCAGTTTACTCACAGGCCGAAAGTTCATTCAGCTATTGGATAAACCGCATTGTTATCGTCTCTAACGCTTTTTGCATTTTCTCTCTGACCTCAATGGTTTCTCCAAACCAGTAAGCAAGGAGAGGGTTAGTGGGCAGGTGTCTAAAAGTTGAACGTCTTCTAGTCACCGGAAGGTCGATTCCAAAGACGTGAACACTAGAAAACGGTTTGTGCAGGTGCTGGCCCAAGTTCCTCCAATGGCTCTAGACTGAACCACTGACCAACAAATGGACCTCCTTTGTGTCGCTGTATAGAACTGTGAGAACGCAATAACCTGTTTTAACACAGACCTGCGGGAACATAGACCCGCGGGAAGGTAGACCACGTAGCACACAACTGATCCCTACCATACGGTCCGTCCAAATGGTGCGAGGACGTGTGGGGACGTACGAATACCACAAACACTTCCTTTGTTTCATGATTTCAGTTATTTGTTATGTTTGAAATCGTCTTCGCGCGTGCTCACACCATTTGGACGCACCCTCTACTATACCAGTCTGTTGCATAACGTACCTTGGAGACGACATTTTCCATGGAGTCCGGACTGTCGATAGAGAAGCAGATGATGACGAGGTCGGCGTCTGTGTAGGACAAGGGTCGTACTCTGTCATAGCCCGCATCTCCTGCACACACACAAGAACAAAACCACGTCAACAACACTTGTGTTGAGGGTGGGTGGGTTTAACGTCCTTTTCCGCCACGTAAGGGTATTATCAAAGACGGAGCAACGAGAAAAAAGGCCAGCGCAAATATTTGGCCCCAGCCGGGATTCGAACTCATGGCCCGAGCACTGAGAGTCCAACGCTCTGCAATGCGGCTATCCCGACTCCCCTACTTGTGTGGAAAATCGGGTTATTCATCATCTCTTCAAAAACATAGAACTGAACTTTCCAGTAATAAAAACAAAGTTTCCGTGCTACAAAACGTGTATTTCTGGATTTTTTTTAATGCCGAAAAACGTGCGTCACAGAGAATGCGTTTTCAAAGAGTGAAAGAGTCTGGCAGTGATATGATCAGTGTTTCTCCTTCAGTCATTATCGTCAGAGCGTCTTCCCAATCTTGTCATTCGCCGCAGCATACACTTACTGCACACACAAAATTGCGCTTGTTTACAGTACAAATATTACCACTAAAATTGTGCTTGCTGTAGGAAAACACGTGCCAAAAAGTCGCTATCGCGCTGTTATTTTCATTCCTGAGGTAATGTAAACCAAGAGCGCCGCCAGCTGCGCCCGTTTTGAACAAAAGTTATGTGTATTCCCTAACAGGAATGCTGTATTCCTTTACGGGAATGCTGAGTCAATGTCTGGAGACACAGATTAAAGGATTCCTGTTTCCAGCTTCCAAGTCGTAACGCACACACAGAAAAAGAGTAAGCTGATATAGGGCTCCGCAAACTGATGTGGGCAACAAGAGAACCTTTGTGGAACTCCCTTTTCATGTGTGGCACGTGAACTATCCGAAACTCTCGCACCAACGGGGGCAAGATTTATCAGTGAGGTGAAATAAAATCTGGAAACGGAGGAAGAGGTTGTTTTACTGCTGACCCTCAATGCTCTTTTTTGTCTGAAGACCTCCGGAAGCAGAAACTCTCTCTCCTCTCTCTCTCTCTCTCTCTCTCTCTCTCTCTCTCACACACACACACACACACACACACACACACACACACACACACACACACACACACACAAAGCCAGAATAAGCTTTTTCATACACTTCTCGCGAAATCAGCGAGATACCAACAGACTGCACACTGATGATCAAAATTGGAAAACGGGCAAAAAGATAACATTCATCACTGCAAAACCAGCCCTCCAAATGAGATCGCATAAGACGTAGTCGAAAAAGAATTCCCCTTTCAAGGCAAAGATCAACATTATTCATGAAAAAAAAATTCCGCAGCCCTGCATCTTGGACCGTGGATCTAACATCGCGCACAGATGTGTGACAAAGCGATGGGCCTCCAGTATGTGTCTAGGAACGCTGAATACAGTTTAAAAAATAAAAAAATAAAAAGTTATTTCTTTTATCGGTTTGCTTGACTAGGCACGCTCCAAGCGTAAGTGTAATGCCAGAATGGCTCTTAAGATTTCCCGCCAAAGATTTCTTCCCTCAGCTGGAAAAAGGGCGTAAGTGCCTTTCAAATCCATAGCGCTTAGGCCCTTCGTCAAGACGACGGTAGAGATTTCTGCGACGCAACGTTATGCCGGCTTGCTAATATAAAAAAAAAAAAAAGGAAAGAACATGCCTTTCCACGTGCAATAGATAAGGAGAAAATATTTCTCCAGCAATAGCCTGATAAGACCGTCCACAAGCATCACTGCGGGTTTCTGGATAATATGGGCAATTTCTCCACGATCACTCACACAAAAAAAAAACAGATTTCTGCTCTATCGCTTTAGTGAACGCATTCGAGGTTTTAAAGCAACCTCCCTTGACAAATGAGATTCCGAAATATCTGACGTACACCTTACTCAACCTTGCCAGCGAAGGTGAATCTCAGAGCGAGAGTGTGTGTGTGTGGGGGGGGGGGGGGGAGAAGTATAAATATTTTCAGTGCTGTCAAGATTACATCTGTCCCAAGCCGGAGGGAATGAGGAAAAAGGGAACTATCCATTGGTCAAGGTCCCGGAGGAGATACCAACGCGTTCATCAACGTACGGTCTTTGACACCTCAATCTTTTCTACATACTCGCTTAGGAAGTGAGACAACTTCTTCGCTTTCCTGCACAACACTGATTTCTTCCAAAAGGGGCTTCATTAAAAGCACATTAATTTTGTGGATAGTGGTACACGTTAAATGGAAAGCAAATTTGCCCCGCGCAAAAGCTCTTGTCATTGTTGAATCTGGCCATTGCTGTGAGGCGAAAGCAAAATGTTATCGCTGTTAATTTTGTATAGGGATTGTTTTCAGACAAGCTCCTAGCATAACAACAACCACCACTCTTTGGCAACACAGACACGGGCGGGTGGGTGTTTGGGGGTTTAACGTCCTTTTCCACCACATTCGGGTGATATCAAAGACGGGGCAACGATGAAAAAGCCACAAATATTTGGCCCCAGCCGGGATACGAAAATGGTCACACAATCATGCAACCCTCTCACCCTCGGGGATGACCATGGAAATGTTCATTCCAGGAACGCCAGCAACGACTGGAAGGCAAAATCGTGAAACCCAAGAAGACAAGGAAAGTCAAATCCGGAGAGTAAGGAGAAAAAACACACAAAAAAAACCTGCCCTGGGGAGAAGCTAAAGCCGGAATGCGATGCAGGAGATTAATGAGAGATGTGTCTAATGAGGGACGTGAGGGGAGGAAGAACGCGGAACGCATTCCGACTGTAACTTGACGTGTCAAAGCCCACGAAACATCATCATGTCCGTTTGGGGACGTCCCCCCTCTCCGCCAAGTGAGGAAATTCACAGACTTTTGCCAGCTGTGTTCTCCTGTACTGTACATCACATTTCCTGTACTTTACACAACATGTACCTTCTTCTTTGTTTGTTTGTTTTGTGAGGGGTGGTATTGGTGGTGTTTTGTTGTTTGTTGTTGTTTTCGGTTTGGTTTGTTGATGTTGCTGTTGTATTGGGGGGGGGGGGGTTGTTTGTTGTTGGGTTTTTTGTTTATTTTTTGTTTTTTCCGGTTTGTTTGGTTGGTTGTTGTTTTGTCTTTGTTTTGTGTGTGTGTGTGTGTGTGTGTGTGTGTGTGTGTGTGTGTGTGTGTGTGTGTGTGCGCGGGGGGGGGGGTTGCAGTTGTTTGGCTTGTTAGTCATGTGTGTGTGTGTGTGTGTGTGTGTGTGTGTGTGTGTGTGTGTGTGTGTGTGTGTGTGTGTGTGTTGGTTTGTTGTTGTTGCTGGTGGTGGTGTTTTGTTTGTTTGTTTGTTTGTTGTTGTTTTCGTTTGTTTGTTATGGGGTAGGGGGAGGGGGGTGGTTCGGTATGGGGCAAACTGCGTCCTCTCAACAGAGCACCACCTGCGTACTCAGCCAACGCGTTAGCGAAACTCAGCTCTCAGTAAAAACTTCAAGGTTCTCAGAAATTACGACCTCGGAACACGTGGTCTTAATTTGCACAGTTTGTTTTCATTGGCCGGATTAGCCGCTGACATTTTCATTGCCCTGTAAACTTTGTTCTTATTGCTTAGACGACTTGCTTGCTCCCCTGACGGCTGCCCTTGTATAGCGATGGGCATCGGAACATGCAAAGTGGAGACGCCACAACCACCGGCCACTCTGCAAGTCTTTAGACACCCTGCGGCCTGCTGGGGGCCGTGTCTAACTGACCGGAAAACCTCTTTACGCCGATAAAATGGACCCCAGCGCCAAGACTAACTTATTTAGAGGGCAATTTGGGCGCCACTGACTTGCGTACGGTCGTTTCTTCCTTTCATCTTCACCGACCAGCAGTTCGCCCCCACCACTTGCCAAGGCCAAGCTTGTTGAAAACGGTCCGCGCCGAAAGGACGGGCACATCGCCTGCAGATTTCATGTGCGGTTGGGTCTCGTTACGCTTGGATGAGCACGCGAAAGTGAACGATAATTCGGCCGTAGCAAGTGGCCTGATGAGTTCAATTAGGCGTGGTTAGTGGGCTGGATTGAAAACTTGTACTTTCAGTTTACCGCCGTGCTCTCACGAGAAAGAAACTGACTGGTCCTGTTTCCCAAGGTCGTAAGAGTTATAACACATAAATACTGACATAAAGAACTGTAAAAACTGGTAATTTCAAGTATGAAAGAAAATGAGAATAAAAATCGATTTCACGCCCATCTGCTCCTGATATTTTTTTTTTCAAGTGATACTGAAACTCACGTATATGGGAGGTATAATTTTGATTTTAAAAATAAAAGTCTCTCAAAAGTACAACATACTATCGTATCCACTTTCTTTGACACCACATACCCAGTCCACATCATCCCACTTCGGCGATGTCCGCTCACTCCTCAGTTCCCGCTTCAACACCCCCCCCCCCCCTCCAAAAAAAAAAAAAAAGGGGGGGGGACCCTCTCCCTCCTACGCGGAACTACGCTACATAATACGCTCATAATTTCATTTCTTTTCCATAATCAATGCAAAAGACTCTAAAAGGTGAAACACCAGTCGGTTGCTCTTTCTCCTCTTTAACCTATCAAAGTCGATTATTTCAGACCTCCCACAACAGTGCACAAAGTTCAAACGGGGGGGAAAATTACCGCCTCACTGGGACGACCTTTTTGTCTGTCGCCGACGGACAGCGAACGCCCCTCCCCATCAAAGAAGCAACAATTAACTCCTCCACTGTGGCCGCCTCACCAGGTAGCGGTCTGCGGTCCCACTAGTGGCGTCTTCTGGGGCTTGCGATGCGGATCTGAATACAGTGGCTTCTTCGCCTTGATGTAGAATGTTAGCGGGTCAACGGTCGAGCCAAGACGGGCCACATACTTTCCACTCCTGCAAATCTGTCATCACCTCCATGCTGGCTTTTACCTGTTACCTGTGCGCGTCAGTGTGGCTGCACTCCTTGATGTCGGTCACGGCTTCTACACAGGTATTCGTTCTCTCTGTTCTCAGTGCAGCGCGGAGGTTACAAGTGCAATGTTCTGGTGATGTGAGGATCCGCTATCGATGAAGATATGTAGTAAAGTTTGAAACCGTGTTTGGTCACTTCCTTTTAATACCGGTCCTCACACCCCCAATTTCAAACCGTTCCGGCTTTCTCAGTGTACTGCCGAACTGCATCACTGAACGTGTGTGTGTGTGTGGGGGGGGGGGGGAGTAGAGGAGAGGGGTGGTTTGTCCGCCGCGTAGACTATACCAGTTGGAACGACAGTAAAGGTACAGAAGTGTGTGTGTGTGGGGGGGGGGGAGTAAGAGGGAGAGGGGGTGGTTTGTCCGCCGCGTAGACTATACCAGTTGGAACGACAGTAAAGGTACAGAAGTGTGTGTGTGTGTGTGTGTGTGTGTGTGTGTGTGTGTGTGTGTGTGTGTGTGTGAGAGAGAGAGAGAGAGAGAGAGGATCTACGGTCACTGTGACACGGGCACCCAGTGTACCTGGCAAAGCCGGTCAGCAGTGAATGGGAACAACCGTAAAGTGAATACGGTCAAAGATGGTGAAAGATGTTCAATGTTCCTGCCCCGCATTGTTCAGAGGAGGTTTTATCTGACGCGTATCTCCAGACCACGCACAAAGGAACGGAAACCGGTTGTCTGCGGTCGTACCGCCAGTACATATACCAAGGATTATCAACGGAAAGATCTATGGTTGTACCTGTCTGTAGTCAGACACGGACGGAGTCAGGCCAGCTGAAGGTGCCGCTTTTCTCAGTCAGTCGTGGTCCCGTGGAGCATTGTCATATTTACGGGACTGACTTGAGCAGCGGGCGAACACTGACTGATTTATTCCGTGTTGACGGGTCTGCATGCAAGACTGAACAACTGAACACGAGTACTTTTCGTGGCTTTAAAAGCCCCTTGGGCTCAGAGCCGGTAATAAAAATCTTCTACAAAGGTGTATGATACATATGTATATAACAATGCACCTACTGCAGTGTTCAGGCACACACCGAGTAAGCAGGTATTTTCGCAGTGGGATCGGGCGGGGGGGGGGGGGGGGGGTCAAACGTCCTCTGCCCACCGCGAGGGGTTGGCTTTTTCCACCACCTACGCCCAACGGCCGCGAGGGTGATTTCGAAGGCGGATTGGGGCACTGAAAATGGTCTGTACAAAGTTTGGCCCTGTCCGTCGGGACTCGAACCCACATCCTTCCGATTTCGTCGCACTGCTCCAGACGAACTGAAAAGCCGCCAAAGAAGATTGGAGAATGAGATACTGTGTTCTGGAAGACTTGAGCTGATGTCTTGACCCAAAAATCCTCCCCCTCCCCTCCCCTCCACACACATACACACACACACACAAAGAACGATGTCCGATCATAACCATAGCACTGTAGTAGCACCCCCTCCTCCTCCCCCCCCCCCACCTTGCCCCCATCAGCCTCCTCTCGTATCCGACGATGCTCTCTGAAATGGGTAGTGGTGATAGTTCGGACTACCAGGAGATGGTGGCAGTATGCACACAAGATAGGTATGAATGACGGTATGGAAATGTTTATCTTCCATTTGGGTGTCAGATGCCGGGAGTGCACACTGCATGAATGCACAGCCGCCCCGCAATGCAGCTAGAAGAAACTGTACAGATGTTCTACCACACAGCCTTGCACGTGGCACCTTTACCGTCAGCTCCCGTCCGCATGATTTCTTTTCCTGCTTGACTTAGGCCCAGGGCCTATAGAACTGCCAGCGAGCAACTTTGTCGGGGACGGGCAGAAAAACTCGCTTTTAACGTACGTTTCGAGACAGACAATATAAAATGTTACTCAGGGGCGTTTACAATAATTTGCTCTGCCTGAATTTTCTTGATATTGTATACAGTGTTTACAAACTTTTCCTTCCAATTCTGACCGTCAACAGAGACAGTGTAATAGTGCAGATGATTATGGCTGCTCAACTGCCTTTCTAGCAGACAAAAATTAGCACTGGCGACGTGTGCTTGTGGAAAGTATTTTGCATAATATGCTCCTGTAGGAGTTAGTCACTAATAACTGATGCTCTCCCACTACAATCATGAGCCTTCATCGCGTCAGCCGTAAAGCCTCGGGCAAAGTCAAGCGGAGAATGAAACCATGCCTCTCGTTCCGGTCCATCATTAGCCACTGACCGGTAACAGGGCCTCTTTCACCTCTTTCTCCCCCTCCCCTCTTTCCCCCCATGACACTCAGTCCCCTCACGTTGTAGCCGTTAGCGTGGTAATGGACCCCCCCCCTCCCCCCACTCCCTCTGTCCCTCTAATTTTCTCCCTGCTGCTAGAGGAGATACGTAACGGGAGAAAGGTCTGATTGCTTTACACCTGGTGAACAGGAGCATAGCACGGCTACCTGTGCTCACCTCGGATTCTCGCCTCGAGCAAGCGATTACATCGCTCGTTAGTGCTGCGGGCAATTCAGCCAAGGTTCTGTGTAGTGCTAGGTGTTACTTCTCCAAACAACTTGGATCTATCGGGCTGAGTGCAGTATACTACTGGCAAACTGAACAGAAGCG
>JACVVK020000309.1:255000-302500 GCA_018292915.2 Batillaria attramentaria | reverse complement strand
TCCGGACTCTGGGGGGTCGGACCGGTTAGGAAAGACCGGATCACCAGAAGATATAGGGAATACAGCACGAGGTGACGGACTTTTTATAATAACAGTGGGTATTTAAGGGACGCCGGCCCTCCCGCAGGAGCTCAGGGCGCCTTACAGTCAACACGCACTCACTCACACAGAAACGGAAACACACGCAACATTCCTTCACACATACATTTAACTACAAACACATAACGTGCAGCAGCATACACGGTCTCCGCTTCCCCCGGCGCGCGCGCGCGCGCACACACACACACACACACACACACACACACACACACACACACACACACACACGCGCGCGCGCGCGCACGCGCGCGACCAGCAAGATGATGATGTGGCAACAGCTATTGGTTAGGGGCAAGGTATCGTATACACGGAGTTACGATTCTGTTGTCATGATGTGGTAAAAAGGCTATAGTGAGAATAAAATCCGTGGCGAGTACCCACTCTTGACAGACGATCACGGTAAAATTGAATTTACAACCTACGCGCGATTTAGACAATGTTTACCACAAGCCTTTTCCTCTCTGACTCATCAGATCGGAAACTCAGCGACAACATAAACATTTACTTCAGACGAAAAGTCAAAACTTCTATAAAACGATGCCTGAACTGTGCAGGGAATACTAATGATACGGCCTTGTTGTGAAACAGCAGAATAACAAATACATTGGCGCAGCTCCCGCAAGTCCATCCCATCTTTTATTTCAAAACACCGCATTATTACAAAGCACGTACACCCAGTCCCACACACTGCATACAAAATAGGCGACATGCACCATTTACATACGCACAAAGACAAAATAAAATATTCGAGCAACAATAATTATTCCCTTAGGGAAAATCCCAGGCGACAGCTCTTGTTGGTACAATGCCCGTCCGCTTGCTCCACTTTGCAAAGGCGAGAGGTTTCGGTCGACGTCAGTGAAAGACACGTCTCCCGATAGACCTTGGCTCACACCTCATAACACATGCACAGCTGCCGCCTCATGTAAGCCTGGCACTGAGCCAACAGAAGCCTAAACGCAAGCCGAAAAGCACAGAATCTGCCACAACCGTACTGTTGCGATACCGCTATTTATATGTTAATTACAAACGGACGCGTCAGTTTTCCAAAAGTCGCATGGTGTGTTTCCGTGTCTGGCGTTGGAAATACTTGCACACCCGTTTGTAATCGAATGTAATTAGCGTTATTGTGTCTTCCCCTTGTCCAGTCGGTGTCGTATGATAGCGTGTGGTCTGTGCGTGGTTGATGGTGTGTTCAGTTGATTGCGTGAGAGCGTGAAACTGGGTCCTGGCAGCAGGACAGATTCGGGTCCTTGCCGTTCTTGTTCGCACTACGGCCAGGGGCCGTCACTGAGTGTATTGCATTAAGAGCTCTACTTATCCTTGAAGGCAGACAATGTCGAGCGTGCAGGCGTATCCACAAGAATAACTGTTCCCAACCAAAAGCTGTCTTCTCAGTGTGCAACTCGGTATCGGCAATCTTAGAATTCGCGCCTTTAAACCTGCTACATTTACCCACTACACTAGCGTGGACGAGTGTTCATGGCCGCGAGACCCAATTTCGTTCCTTGTTGCTTATTAATTCCAGACGTGTCCCCGTTTGGCCCGCGGCAAAAAAGAGCAGCAGACGACCAATTAAGGGCATGCAGGCAGCGGCATATTAATGACTGTGGCACCGCCAGCCTACCGACAAACATCAAGGTGGTCATTTTTTTCCCCCGTCCGTCTATCGCCACCCCCCATCCATCCCCCTTCCCCTTTGAAATAAGTTCCCCTTTTTAAACACAGACAGGAACCATGTGCGCCACAATAAACCTCACCCTTCCTGCTCTGCATGTAAAACTTGCAAATTGTTCTCAGTCTCTCAGTGCTTTCTCAGCCTCTGTGTGCTAAAGTTGTTATCAATGAGGTGTTATTTATGAATGTATAAATTTACTTATTACTGTGAAAAGCCGGGCACTGCTCTAAATCAGTGTTCGATTGTGTGCATGTATAACACAGGCACCAACGTTTCACGCCACCTGAGCACTTTTCAATTCAAACTAAACGAGACTAACTATCTGGTTATGTCCCAGTCCTATCTTGACTATGCGGACAGCTGGTCAGCAAGTCCAACGTTGACAAACTATTTCTTTCCGTCAACACAATGCCAAAAAGCAAAGTTTTACACAAATAAAGTTTTTCTTTGAAAGTCCAACGCTAACATGTTCCAAATACAAATTCAAATAAATCTTTAGTATCCCAAATGGGAAATTCGGTTATGGTGGACACAAAACGAGCAACCAGACAATGCATGCAACATAAATAGAAAAACACACTGACTGATATTTTAACACACTTTAAAATTTAAAAAGGTTTCAATAAAATATCATGGATCTCTGAAACGCAAACACAAATACAAATAAATCTTCAGTATCCCAAATGGGGAATTCGGTTGTGGTGGACATAGAACGAGCAACCAGACAATGCATGCAACATAAAAAGAAAAACACACTGATTGATATTTTAAATTAGATATTTTAAAATTTAAAAAAGGTTTCAATAAAATATCACCTAAATTACTTCTTAATATTAATAGTGTGCAATTTAAAATAGCTATTAAAGAACACGAAAAACGCAAGGATCAGTATTTTTCGTTTAATTAAAACTACTGAAGCCGCATTTACTCAAGTGACAGGCAAGTAAAGCAATAAACCTGACAGTGTCAAGACCAAGTGTTTTCATGACACTTTAGGCGAGAGGAACGGTGCATTGCCCTGTGTGGTGAACTAATTCGCCGACATCCTTGCCTGACGGCGTCACAGCTCTCTAATAGGTTTCCGGTATTATCGGCTCGCACTCATACGGCGCTAGAAACACTCCATCTCCATCTCATTCAATATTACGACACTTGCCAAGCACCTGCCAACCACCAGCTCCGCAAACTTCGCAAATTGGACTCGCTATGAAAGGAACGCGGCAAACGGCGAAGTGACGTGAACAAAGACTGAAACTAGTGAAAGACGTGAAGAACCTCAAACACACGACGCGTATCTCAAAGCGATACCGAGAACCAGTCGACTGGGGTGAAAATTACCTTAGATTTGGTCACCATAATAAAGATAGTGACTCCGAGCGAGGCAAGACAGATTGAAAGACCAAAACCACAGACGAGAAACTTGACAAACTATTGTATACATGTGTATCTCAAAGCGATAGCGAAACCCGCCCTACTGACTCCCAAAGATTGCCGCAAATTTGGTCACCAAACTGACGACGGCGCCTGCAATTGTCGCATGGCGTCACACATATCGCCAAAGCAAAGATGCAGGTTGTAACCTGGGCAATGGGGTCTGCGTGTCGAGTCAAGGAAAATCCACAAACGGCAGATGACGAACTGAGATAACCAGAGATTGGTGACTCTGTTAGCAGGCGAAGGGTCAATCAAGGGGAGTTGGGGGTTGCCTTGGGGAAGTTACGCCGAGCGTATTCGGCCAGCCGGAAGTCGTTTAGTGGTCTTTCCTGCCTGTCATCAACCGTCGGCAGGTGACGCCACTTAACGATTACGTCACAGGAAAGCCGGGCGACTGGAGTGGTCGGTTACCTGGCAATGTTATCACACAAATTGTGTGTGTGCGTGTGTGTGTGTGGGGAGGGGGGGGGGGGGTAGAGCGAGAGAGAGAGAGAAAGAGAGAGATGTGGGTTGTCAAGGTCTTTCGACTACATTTCTGTCACTGAGTTGTAGTATCTTCTAGCTTTGGGTCTCCGCCGCGTCAGTGTCAGGTGATTGGTGACGTTTTAGTTGTAGAACTAAAAAGGCACAGTGCACTTTACACAGACAGTATAGAACCAGAGGAATCATATACATTTGAACTCCCTCTTCTTCTGTTCTCAGTTCACCCTTCAATAATGGGCAACGAGTCAAAAAAAAAAAAAAAAAAACTGGGGGAAACTGAAACTGTTGCTCCGAAATGACTCGACGATTTGCTAGTAGAAAGGGGTGGTTGAGAAGGATACACAAGACGGCATAGCCAGAGCAAAACAGTACCAAAAGTTTTCCCAAAAATCGTTTGCTGACAAAAGGAGGCGTTTAAAAAGATTAGGTAGTCGAAGCAAGAAGAGTAAGAAATGGGGCTGCACTTTCACAGCAACTCTGTCTAAAAACAAATGAACACGAAAAGTAACTATACCACCACTACGACCACCACCATCACCACCCCCAAACCCCCCCCCCCCCCCCCCCAAAAAAAAAAGGCTGGGAACATCCCACATAACACGTGTACTTCTCGTTCAACTCAAGCACAAACTCCTCCCTAAAAAAAAAAAAAAAAAAAAACCTTCGCATCATCTTAACGCGGGTACCTCTCCAACGCGCAACCGGCCCAGTCCGTAAATTCCCAGTTTCTACGGTTCCCACGGCTATGAATGTCAGACGGCAAAGTGCTCTTTTACAAGGCGCGCCTTTTCATCACAAGTCTCTCTCCGTGACCTTGTCGAAGGCCATTTCTGTGTTTGAGTTGAGAAAATATAATTCAAACCACCCAGCTAATGGAAAGGGCTCCTGTTTCCCGCTACTTCTCAGCCGTACGAACGCTCGTCCAGATAAGTGATGTTTATGGCCATGATAAGCATGTACAGATGTTTTATTATGTTTAACGGTTCAAGGGGAAGAGAACTGAGTGACTTTGTGTGTGAGTGATATGCCCTTACACTGACATGTTACCTTCATTTGGTAAAAGCGCCTAAGCGCCGCGGATTTGGAATAAGCACCTAGGCCTTTTTACCTTTGGACGATGGCCGGAAATCCACTGATAGCTGAACTTTCTACACTTTAAATACAAACACGGTGGGAGCAATGTTAAGCAAGCTGTATCAGGGTCAAAGCGTGTAACCTCAGCTCACCCACTGGCAACAGTTTTCAATTGAATTCAATTCACCAATTCCATTCAAAAATACTTTGCTGTCCCCTTTCCGCATGGACGACTTGGTTGCAGCGACTAAAAGCTTTTAAAAATCTTCTTCTTCTTCTTCTTCTTCTTTCTGTATATAGAGTTTTCTTTTCTTTCTTAATAGTGTCTGGTTTGGTTGTTTTTGTTTTTTTGTTTTTGGTTTTTGGTTTGTTTGTTTTTTTTTTGGTAGAGCCCGCCCAATATTCAGCTGCCCCTCGAGGGATGAATAAAGTACGCTGAACTTGAAAAAAAAAAACCGAAAAAAACAGCAACAACAACAAAACATTCTTACACTGCACACGAGTGAACGAATGCCTTTGAATGGTGTGATAATAACATAAACTAAGCTAATTCAGTTGAAATAAACTGACAAAGAAAACAATCACGGACTCAAAATAGCCCACGCCGTACCAATTAAACAGCACTGCGGAGTTCTAACTGAACTCCCTTCAGCCTGTGGACATCTGGCAGACTGATTTGACAGAGCAGCTGACTGGCGTCGCCGACAGACACATATATTGCCACAATAAGGCTCCCGTGCAGACAACGATTACTGCAACCACTAACGCATTTTATCTTCCACCCAGGGCTCTGATAGCCGCGGCAACAACTACTGATCCGTAGCGTGAGACAGGAAGGGGGTGCGTTGCCCAAGTCTGGCCGAGAAGATCCATGACAGCGGCAAACCCAATGGACCGTTCCGTCTGCCCGTAGTAACCGTTGTTAGTTCCAACAAGTGGTGCCGCATTCTCAGTTCCCATGTAAGCGGTAACTTGCTACTGATTTATTAGAAGCTTGTTGGACGAACGGCACATACTTTGTGATTTACCATCATGTATTTCACCTGTTGTGTAACTAAAGTACAATGGAATGTGTGACTGTTGTTGTTTCTTTTTCTACATTTATTTTATCCTTCAGTTTTCATTGGATTGAATAGAACTGGATTGAATTGAACACATGTGACGACCTGCACGGGCGACAGTAGCATCCGATTTCTTTGTTGGTAAGAGAAAGATTGTGACTGTGAATGTGACGCCTTTGCAAGGCAGCGAAGTTTTAGCCTCCTTTCTGATTGGATGAAGACGATCACTTTGGAGACGTCTATAGGGAAGGAAGGGAAGAGAGAAGGGCGGAGGGGGAGATCAAGGCACCCTAAGGTACAATTATCACAGAAGGCAACGTCTGAGATGCGGAGTGGAGATAAGAAAGCAGCAAACGGATGATAAGTAGGAAGCAAATTGTAAGTTACGGCGAATGTCGAGGCTGGAGTTTGAGTGTTACAGCCTCTTCGGCAAGCCTCGTCTGTCTACGGAACTCAAGCACCCCGGTGTTTATATCACGATATTAACCGATCTAAGGGCATCACGTGACACGGACGAACTTAATGAACCGTTTCCGAGACAATAAGTATGCCGGAAGTGATTATTTCCGCCCAAATCTTAACGATTCTTATCATCTGTGAAGAAGTTAGAACTACAGTCAAGTGCATGGCATCTCTGACCTCGGAAAAGCCCATACCGGCCACTCCATTCTCTTCCATCTCTCGGAAGTTTCCCAAGCGTTGTCTTTCAAGCGGAAAATATTGACAGAATTTGTGAAGACCCTTTCACTTGGGTAGCCCTCGACACTACGTCTCCAAAGAAGATTTGAGCGCAAACTGAAAGCCGCGATCTATGGTATAACTGAAGGCATTGTACCCCCCAAAAATATGATGATCGCTTGTACATTCTCCGGCCTTTGTGACCAAACTTCAATCAACACCTGTTACGTTGCTAAGCGGGGAGACTGATATAGCACTAGTAAGAAGGAACGGATTTCGACTAGACACCATATGTTACGAGGTTCAGGAAATGGGATGATCAGTCTCTCAGATTATTTGTCTACCCCCCCCCCACCTCCACCCCAGACGATAGACCTCTACTTCAGATCATTTAGCTTGAACGGTAGGACCCAAATGGCAACGTGGCATTTGATGCAGTTAAACAGATGGCAAAGGCATGGTAAGTTTGCTGATGCCAAAGGGATGGTAAGTTGAAGGTGTTCAGGCAAGTGTTTATTTCTCTTCCGACACGGAATTTTCACGTGCGCTCCTCCTACAAAGGGTGTCTCCTCATGAAATGTGGAAAGCCGAGCATGAAGACGTAATGAACACAACGTCTTCCGTTCTCGAAACACCAGCAGGTGGTCAGGGGAGAGAAAAGACATTCTGGTGTACGGAAACAAAGCAGGGACTGTAAGCGCAACAACGACGAATGCCTATCAAAACAGTTCGCGTTAGAATCTTGCTAGAAACATCCATAAGACCACACCTCATTCAACTTCCTCCTCCTCCCCCCCCCCCCCCCCCCCCCCCCCCCCCACCCAAATAGGCCAGCTGATTTCGTTTATGATCTTGAAACAAAGGAACACAAAAGCCGGCTGGAAATGCGTTTGGTCAAGGTGACATACTCTAGCAGCCAATGATAGCATGCCACGCCCAAATCAACGTATATTTTCCACACAGTTCGCCGCATCGTTTTATGTTTTCTGTTCAAATGTTCTGCTTCTTCGGGTTTGTTTGTTTGTTTGTTTGTTTGTTTTTTTCTGTTTGTTTGTTGTATTTTTGTTGTTGTTGTTATTGTTTTGTTTTGTTTGTTTTGTGTTTTTTGTTTTGTTTTGGGTTTTGATGTTGTTTTTGTTTGTTTGTTTATTGTTGTTGTTGGGTTTATTTTTTGTTTGTTGTTGTTATTGTTTTGTTTTTGTTTTGTTTGTTGTTGTTTTTTGTGTTTTTGTTTTTTTTTTTTGTTTTTGGTTTGTTTGTTTGTTTGTGTTTGTTTTTGTTTGTTTGTTTTTTTTGTTTTTTTTTGGGTTTGTATTTTTTTGTTTTTTTTTTGGTTTTTTGGGGGGGGGGGGGGGGGGTTGACGGTGATGCCGACTGTGATGTGTCCAATCTGGCTCTGCTATTAAAGTGATTACATTCAGCAACATCCTGGGAAAATTATCAAAATTTATTCAGTTTCTGCACAGATTCTAGTTCTTTTGTACCACGGCGATGCAGACTGTGCTATGTCCCACCTGGATCTGTTTTTAAAGTGGTTACATTCAGAAATATAAGAGAAACGAACACACACCGTTATCTTTGATCAGCGGGAACGAAACCAAAACAAAACACACTTTATCTTCAAGCGACGGCTACAGAACCAAACAGTTAAATATAAACCTTGCTAGAGTCAATAATCTGTACCAAGACCTCGTTTAGTGAACACATTCTTCCACAGAACCAGTGCCTCAAGACAATCTTCCCTCCCACAGAGCTACAATACAGATAGAATACGTAGATGTACACTTAGTTCTGTGTTCCAGTTCCCCGCCTCCCCCACCTGCCCATCTGGCTTCAGAAGCAAGTCCTGCAAGCTTGATTCTCTCTGAGGGCGAGTCCTCTGATGTGACGTATGAACAGACGACCACGGCAAGCTCATTACGCAAGCATCGCTGCTGTGAATTACGCCGGCAGGACTCTCTTTCAGGGAGTTGGGCGTCACTGAACTGATTACGTGGGACATCCTTGCTGAGCAAGATCAGAGAACGTGGAAAGATCTTCAAAGCGGCAGGCAAGACCAAACGACCTGAGTGGACGAGCACACAGGGACGGGGAGGTCCTGCAAGAAATTTCAGATTAATGAAGCGGAGGTTGCGTTGTGTGCGTATGTAAGTGCTGATCAGGCAAGACTACAGCCCAGGAAATATTTCAAGGTGGTATCTCTCCGCTTGGAAAGCCCATACGCGCTCCACTCCACCATTCAGAAGTCGCCCCATCGTCGTCTTTGAGGCTGTTCCAACGTTCGTCTGTCACGTTTAGGGTGATCGTCGATCAATGCTTCTCTGAATGCCTCTACTCTGCAGGCGGCTTGCGGTATTATGGCCGAGGTTCTAGCAAGTTACGTCTAAGGGATCAAATGCACAGTACCTTGGCCAGTCCACAAAAAGACACTGACAACGATGATGCTGGAGAATTTCTCTTAACCGAGACCTTGGACTATCACTGACGTCTCAGTGTAAGCTTGGACCAAAACTTCTATTCATCAAGGTGGTGAGAGACCAGTCAGGTTCAAGAGGATGGCAGCCAAGTGCGAAGGGCTCAGACATGATCATCTGGTCAGCTCTACCGTCATGTGGTAAAAAGAGTTTAAGCGCCACATATCTGACAAGCACTAAGGCCCTTTTACCAAGCTAAGTGCACTGTCGAGGGCAGTTTGTCTGGGTAAATGTTTAGACTCTTTGAAGTCACAAGTGAGTGGACAGGCTAATGAACGTTACGGTATTGACTTCGTTAGTGACTATGGATAAAATTGGACAGTAAGCAAAGAAAGAAGAAGAAAAGAAAACATTATAGATGGCTGGACAAACATACAACGTATGTGTGAAGGAACTTAGCAAGGCTCGTGGAACCGCCAAACTGCTTCCAGAATAGACTTTCGCTTCTATCGACATTCGAAGAGGCCTTATTATCAGCTGGCGTGAGGTTTGGCCCAGCAAGGATTTCAGGTTTATCTTCGGTCAATCCAAAAACGTTTTTGCCGTGATCATCCACACAAGGAAATAAATTAAAGCCGGCTTAAAGCACTTGTTTAACGTTAAAGAACAGCCCAAAGCCGTTGAACTGCATCAGTCTCCGCTTGTTTGAAAATTTGTTTGTTTAAATTCAGATTATTGTTTGAAGCCAGCATCTGGAGATCGGAACTGATGGGAGTTGAAAGCACATTTTTTAAACTGAACAGACAGCTGACTTTCGCGCACTTGTAGACCCTCAGACGGGTGGTAGAAAAAAGACGCAATCCTGACATTTGCCTGGCGTCTGCCGGCATGGTGACGTAGGTATCAGACAGTTGGTGAAAAAGAAGACCCACTTCTCGGATAAGTGAACCTGACGCACACGGAATAAGACGCAGACGATGGAGAAAGGCAAACGCGGTTATTTTGCAAGCGGTGCATTTTCTGTACTCTTCTCCGCAGACTACAATCAGTCTGCTTGTTACCTCTCCTGGTTGCCTATCAATTTTTTCCTCCTCCTTCTCTCGCTCAGTCTCGCTTCCCTTGCACCGCTCTGGGTCGGCACCCATCTGATTAAAGGTTTCTTCGCTTTACGCGAATTGGTCATTATCCACTCATATCAGTAAACTTGGTGTGGACTGAGTGTGCGTTGAACTACTTGCTTGCTTGTTTGAGTGTTAACGTCCTGCCTTCCAGTAATTAGGAGCATAGATGTGTGTGCTATATCTGGACAGTGCAGAGTAGAGGTGTCAGTATTTTGCCCTCAGACTCTTTTCACTTTGAAGTGTGGGTCTATCACTGTAGGGCATCATTAAACTGGAGGCTAACGACCTCACGGCCGCGGATAGAGCGTACTTGACTGATTAACGAGTTCACATGCTCCAAGCTCTACGGACGTCTCAGAAAAAAAGCTTCACGTCGATATTAACGTCTCCATCTTTCCTTTGAAACCTGACGATTGACTGCGATTTTGCTGCCACCTTAATTTCTTATCGTACACCTTCTGGGCTGCTCTCTAACCGGCGTTAAATTTACACCGCAGACAAGTAGAAGTTTAATTACGAACGGATTGCAGGGCTGTTTAGAAGAAGGAGCCCTTAAGCGACCTGGAAATAGCGAACAGGTAATCATCGGGTAGTGTGGAGGAGAGAGGCAAACCCTCTAATACGCATCGCCTGGAGTATTTTGCTGGTGTATTTAACGGCTAAGCCGTCGGCATCGGTCTGACCTTGATTACTACGGTGAGGATAAGCAGGCCATTTGTATACCTCTAATTGACGTTGGAGAAGCTCTCCTTGCAGGCTTCCTAGCAGTACTTGATCAAGTTAATGTCAGCGTCAGCACATATTGGACAGGTCAGGTTGGTCTGACCCGTCAGTATGGGGAAATAGCATCGGGGGAAGGGCCGGTTTGGAAGGGGAGGCGGGGAGGTTAGGGGGGTTGGAGGATGGGGATGAGTCAGTTCAGTGACACCTGGTGACAGGGACAGGCGCCTGTTTTGATATGTCAGCGGCCGCAGGTGACAGCGCCAGTCATACCTTGATGTGTGTGTGTGTGTGTTTCATGGCCCCGACGGTGTGTGTGTGTGTGTGTGTGTGTGTGTGTGTGTGTGTGTGTGTGTGTGTGTGTGTGTGTGTGTGTGCGCGCCGTGTGTGTCTGTGAGAGTGAGAGAGAGAGAGAGAGAGGCAGTACCGTACCTGATGTGTCCCATATTGACATCTGTATTCTGTAGGTATCCGAGACATTGTAGGAGCCGCTGTATGTGTCGAAGCCTGTCGGTGTGTACGTCTGCAACACACAAAACAGCACACAACGTTATTCGAGATACACCACGTCATTCTGGCGTTTGTATGGTTTGCATTATACACGTCCTCCCACATAATAAGGAAATAAATCCACTGTTGCATGCAGTACCACTGCAATATAAAGTGCACATGTAGGGAAGATTCGGCTTATCTGTCACGAGGTTAGTTTCAATTACCCACTCCCAACCCTCCACCCCCCCCCATCCCACCTCAACCCTCCCCCCAACCAACACACCTCCCATCCCCCCACCACCCATCCGGCCATATAACAGTATCAACATAATTTTTCTCATAAGACCAAAGATGATGGAACAAAAATACAGATTCAGGAAGTTCAATAACTGCGTGAATCAATTCGGTTCTGCGTCTGACTTCGGTGGAAAGTTTGTGGGCAGAAATACAGTATCAACCTCGCGCCACTACCACCAACGACACCTGGCCACAGTCATGGCAACACATGCCATCCTGACAATACCACGACCATCCTACACCCCTGCTTTTCATCTCATCTTTTCATTGTGAGTGCTAGTGCGGCTGTGCATTCAAACCGCACACCACAGATGTGTGGGCTTCAAAGGACAGAGGATCGACTCTATATGCCGCCTTCAACTGGCCTGAAAATATCTTTATTGTACTCCTTTGTCACTGGCTACAATACTTTTCTTTCAAAAGAGATGCCACGTTGTTGGGTTACTGGGTTTGATTTCGATCGTCCGGACTGTAAGTGAAATCGGATCACGAGCCGCAGATGCACAGTGAAACCGCCAGTTGTTCACTGTAAGTGTGGATCAGGACGTGCAGAATGGCTCTTTCGGCTCTGTTGTGATCAAAATCAATGACATTTTTTTTACGACATACAAGCGCGCTGACTTCCACTAACTGGATACAAACACATATTCCTCCTTCCAAGAAAAAATTGAAGACCTTCAGACCGTTATATCATCATTGTTGCAGTGTGTGAGAGAGAGAGAGAGAGTCTGTAAATGTAATCTCAAAATCAGACAACAGAAAAAAGAACCTCAGCTATCTTCATCTGTCTGTGGGCCAGCATCACGTGAGACCATGGCACGTCACGTGTGGCCAAAAAAAGAAAAAAAAAAAAAAAAGTATGCCTCTCCGGTGCAGAAGCCGAGAAGAGGGGTGGATGGGGTGGGTGTCTGGGGGTTTAACGTCCTTTTTCACCACATACGGGTGATATCAAAGACGGGGCAACGACGACATAGCCAGCACAAATATTTGGCCTCAGCCGGGATACGAACTCACGACCCGAGCATTAGAAGTCCAACGCTCTACCACTGATTCGGCCAACCCGGCTCCCCGCCGAGAAGGGGGAGAAAACGACTTCTCAGTGGACGCAATCCTGTCACATTGGAGCGTCTGACTAGGTAATATAAATGTTTGTTCTGGCAAAACCAAATAATACTGGGAACTTCAGTTGACTTCCCATTAACCTCCGAGCGTCATTTAGGGGTGACGGCTGAAAACCTTGTCAGCAATCAAACAGTTTTATTTCACTTTGCTATGGCAAAGAACTGAAGTGCGTAGTGTAGACGATGAGGTGTCAGTGGAACTAAACTTGGATGACGTGGGATTGCCCATGATATTTTTCTAATGTACATGTGTACATGTGTACTTAACCAGATGTATCTGCGCTAAAAATGAGGTACACCCATTACAAACGCTCGGAAGTTGTTGGGTAGATTCAAAATTCGAACACCATTTATCGTGTCCTCTATACACGCAAATTCTCAGTTCTTCGGCAAATTCTTTCTGTGTATTACGTGACTATCAAGATCTCTAGATGCAGGTGGTCGCATTAGGGAGATGCTGCGGAAACAACACAGCCTTTGTCCATTCTTTTCCTGCGCAATTACTTTAGCCACATTTGGATTCAATCTTAAACATGAAAGGACGTCACGAGTACATGTTTCCTTCATTTCCGTTCCGAGTCAGGGTGGCTTTAGAAGTCTAGAAGCTCCATCTGGCGTCGATATCAATAATGAGCAAATAATACTTTGTTGGGCGGGTGTAACTCCTTGGCGACCACGTTTCGGTTATCTCACAATAAATGCCAAACTGCGCAACGCATAAAAGAACAGGCCGTAGCAATAGCCAAGGCAACTGCTGCGGCGTGCATGACCTCAGCTCCAAATTTATCATACACGGACCCAGAGAAAGTCGCGTAGACATTTCTGGACTGCAGCCAACCAGACGAGTCAGAAAAATATCCCAGTCATCCGACTCTGCATTTCGTGGCCACCTCCCCACGCGAACCCGGGTCGTCAAAACATGTGTGGGTGACAGTTTAAAACAAGTTTGGATGAATGGGCGAGGCTGGGGTCCTGGGAGCTTTGGATTGCTAACATTCCAAAAACGACAGTGGTTAATGAGTTTAGTGCACTCTCTCTGTGGCCTTAGTGGTGGCGGCTGTAGAAAAGTAGAACGGAAAAGTAGAACGGTCTGTACAAAACCGCCGAGCACTGAAAACGTTTTACCAGCTACAGAGACTGTGGAGAAGTCTTGGAATGACAGGAACGCAACATACTTACCCGTTGAAAAACAAAAGAAAACAAAAACAACTGCTTGATTAAAAGTGTGAGGAAAACGCGTCCGTCATAAATTACCAGAAACGAGGACACACTGACAAGCGGCTAACTGTTACGACCACCGGAACTCAACCGCTTGTGAAAGAATGACGTTCTTTTTTGGACTGAATTCGGTTATCGCCTCAATCAGATCTGATCTACTGTTGTTCACAGCTTTTTCGCGTCAGTCAGCCAACTGAGAGGCGCGACCCGGCTGTCGCTGATGCCCGATACAAACAAAATTATCCTCTCAACTCCGCCTGATATTCAGATACTATTGTTCGGTTTGTCTCGTGAACTGACTGAAAGACCAAGCCATTTGCTGATTCTTGTTACAGATAATATTGTCCCTTGTCAGCAAACGAGAGTTGGCAAATGGAGACGACTGTGACGGCAATTTAACCGTGCACATGTGTGAACGTTGGATATGTTGAGAACGGGAAAGAGAGAACATGTAGTTCGAGGGGCGGACGAGATGAGAAATTATGGATTCTTCCCGTCAGACTGAGGTCATCTGATGGTTAAACGTGACGACAAAGGGTCGTCACGATTCTGCCCCCCCCCCCGACCCTTCCTGGTCAGCTGACCCACGCCCTCGGCATCCGGTCCACTTACCACTGACCAGCGATATCGCGACCGTCGTCTGAAAAAAGGATCTAAACGCCTATTGAATTAAAGGGACTTAGGCCCTTTTCCCAACGACGGTCGGTCGCATGACTTGCTGCTAACTGGCGTCGAACTAAGGGTCAATGTCTGAGACATTGGGGGAGGTCGAAGGTCAGGGGAGGGGAGGCGAGGGGGGCAGGGCGGGGCACGCAAAGGGCACCTAAGAAGTGAAAGACTGACGAGGGTCAGGGAACTTCACGACCCCCAAGAGACGCCCCCCCCCCTTCCCTCAGGCCACTAAATCCAGTTAGAACTGTATTCATGGTATTGTCCTTCCACCATTCGGCCAGTCCAGACAATCAGCTTAGCTATGGCTAGGAGTGAGCGTCGCGCTGTTTGCAAGCAAAGTGGCTGCCATTTAATTATGGGACACGCTGCCGTGTCATTCCCTGCCCCGACAGTTTAGTGCTTCCGGTTCCGACACGTGAATCGAGCCCGCGAGAATAAGAAGGCATTGGTTCTGTCCTCGGTCGTCTGCTTCCCGCAATTCCTGCCAGCTTCACTTCCGGCTGCTCCGCAGATAATTATATCAAGCAGGCGTGGATCGGACATCTGAATCTGGCTACGATTTAAAAAAAAAATGCAAACTGAACAACAACGAAAGAAAAGAAACAGTCCGGAATCTGAACCTCAGTTCTGCGATTAAAGAAAAAGAAGACACAGCAGCCATAGTATGCGAACGACAGGAAAACACAGAGGAGATAAAAACTACCCCCACCTTCCGCTGCACGGAATTTCACCCCACTCCCTGCAACTGAGAGCTTACAGGTTTTGAGTTTCTGCTTCCGACACTTTTCCTTTTCTTTCAGTGAGTGAAGAGCTCTTTGGAAGGGGAAAGCAGCGATGCAAACTCCACTGAAAGCGCCGGATGCCGATAAGCGGACTCCTGGGTAAGAAACGGTTTTGAAGAAACAGAGAAAGGAGAAATGAGAAAAGAAATAAAAACCAAATTAAAAGAAACAAAGAGAGACAAGAGAGAAAAGCAACAACAAAGAACTGGAGAAAGAAAGAAAGAAAAAAAAAACCGGCTACAGGAGGAGGAACTGAACTGCCAGAAATTTCTCTGCAATACGGTGCAGTAATTGTGTATGCAGCGCTGTTTGTTTCCATCAAAATGCAAATAAAGAGTGTCGTAGGAAATATCAAGGGACTGCATGGCCCTGCAAATTGCCTCTCGGACCGAAAGAGATGAATGGGCGAATGAATATGGACGGATTTAATTGACTTGTACGTCGCCGCTGAGCGGTCATAAAGGTTTTTGCGTGATCGCGCGCGCACAGCTCCGTGATGATTAACTTTTCTCCAGTTGATAGGATTCTATTTGCATTCTCGGAAACTTGCCAAACTTCGCGATAGAACGCGATAACGTTCTCTCTCTCTCTCTCTCTCTCTCTCTCTCTCTCTCTCTCTCATGAATTGTCTCTTACACTCTTATGTTTTGTACTTCTTTCGTACTTGCCTTTGTAGTATGTAGCTACCTGCATCTGTATTATGTAGCAAGGACAAATGGACGTAAAGCACGCTATTCAATCTGACAGACCACGGATCTACCCTCTGGTTTACAAGGCCTTTATTCAAAGGTCAAATCATACTGGCAAACACAAGTGCACCGGCTTTCAGTAATCCCAGCGACACAGTCAGTGTCCACCAAGCACTGAAAGTAGTCCTCTGATTGGCTTTTCTTCACAGCTCATAGCTTTTCAGGTCAAACTACACCATGGGATCAGCACTGCATACACCAGAGGGCGAAATCAGTCGCACGATCGCCGAGGACGCCGACGGTCCCGCGTGTATGAGAATGCTAGCCAGGGCAATGAGTGACACGAGTGTCAGCGAGGCGCGGGTTTGGACGGCCACGCTGCGACAGGGCGGGCAGTTCCCGAATACGTATCAGACCCTAGGAAGCAATCCAGCATAACGACCCTCGAGAGGACTTCACTTCTTATTACCACGGACAGTAACTTCGGGTCGCTTGTGTGGGACCGCGGCAGCTCTGCGGTAGGAACCTGGTCGAACAATCGTGTTTGGAGTGGAGCTGACTGGGATGCTTAACGTCCCCATGAGTGATTGGGGGCAACAATCATTTCCGTGCGGCTGCTCGATAATGTGCCACAAGAGGAAATAACGGTGGGTTTACGGTCAACCCAGATTTGTGTTTTGGCTTTCTGTGTCATCGTCGTGACTTCTGCATGGGGGAAGAAACAAACAAACCACAAGTACAGTCCTCTTTGACAGAATTTCACCGGATGGCAATATTCCTGCCGTCTGCCCTTGAAACTTGACCCCCCCCCCACCCCCATCCCCTCCCCCTTTTCCCTACCACCACCACCACCACGACACAAGTCCCGCCTAACTTAAAGTCCCTATACGACGACAGGTAAACAACACTTGGGTCACAATATAGCATGTGAAACCATTGTGGTGACTCTGGCCGGCGAGTGTGTTGTTCTAGAAGTGTACCGCGTACTGAGCAGACGACGTTAATTGATTGCGGACTGAGGACCAGCTAGACGACGCTGACTGGTGGCTATTTTTAGCAGCTCTGTCGAGTCCAAGTTTGTTCATGAATGTACCGTAGGCCCAAAGACGGCAATCTTTCTCTAATATTAGAAGCCAAAAAGTCACAAAAACGCTCGCAATGGCCAAATGAAACATCCTTCTATCTGGCGAACAGCATTAGAGCGTCGAAAGCGGCAGCCGGTTCTCCATCTCAGCGGCCTTACGAACATAGAGGCTTTTAACTTAAAGGAAAAGTGTGCACTTCCTGGGCAGCGGCCGAAGTTCTACCGTCTCAGATGGGGTCGAAGGGCGGAGTGGCTGTGACTGACTTCAAGGAAACAACGACAAAACCTTAATTGTGATCCGCCGGGGTGAAAACGCGCCTGGCGGATGTGCGTGTGTGTCAGTGTGTTGTGGAACGTTTGACTGGTGTGTGTGTGTGTGTGTGTGTGTGTGTGTGTGTGTGTGTGTGTGTGTGTGTGTGTGTGTGTGTGTGTGTGAGAGAGAGAGAGAGAGAGAGAGAGAGAGAGAAACAGGGGGGGGGGGGGAGAGAAGAGGGGGGGGGAGAGAAGGGGGGGGGAGTGCGCCCGCTATTCCGTTTGCTTTGAAGCTCTCGTTAGCAAATGTAACTTTTCTAACAAGCTTGTTACAAAGCTGTACACTACATACACCTCTCTCTCTTTGTGTGTGTGTGTGTGTGTGTGTGTGTGTGTGTGTGTGTGTGTGTGTGTGTGTGTGTGTGTGTGTGTGTGTGTGTGTGTGTGTGTGAGAGAGAGAGAGAGAGAGAGAACGTCCGCTATTCCGCTGGCTTTGAAGCCTTCGTTAGCGATTCTAACAAGTCTGTCGGCTTCCCCTTTTGCCCCTAACTGATGTCGTAACAACTGCAGTTTTGGGTGCACGAAAGGCAAAGCTGGCTAGTCCAGTTTCGAAGCAAGACTGTGCAAGTAAATCAGGGAAAACCCACTTCGTGCTCAAGCTATGCGAATGCATAACTGCACGCACCGCGGATCCACTTGGGGCACAATTTGACACTTCTACAAACCAGAACCTAGTTTGGGCCCCTACTCAGTTGAAGAATGTTACATGTACCATCATTCGGATAAAGGGCACAAGCGCCATGAATTTGATTGGCACTTAGGCAGTTTTCCCCACATGACGATAGACAATAATTATTGTGCTAGGTGCCTGTCATGAAAGGACAGTAAATTGCTGGTAGAATGTCCTTCCCTACTTCTCCTACTCACAGAAACACTGGGAAAATATTAGCTCATATATTCGAGGATAATTTTTGCAAGAACACAGATTAGATCGCGCGCGTACGGGCAGACTGTTTGAGTAATATAACTTCAGCTGCTCCTAACAGTATTCAACTTCGAAGGTTCCTCCCCCCCCCCACCCCCAACTCGCCTTCTCCCTCCCCGAAAAAGCTTCAAATTTAAAATGGACCACCCATCGTCTATATTATTACAGCTGTTGGTTGCAACTCTCTCTCTCTCTCTCTCTCTCTTCTCTCTCTCTCTCTCTCGTAAGTTTATGCGCGCGGCACTGACAAGACTGTCTCAAGAAAGCGCAAAAAACTAACACGAAAAAAACAACTTTGGAATGGAACCAACTCCAACGATGTAAGGCTGACGCTTCTCCATACATCAGTAGAACAGGTCGACAGTAATCTGAAAAAGGATCCCTGCATCTGGTAAATCGTTCAAAACACTTCTCAGTATATTTCCTTCCACTCCTCCCCCCTCCCCCACACCCTTCCCGAAGGATTTGGCAATTCTGATACTACGCAGTAGGTGTTACGGGGCAAAAAAAAAAAAAAAAGTCTTCCGCAATCTATAGGGGCTCTGCTAAAGTTTGTCGTACATGACATTAGCGAAATTTAGAAGCATTGCGTAACGAGTTTTGATTCGTTCAACAAAGGCTGCTGAAAACGTCATCAATTTGTGTGCTCTAGCAATGGCAGAACGTTTTCTGTTTTAGATTTTATTTCTTAAACAGCCGATAAAGTATTTTGAATTGAATGCAATCCAACTGAATTGAACTGAATTGAATAATAACTGATGATCATAACAATAGTATTTTCACTTTGAAATTTATTTCAAAACATGCGCATCCGAATCAGTGACTTGAGTCACTAGACAGCATCTGATACCATTATGGTGACTCTGGCCGGCGTATTAGTTGTTGCAGAAGTGTACCGCGTTCTGAGCAGACGACGTTATTTGATTTGCGGACTGAGGACGAGCTAGACAGCACTGATTGGTGGCTATTTTTAGAAGTTTTGTCTAGTCCTATTCCGCTGTTCAGGGGTGGACCGTAGGCTCAAAGAAAATCGTATTTCTCTAATAATAAAAGCCACCAAGCCACGAAAATGGTCGCCATTGCCAAGTGAAACATCAGGGCCCGTATGTAAAAGTCGAGGTTAATTTAACCCACGGCTACGGGCCTAACCGAGACTAGGACAAAAGAAACCCAAAAGCAAAATTAAATTTAAAAAAAAAGGAAGCGAAGAAAGGAAGAAAAAATCTTCTATAACGGCTAAGGCACCTTGCTGGAATGGGCCCGCTTCTTGATTTAAAACAAACAACAAAAGAAAATTTAACCCTAGAGCTAGTTCAGTTCGAGGTTAGACTCTAACCCGGGGCTAACAGCCCTAACCTCGACTATTACATACGGGCCCTGGCAACAGCCTTACAGCTTTGAAAGTGACATTTTCCCACCTCAGCGGCGTTACGAACATAGAGACTTTAAGTTCAGTATAACCGTCCTCCCGTCCGGATCAAGTATCCAAGTTTCGTCAGTATTTATATACGCGCACTGAAAAATAATGCATTCGCTGGTTCCGCTTAGTTCATCACGGTGCTATTCTGAGCGACACTTGTTCCCGAAACAGCAACACATGCACTCAGTTGCGGCCGCGAGCGAACTGCTAGGATGGATGCGAAAAGATCCCGTTAACTTCTTCTTTTTTTTTTTTAACGTGCACAAGCTTTGTCGGAGGTTGTGACGAAAGATTGGGAAATCTATACTGCTAACATCTGGTCGGTGCGGGAAAGGTTTCGAAGCTGGCATCCTAACTACACAAGTATTACTACACTTGTCAGTGTTCTTCTCCATGGGGAGAGGAAGAAGACAAAAAAGTCCGTAAAGTAGGCCCACCAGCAACAGAACAAACAAAGACACGAACAGTTTGGTAAATTCAGCTGTTAGGCTTAGCGTGCAAAATGGCGTTTTTGTGAATTCTAAGATGTGGAGAGAGAGGTACAGTTGGCTCTTCCAAAAAAGCTGTAATTTTGATTGTTTACTGCTTGTTTGTTTTGTTTTGTTTGTTCTGTTTTGTTTTCTGTCTGTTTGATTTTGGTTTTGGTTGTTATTGTTGTTGTTATGTTTCTTGGTTGTTTAATTTTTTTTTGGTTCTTTTTTTTTCTTCTTGTTGTTTGTCTGTTGTTGTTTGTTTGTTTGTTTGTTTTGTTTTTGTTGTTGGTTGTTGTTTTGTTTTGTTTTTTGTTGTTGCTTTGGGGTGGGTTTTTTTTTTGGGGGGGGGGAGGTATTTTTTTCGGGGGGGAGGGGGAGGGAGGGGGGGAGGTTGGTTTGTTTCCCTTACAGAGCTGACAAGTGTTGCTGAGTTCGAAGCTTAGCGTTGTTTTCTTTCAATTTTCATGTCAGGGTACCCATTACTACAAGTTATAGGTTACAATCACTACAGTCACAAACAGAACCGCCTTTCCTTCACTCTAGCTGAAAACCACTGTTGCCAAAACCTTCCACTTTGTCTTTGACTGGCTTCTTGGAGAGAAGCATGAACCCCCCTCCCCCACATCTCCCCATCGTTTGCCAACTGGGACTGCAATGTTCTGACATCTTTTCAGCAGCTGTTCCCGTACAACGCGCCCTGATATTTTCGAACAGAAACGTAAAACAATGGCTTGACACAATGGATGTGACTGACTACTGATAATGATTCATTACCCCAATCCCCCGATGAGGCTGATGATTCCGTATTACATTCACGCTGTGACTGAGGTTTTCTGACAATTTCCGAGCAGCTGTTTCCTTTGCAACGCACCGAGAAAGTTTAGTTTCTATACAGAAACAGAAACAGAACAGAACAGAAGGAGAACAGAAGGAGAACAGAAACAGAACAGAACAGAAACAGAACAGAAACTGAACAGAAACAGAACAGAAACAGAACAGAAACTGAACAGAAGCAGAACAGAAACTGAACAGGAACAGGAACAGAACGGAAACTGAACAGAAACAGAACAGAAACAGAACAGAAACAGAACAGAAACTGAACAAAAACAGAACAGAAACAGAACAGAACAGAAACAGAACAAAAACAGAACAGAAACAGAACAGAACAAAAACAGAACAGAAACAGAACAGAAACAGAACAACGGTCTGACGTAACGGTGTGACGAGTAGTGATTCATTTACTCGGAGCCACACGATGACGCTAATGATTCCAAATTCCATTCACACTGTGATGTGCCAACAGCCGATCCCACCTCATCAGCATCTGTAGCAGCCACATTACTCACGGTAATTAGACAGATCATGATCTTTCACACATCGGTTTTTGGGTGTTTTGGTTTTTTTTGTTTTTTTTTTTTTCCTTCTGCCCTTACGAACCCAATTTAAAGTTGTATTTCGCGTGGGTTATTTCCACTATCAATGTAGGATCTGCCACAGAGAAAAAGCAAAGGCCTGGTTCTGACGTCACTCGTTATCTATGCTTTGCTTATTGTACAATACTCACTATACTAATGGCTGTTGACTTATCTTCGTATCCCGGCTGAGGGTTAAAAAGCTGTACTCTTGACATGCGAAACATCTCTCTCTCTCTCTCTCTCTCTCTCTCTCTCTCTCTCTCTTCCCCGCCCCCTCTCTCTCCAGTTTCCGTGTGTGTGTGTGTGTGTGTGTGTGTGTGTGTGTGTGTGTGTGTGTGTGTGTGTGTGTGTGTGTGTGTGTGTGTGTGTGTGCGTGCGTCTGTGTATGTTTGTCTGTTTGTCTGTCTTTGCAATGCAAAACACTTGTGACTAACGACCGACTTCACCTTCCCAAAATCCAAAGTGAATAATTATGCTAATTGTGCACGCAGATGTTTGCACTCCATATACCGGTACAGTAAGCAGGGGCATAAATCACTATGATGATTCACATATCGATATTTCACCGTGTCACATTTCGGTCAGTAGCAGTTGAATAGCATTCCCCTCTCGCTCTCGCAGCCTTCACCTTGGCCACACACACACACACACACACACACACACACACACACACACACACACACACACACACAAACGACAAGTGATGCAGGCACACACAAAAGCTTCTATTCTGATAAACTGTTCTCGTTTGATTTTTTTTTTTTGTATTTTGTTTTCCTTTTTGTGTGTTTGTTGTTGGCTCTGTGTGCGTGCGTGCGTGTGTGCGTACGTGCGTGCGTGCGTGTGTGTGTGTGTGTGTGTGTGTGTGTGTGTGTGTGTGTGTGTGTGTGTGTGTGTGTGTGTGTGAGAGAGAGACAGACAGACACAGACACACACACACACACACACACACACACACACACACACACACACCACACACACACACACACACACACACAGAGGCAGACAGACAGACAGACACGCAGACAGACAGACAGACAGACAGAGATGCCCGATTTCCGCAAAATGTTTCTTGTTCAAAATGTCCTATTATGTCCGGCATTTCTGTTTAAACACGGCCAGTTCAGCGCTTAACAAAGACTGCTTCCGTAACAATTCGGACCTTTCTCAGCCTGTCAGCTTCTGTAACGGCACAGCCGGTAAAAACAACTTCAGCTTGCTAGCGGGCAATTTCCTGCAGGTAGTAAAGAAAACACGCACGCAAAACAGATAAAACCAGACAACTGGAATGCAAATTTGAGCTCTCTCTCTCTCTCTCTCCGAGGCTCTCTCTCTCTCTCTCTCTCCGAGGCTCTCTCTCTCTCTCTCTCTCTCACACACACACACACACACACACACACACACACAGGAAACTGGTATGTCCCTGAACGCAGCTTTACATTATTTCCTCTGCACGCCGGCAGGCAAACAGAAGTCTAACCAGTTCCCCTGCGCGAACCCCATTGACTTGAAGCATGCCGCCCTGCTCAGGTGAATGAATGAAAGCTGCGGTTTTGGGGGGCCACCACGGGGGGACATCTCCAAACAAGGTGGGCCCGTCAAGTCACCGTATGAAAGTCGCCAGCCGTGAATGATAGCATCTAATCACTGCGGGGGAAGGGGAAAAAAAAAAAAAACGAAAAAGAAAAAGGGGAAGTGCTCCGCGTGCCCCGCATTCTTACGTTTCGTCCCACAGGTTTTGAAGGCCATGGTGTTTTTTTTTTTTTTTGTTGTTGTTTTTTCCCGCATGTATTTATTTGCATGTTGTCTCGGCTTGCAACCGGGGAGCCGGGGGGAGCCGAATGGTAGAGCCTTGGACTTTCAATGCTCGGGTCGTGAGGTCGAATCCCGGGTGGGGTTAAATATTTGTGCTGGCCTTTTTTGTCGTTGCCCCGTCCGGCTTTGATATCACCCGTACGTGGTGGAAAAGGACGTTAAACTCCCAAACACCCACCCAGCCTAGGTTTGCAACCATACGCCTTTCAAAGGCAAGTTCGAGAGGTAGGCGAAATGTCTGCCACTATTTTTTTTTTCAACGAGAGGAAACGTTTTCAATATTAAAAAAAAATCACTTCGATCTCTTTCTTAAGTTTCTTTCATTTTGACGTTGAGTGATTTGCAATTGCGTCACGGTGATGTTTCATCTATGTTACTGTAATGTCATGTGCTGAATGTGTTAAAGTAATGCTATGTAAAACTCAGAAAATAAATCAATGATAATAAAAATCACGACAAAAGAAATCATGCTAATTCCGTAATTTCACTTTCATCAGTCTTCATCATGTGCTGTTACCAATGGCGCCACAACACGTCATCTGGGAAACTGAAGGGTCGTTCCTGCTTATCAAATCCATGACGGATGCGTAGATCCTTTTCTCGAATGACTAGATTTGTATCTAGTTATGGTTGTCTTACTAATGAATTTCCCGGCGTGTCTAGTGTCTACAAAATTGCACGGATACTAATTTACAGGAAGTATGAGTCACAGGAGTAGTGTTTCAGCGAATCCTACACACAACAAGACGAGGCGTGACAAGGTTGGTTCTTATTTCGTCACATCCCAAAAACTTGAAGGATGAGCAGGAAAGTATTTCCCTCTACAGTTCTAAGGTCCACTATTACTTCATCGACCGATTTCCCAGATATCTGTACACAGATCATTCGTTATCATGATGACCTTTCATTAGAGTACCAGGGTTGCACATTTAAGTCGGTCCCAGGACATTGACCTATAAAAATTTCAAATGTCCTATTTTTCCCACCTCAAGCGGACATTTGTCCTATTAACATTTTTATTGCCACTAAGTGGCCAGGACACTGTGTCCTATCACTTTGCTGTTTCCAGGACACTTTGTCCTATAGAAGCTGTGGAAAATGTGCAACCCTGGAGTACAGGCCGGTTACTTCATACTGCTGAATCACTTTGGGTGAAGCTGTGAATATGAGAACCTCAGTGCTCAAAGGTCATCGCAGTGTATTTTACTTTCCTTTCGCATCGTTTTGTCTTTCGCTGTTGAACGAAATAATCATAGTAATAGGCATAAGGACTTCGCTGTTGAACGAAATAATCACAGTAATAGGCATAAGGACTTCGCTGTTGAACGAAATAATCATAGTAATAGGCATAAGGACTTCGCTGAGGAGCGTAACCCATTTACATGTAAATTAGGCACGTTAGGGGTACCGTTAGCTAATTGCAGCGCGTAAGCCGCTCGCGGCCTATGCCGTGTGAGCCTAATTTACATGTAAATGGGTTACGCTGCTCAGCGAAGTCCTGCTAAACATGCCTTATGTGAATATCATTATCGTCATTACTTGCTTTGTTATCTGACCACCAGAACAGATGACACGTTTGAACACAATGAAAAAAAAGTCATTCGTTGGCACTTCTGATGTTTTCTACTTGTAAAACTTGTTTTCCCTTCTCACTCTTTCCATTCTCCGTAATGATGCATTATCGCCACTATCGCTCTCAAACGTGGTGCGGCGGTACAGGAACACTGGAACGTTTTCATCTTTTTCTACCTTCTATTCCCGGTGAAGATGCATGTGTACACCACTATCGCTCTCAACCACGATGCGGGAGTGCAGTCACAGTGGAATGTTTTCATCTTCTAGTGTCCCGCGTAAACTGAGATGCTTTTACACCACTACTACTCTCAAACAAGATGCGTGAGTGCCACAACAGCCTAAGCTTGCGGAAACAGAAGCTGAGAAGAAGGCTACATATACTTCATATCATATGTACCTGTCGCGTGCTGTTGACTGAGAACCGTCACGCTGGCGACCTGAACTAGGGGTGTGTCCCTGTCACAACTAGGTCACGAACCGGCTCAACCACCTAACTGGTAAGTGCACGTAGTTTGAAGCACTGACTGACGGACGGAGGGTCGCGTTAAAGAGACCACTTGACCACCGCGGCACTTCAGTTCAGTGGACTGTTTGTGATCTGCGTTGGGTTGCCCCGATAACCAGAAGTGGTCCCGCCCGTAAATAAACCCAACAAGTGCACAACGATATTATACGTCTGTAGTGTAGGGAGCCGTTGGCAAAACACTTTGCAACCGGCTGGGGGTCTGGTGTACGGACTGAGCCCACGATCCAAAAAGGAGAAAAAAGTGTGTAGCGTTTAATGACGAAGTGGCAAAGTGCGTGCATGCACAGCAGACACGTTATGCTAGGGGTGTCCAGGGGCACCCCCCAATCTCACACACACACACACACACACACACACACACACACACACACACGAGCTCCGATTTTTGTTACTGTAATTCGACTAAAATCTGAGCAGTTTGGTGCATTTTTGCCCGGCATGATTTTAGTTGCTTCAGAGTAGGTTTTTTATTATTTAATTTTTCTCTTTTTTTCTTTTTTTTCTTTTTTATATTTGGGGGAGGGATGTTTAGAATTACACTAAAGAAATCTGTGCAGTTTGGTGCATTTTGGCATGATTTTGTGCTTCTCAGGAGGAGACACGCTTTTCGGGGGAAAGAAAAACTTTTTATCCGAAGGTGGAAATCCGCCAAGAGGCGCCAAAAGATTTTAAACCCTGCCTAAGACGCAAGTCAGAGACTAGCTTCACCAAGCTGAGACCAAAAGGTTAGTACGAGATGCATCAACAGAGACTTAGGCAAGTCTACAACTATTTCATGGACTAAACGGTCATGATACACCCTGATGATAGTTTCAACGTAAGACCAGAGCTAAGTCTCAGACTACTCTAGCTTCTTTTCATGTGCCAGGCCCCTGGATAGGCGGTCTGTAGCAACATTGAGTTGTGGGGAGAGAAAAAAAAACACCTTTATACGGTGGGCCTGAGGTGGCTCCAAAGAGTGGCCGCTAGAAGTGTAGACGATAAAAGTCAGTCTGAGAGGAGAGAAGAGGGGAGGGGTGGGGCAGACATGCATGCTTACATGTTCCACTTGCATGTCAGGAACGCAGATAGCGCGGCAGATAACGGTGGAGTCTCAGTGTGCACTCAAAAGCCTTCATAATACTAATGATGGCTGAGGAGTGGGAAATGAGTGAGGCAGTAATACCATGTCATAAAGTGGAAATGCATCCCCCCTCCCCCTCCACACACACACACACACACACACACACACACACACACACACACACACTGGCCCATCCTTGCAGAATACTGACTAAAAACTCAATAAATAAATACATAATTAGTGGGGAAATTGCAGTTTTTTCGTGTGTGTGTGTGTGTGTGTGTGTGTGTGTCTGTCTGTCTGTCTGTGTGTCTGTCTGTCTGTCTGTCTGTCTGTCTGTCTGTCTGTCTGTCTGTCTGTGACAAGATCACAGGCACATCAGTCAGTATACACAAGTTCAGCTGGGAACAGTTTGCGGCAAGGCTAGTCAACATTCATGATAAAACCGAAACAACCCGCTGTGAGCATTTCAGTGACAACACACAGATCGCTCCCTAAAACTGACATGCATTACACACTCTGCCCTCTGCTAAAACCATGCCAAACATTACACCAAAACACGGCCGCGCTTCCTTAAACTCTGGCCAGCTGCTTTTACCGATCACCTGCGTTTGGCTAAACTAATCAAGCAGGTGACTGATAAGGTGGTCATATTCTGAAAGGTGCGGCACTCAGTCGAGTGGTTACAAAACCAATTACGCTAGGTATCGGCGCTGACCTCCTAATCACCACCTTTGGCGGGATGTAAGACTGACTGAAAGATCATCCTGTCATATCACTGGCCAAGACCGACCTCTATAGATATGCTGAACACCTTGAAGATAAGCTGTTCAAAGGGCCATCAGGACCAGACAGCGGATTATCCTTCACACCTGTGAGAGATAACTTCAGGTGCTGTCTGCGTACTGTCCCCTTAATCAGGCGAACAACCAACCACATTCACTGGTGGGACCAGCGCCCACCGCCTTTGCCGTCAGCGTCGGCTACTTCATACACTGACAGAAACGCCAAAGTTCTGGCCACCAACCACGGCGACTGATCGTTAGAACTTTGCAGCTCGGGATTCACACAAGGTCAATATGTGCAAATGATTCAATAGAAGTTTGCCTCTATCACGGTGGCAGTCAGTGCCTAAAGATGTTAGCCAGTGAGACGCGCATCGCTCTGCTTTGCCCAGCTGCGGCTGGAAGGTGGTGGTATCTATAGTAATCACAGATGCGTGCGTGCGTGTGTGTATCAGTGCCACGGTGTGCAGGTGTGTGTGTGTGTGTGTCGGGGGGGGGGGGTAGCTAAGTAACTACTGTGATACAGCCCTTCTCGGGAAACATTTTAACTAAATTGTAGGTCTATATTAATTAATTTAAGTAACTAGTGGTGTGTGCGTTTGTGTATGTTTGTGCCGGAGGGGGGGGGGGTAGCTTAGTAACTACTGTGATGCAGCCACTTTCGGGAAACATTTAAACTGAACTGTCCACACGTACCATCCTGAATCACAATGTATAATTTCCTTCCTTCCTAATCATTTCGGGCTATGAAACCAATCCTACCCCAAGCGCCTCCGGCCGCTAAAGGCTGTGAAAAAGAACACGCTCGTTACATAAATTTCACTGACTACTCATGACCTGCATGTGGTACTAAGCTTGATTTTGTGTACACGACAGAACACGAACTTTAAACCGTCTAAATTACTGTATTTATCAGTAGAGCTGTTGTCTTAGTCTGTTCTTTCCGCAGTGGCAGGTATGACTTCGATGCAATAGAACCATTCAAAGCATGGAACCAGTAAGAACAACAGCTGAACAACTCACTTTTCTCTTCAGAAAATTCTCTAAAGGATTAAAAGTAACAACATACAAGTATGGTAAAATCCTTTAAAAACAGTTTGGGTTTTTTTGTAAAGGAAAAAAATGTATAGTGCATAACAACACTGACTCACCTCCTGAAATTTCGACTGGACATATCTGTGAATTAGGGTTGTCTTTCCGCATTCGCAATCACCAACCACGACGATTTTAGATTTGACCTCGGTAGTGTCACTCTCAACCACCGCAGGGCTTCCAGCCGCCAACCTGTCTGTAGCGGCCACCTGCTCACCAGCGGCCATGGCCGGCACCCTCTGGTCGCCTTTCAAGGGCATGAAGACGAAATCGGAACAAACTTTATCCTTCATCGGGGATGGACGAAAATTTCACCGGGGGTGCAGTGATGCAGTGAAGTCAGTGAAATCAGAAACAGGTAAAATAATAAACTTTGACAAATCCAAACACCGTGAGAAGCGGCAGTGATTCAAGGTGAATGTCCCTCACTCACTCAGTGATGAGAAACTTATTTCACTAGATGCCACTCCCTGCTTTGAGCTGGCTTTGGCTATAGGTTCGTTGAACTGCGGTGCGGGTTTAAGAAAAACACAAACTGTTGATCTGAAGAGAAGAAATCTTTCCTTTTCGTCACCAAACGTATAGACGTCCGAGCGATATCAAGAGGCTGCTTTAGAAGCTAAAAGATTAACCAAACAGAACACTCCAGAGCCTGACGACGAAATACTGCTGATGAAATATCCGGGTGTGACTGTAAGTACTGTCACCACGTGAGGACGCAGCCCTCTCTCATTCTTTCGTCAGAACACCTTGCGAGCAAAATCCTACAGGGTTCAGTTCACTAGGCGTGTCTGTCGCCACAGGTAGCCCAGCGTAGACTGACTGCTGGAAGAGTACAGGCAACGTAAGACAAGTGTTTCCTTCATTCACACATCACTGCCTCTCCCACTAAACCACACGCCACCGCACATTCCACTGAGGACTGAACTAAAGCCGAGGGCCCAACCCCTCTCTCTCTCTCGCTCTAACTTCCCGTTTTGGAGCTGCGTTGCTTGACAGCCCGCGTGGCCGGGACACGGACAAGCGACTAGGCGTTTTGCGGGGCGTGTGAACGAAAAACTCAACGGGATCTGTCCGGACATGCACCCGGGCCAAAACAGACGTCTGCTGTATGTAAACCTTTTCCCCGTCTGTTCGCACGCTCAGCTTGAATACCTAGAGCGACTACCGCGCGCGCACACTCACACACCAAAGCGCTCAACGCGACATGGGTTGCGCACGCCCCACAACTGTTGAATGAAACCGTGTCAAAGGTCAAGCTCAGACCAGCTGGACCAATGAGAGCGCCGTGATTGCGTGTGTGACATTTGTGGGAAAGGAGGGAGGAGGTGCGGCGACAGGGTTGAGAGGGGTGTGGAGGGAAGGGTGGTGGGGAGGGTAGCGATAAGTTTGGGGCCGGCACGTGGTAGCTTGGCTTATCTGCTGGTTTGTGCCGCAAATGATGGTGGGAAGTTGTGTCATTTCTGTTGCTAGGATCAGGTTTGTTTGACAGGGGAGTGACTGATCTGATTTACACGAGTCGTACACCCGACATGCTCAGTGATAGATTTAATTACGATCTCTCTCTCTCTCTCTCTCTCTCTCTCTCTCTCTCTCTCTCCAAGATCTACAAAAAGGTCTGCGCACCTTATCTTTTATCCTTGTAAAATAAAATTCCGTTCGTTCATTTGTTCGTTCTCTCTCTCTCTCTCTCTCTCTCTCTCTCTCTCTCTCTCTCTCTGCGTGTGTGTGTGGGAGGGGGAGGGGGGACTGAACATTCCGGACAGAGTACTGCTGGCCTGCAAACACAAAACCGGCAAAAACCACCAAACACCTCAGGTTAAAGGGTGGGTGGGTGTTTGGGGGTTTAACGTCCTTTTCCACCACATACTCAGGTTCAAGACGGTTTGACTGAAGCAGAGCTTGTTGAATGTCAGTGACTCGGCATTTTGGAAGTCTTGGTGTAGCATGAATTGATGTAATTCAGTGTACATGCCAGACATCCGGGCGTTTTGTATCCTCGTCACTGATCCAGCAGAAGGCTGTCAAAAACGGCCAGGAAAAAAATGAAAAAAAAAAAAGCTCCTGCGTTACATTTTTTTCTGTTTATGCTGGAATTTTTTTTTTTAAAGTAATGACTGTATGTTTGAGTTGTCGGCCGAGAAAGTGTCAATCTGAAAATTCTCATGAGAACTTCTTTGGCTTTCAAATTAAATTCCTTATCACTGAGTTTCACTAGTAGCGTGTGTTCTACGGGAAAGTACAGGTCACAAAAACAACAACAACATACAAAAACAGGACATGCTTTACTTCTTCTTCCGTATGTAGCAGATTCGGATGGGGGTCGTGCTTACTTGACTTAGAACTCTACTGTACTCTGTGTACATTTTCGAGAAACATTATTGCGGGTACTCCCAAACTGATTATATGTCAAAATCGCTTTTCGGTCTACTAATTTATATGTTGGTCTTGTTGTAATAATGATAATAAACGTGATAAATTGTATTTATAAAGCGCAGGATCTCCAGACAAGACTCACTCATTCACACACACACACACACACACACACACACACACACACACACACACACACACACACACACCGGCACACACGCACGCAGGCACGCGGCACCCCGAGAGGAAACACAGCACATTGCTTATGGTCGCGCGCCCTCACTCACACCTCTCACTGATTCAAATATACACATAAAAAAAAACCTACAGAAAAAGAACTGATGGGCTCAGTGATGGGTTAGATGCCAAAGGCCCGACTAGAAAGGTGAAACTTAAGGTCTGATTTATATTGGGACAGTATTTGCAGATTACATAGTTCGGTTGGCAGAGAGTTCCAGACATGAGGGGATAAATTTTTCTTTAATTTTTTTTTAAACCTGAACGATCGTTCTCCGACAGTTTGCATGTTTCTTTTCGGAATGTTCAGATGCTTTTCAGCGGCATTACCTGTGTACGTTGCACATTGTACGCTGCATAAATTTGTCTTAGTACGATCCAGATAATATTACATCGCTCGCACTGAAACTGTTACTCCATTCTCTGTACACTGAGTTTTCGAGAATCCTTTTTTGCGGGGCACTCCCAAAACAAATAATGTGAAATCGCTTCCCGGTCCACTCATTCTTATGTTTGTTTCAGTATAATTATGCATAGATTCGTACCCCGTGGGCAGTATAAATAGGCCGTTGCTCAGTTGCATCCGCATTATGCAGTCGCTGACGGGGGAGTCTCGGTTACAGCAAGATTAGGCCCTATTTTGACGTCACCTTAGCAGAATGGGGAGTGTTGGGGGGGGGGGGTGGGGGGGGGGGGGGGGGGGGCCGCAGGGGAGAGCCACCGTCCTTCCCCTCCCCGGCACCTCGTCGCCATGTTTTTGTCAAAACTGATATTTATTGATTTCACTTCTAATCAGTGCACGAAAAAAAAAAAAAAAAAACGAAAAACGGTCGTTATCCTTCCTGGCTTCAGTTGTAGAGGAGCCGGCGTGGCCGAGTTCAGTGTGTGAGCGTTCGACTTGCAGTACTTGGATCATGAGTTCGAATCGGCCGGGCTTAGCGGGAAGGCCAAAGATTCTGCCGATGTTTTTCCTCGTTGCCCCGCCTTTCGTATTACCCTTACGTGTTGAAAATCATTCAACCAACCAGTCTTTCAGTTGTAACGTTTCAAAGACTAATATGGACTGTACGCAAACTATATAATCACGCGGGGAGCCGGGGTGGCCGAATGGTAGAACCTTGCACTCTCAATGCTCGAGTCGTTAGTTCGAATCCCGGCTGAGGCCGCCAAATGTTTGTGCTGGCCTTTTTCTCGTTGCCCCGTCAGTCTTTGATATCGCCCTTATGCGGTAGAAAAGGACGTTAAACTCGTACTTTCAAACACCCTATATAATCACGCCATTTAAAGTACAGTAGAAGTTCGAGCAGAAGGGGACTGCCTGATAATCTCACGGAATACTGATCATTCATAATGCATGCGCATTGACGTCACGAAGTGTCATTTGACGTACAGTTATATGCCGGACTGAATGTGTGCATTTTGGTTCACTTCTATCCGTCTAGGTGATTAAAGTTGATAGGCACACAAACATCATGTCAAACAACACAAAAAACAAAACAAACGAACAAACAAACAAACAAAAAACGCAGCAGCACACGCTCAGTTGTTTTTCAAGTTGTTTTTTGTTTGCTGCCCCATCTCTTTTTGCCAGCTCCAGCGGTGTTCCTCCCAGGTCATGGGTGGAATCCACGGAGGGCTCGAAAGCTGGGGCAATTTTTATTATGCATGAGGATGGAGATGAGGATGATGGTAAGATGATGATGCCATGGAGGTCCGTGTGGTTTGGGACTGCGGAACAGGGCTGCATTCCACGCTTCCTGTCATAACTATCCCGGCGTTCACCAGGCCCGGGAACTACGGCACCTGCGATGCCGGCCGTGTAATCATCCACATCATAAGACATGTCATACCAAGGGAAGCACCCCCCAAAGTCGCACCCGTGAAGTGGGTGAATCCGCTCGGCTGTGTGACAACAGCCTCCCACTGGGCCCATAGCACACCCGCTCTGGGTAGGAGCCGACCTAGGTAGGAAAAATCCCGCTTGCCTCGGCTGGGATTCGAACCCGGGTCTCCCGGTCCATGGTCCGAAGTGCTAACCACCACACCACGGGGGCCGGTACACGCTCAGTTGTTATGACTGCACTGACACGTGAAACTGCGTGTAAGTATAATCGCCAGACTGGCTCGGCTGTGCCACAATTACCCATAATAATAATTACAGTATTAAGCTCCAGGCTGGGCCTGATGTGAATTGCCCAGCATGTTATCTGACTCCGCTATCAGCTGGAAAATCCAACTCGTCTCCAGCAGGAGATAGTTCAGAAACAAAGACGGCATGGACTGGAAATAATCGTGCAATACGCCATCATTATATGCCATGACCCATATAGTTTTGGTCGGCGGGCTTCATAGTCGGAAAGTACACTATGGTAGACGAAAACTGCCATGAATCCGTCCCAAGTTGATGTGTGTGTTAATATTTAATACCAGCATGCGTCAGTTAAGACCAGAGCAAAGAATGATACGAAAAGGCCATGATGTGGCAGTTTTACATATTAATAATTATCATTAAATCACTGGCAAGCAAAAGCGGCCATATCAGTGTTCCGATTTAATACCGTGTGTTGAATATTTAACACGCTTGTAAATTCGGACCATTACAAACCACCCTACATTATTAAGTGTATCAAGTTCAATCGGTTGATAATTCATCGGCAAGGAAAAGCAGCAGGCCTAAGTCTCGACTTTGTACGTGTAATAGTGCGTGCATTAAATCGTTTTAGTACAAGTTTAAAAACAAAATTAAATGTCACGTGGTCTGATTCAGTACAGCGGCCTTTGGATTGGCCTGAATTAATGCACATGTATAAACCGGGATTTGTGGCTGCTTTGGTCTGCCGTCGTACCTAGGCACTTGAGAAGGTCAAGTGGCCAACGGAACATGCGCAGCGAGGACAATGGTTACATACACTCATTCAACTTTTGAGCAACTTGAAGAGGAGGTCGCCCGTCCCTTATCTTTGTGGCCGATAAAAATAGAGCTTATCCCATGGTCGGATCAAGTTGTTTACTGAAACATACGGATGGCTGTAGCGATGGAGGAGGTCAGAAAGCAAACGTTAACCAAATTAAAGTTCAGTTATTACCTAAAATGTTCTTGAGTTTCGTCTCGGCAGTCTGTGTCGAGTTCTTAACCAAGATTTGAAAATGTCAGCTGCACAACTTGACACGAACATGCGTAAACAGAGACTTGTCTCTGGTGTAAATAACATTGAAACTGGTAAAAATGTTTTAAAAATAAATAAATAAAAAATGGTAAAAGAAAGAGATTCCAGACTTTGACAAAATTATGTTCCATATATCAAATTAATTAAAAAGAAATATTTTTCTGATTAAATTCCTGGTAAATAACTCGACACAACCAAGAGTGATATGGTTTTGATACACTGTTGATCCAGCCATTTGTACGCTCACAAACCGACGCAGCGACAGAGAAAGAGAGGGGTAGGAGGGGGGGGGGTAGGGTTGCCACCAGCAGCACCACACGGCCCGCATCCACCATGCAGTCACCACCACCATCCCCAAAACTTTACTTTTCCGCCTGACATCAGTCCAGCAAAGAACCGACCATGCCGCAATAGAAGGGCCTGAGCAGGAATTACCAGCCCGTCTGTCACCGCCCCAGACAATGTCGACATGTCTACATCCTAATCAAATGACGTCTCTCATCTCTCCATCAATGTCGCACGGCGGTCGGGACAGGCTGGCGGATCTGATTAGACCCCCCTCCCCCTGGTACCGAGCTCACTCATGACGTAAACCTGGCCCCCCGAGGGGACAGAACCTCGTGTTTCACGTACAGGAAGATTTAGTGCCCTTTCTGACCTCTCGCAGAAGGGACAGCACGGCGTCTGGACCGCAGCAGCCTCTGGGACTTAGTAATGAAAGGTTACGTGAGACTGCTGCAATCGGATAGTTCTTCAAGTCCCAGAGGTGGTCTGGCCAAATTAATCGCCGGTGGACGTAAATCGCACATTGAAGACACACAAGGGGGTGGCGCAGCAAAACGGTAACGCCAGCCTAATGGCTTCATCTGCATGTCTAATTGAAACCGTGCCCTAGGGAAAAACGGATGGCGGAGGGACCGCGACAAAACTTCTCAGGTTCTGCTCAGTCAGCCAGAAGGTGACTAAAAGTTCGAGCAGTCGGTCTTTCCGGGCTCGACTCCATGAATAATTGAAAGGTGAAGTAAATCAGAGTGTACATCCTTAGTGCCACATGGAAGGCCCTCAAAAACTTACATGTCTATCTCATGTGACTTTTGTAACCCTTCGCAATGACTGAGGCCGAAACTGTAATGCCGGGTGGGTGTTTGGGAGTTTAGCGTCCTTTTCCACCATGTAAAGGTGAAATCAAAGACGGAGCAACAAGAAAAAGGCCAGTACAAATAGTTGGCCCCAGTTAGCCGGGATTCGAACTCACAGTCCGAGCATTGAGAGTCCAGCGCTCTACCATTCGGCCATCCCGGCTCCCCCGGTGCCCTCCACATGATTTCAATGATGACTTCAATAAGTTAATAATGAGTATCCTTGATTTATCTCGCTAGTGAGAGTTCTCTGAAACCGTTCCACAGACGTCGAATTGGCGTAGTCGAATACCGTCAATAGTCAATAGTCAATACAATACAATACAATACAATACAATACAATACAGACATCTTCATTGTCCATTTAAAAAACTTCCCCCGTTCACTGCTCTGCACAATTAAAAAAAAAATTAAGAGAACAAATATCACCAGAAAAGATTCGGCCGTCTTGTCAGAGGTGGGAAACTTCGCCCGCACATGGAGGATGCACTCCGAGCACCCTTGACAAAAAGAGCAGTGCCTGAGTGCATAGACAACGAGAAACGAGGTTTTCTACCCGGGGACTTGGGTATCCGAAACCTTGATTCCATCACTGAGCCGCCTTGCCCCTTCCGGGCGATATGCCGCCTGCTCACAATGACGCAACCGGGTTGGGTTATGACTTGCACATGTGATCTGATTTCTAACGGTTTGGCCATCTGCGCCGTGGAGTATCCCTTGCTAATTGCCTGCCAGTGGCCACCACCTGCAGCACGTGCACATACAGCCAGAACAGAAGGATGGGCCGAGTATACAGACTGGGGTATCTCGCATCTGGCTGACCAGCGTCTTAAAGATCTAAGCTCCCAACAAAAAGCTTTCGGAACTGTGAAAAAATTGTACAGAGTCGACCGTGCAAGCACAGTCAACTCTGTCACAGTTGCAGAGTTTTCAGCGCTTCGGGGACCCTTATAAAACCAGAGCACGAGTTTGCCGTGACATTATTTGGCTTTTGGTCAGTGAGCGAGACACATCGCTACAGTGTCTAGCGGATATTGAGTGCCCGGCGCACGATCTTTCTCACTCAGGGTCAAAACGCAAACTGAGCTGTGAAATCAGGCTGCACTTGGCTTTTATTGGGGTTTCGCGGACGCTGAAAACTCTGCAACTGTGACAGAGTTGACTGTGCTTGCACGGTCGACTCAGTAAAATTCACACCGGCTTCGGAAAGCTTTATGTTGGGAGCTTAGATCTTTAATCCGGCTGCTGGTGCTGCAGTACACGGCCATGTGCACAAGTTGGCCTGGGCATGGGCAGATTCAAAAACTTTTTCAATGCCACGGTAACTTGTAGAGGTTTGTCGGTTGGTTGGTTGGTTGGTTGGCTGGTTGCAGTGGGTCTAACGTCCTCTTCCACCACATAAGGGTGATATCAATCATGGGGCAACTAAGAAAACACCGTCCATCGGAAACTTTTGCCTTCCTCAGTCTCGGCTTCGACTGGACCTAGTTAGACGTGACACTGAACTGATAATTTCCACTGCCGCACGCACATGACCTTCCGCCTTTCAAGAGTAAAGTCCACCCTTGTCGGTTTCCGGTCCATCAAGGAGTTTCCACTGCGATTGTAGGTCAGTGGTAACACTTTTGGAGCACTTCAGCGTATAACTGAGGACTTTTAAAACGCTGCGCCGTTTGATAAACAGCTAGACCCTTTTACCTTCTATCATTTCAGTGGCGGTAGATTTGCCCCCCCCCCCCTTCCCCCGCCCCTTCAACAACAAAAAAAAGAAACTCAGGGTCAGTTTCGCTGCGCAACTTTCAATGAAAACTTTCCACGTTCGAATCTTGTTTTGTATGGACGGCAGGCGAATGGACGCTGAGTGGGAAATCCGAGTCTGTGTCGTCAGTAAACATTTCGACTTTAATCTAAATCAGGCTGTGTGGGATACTGATACACTGTTTAGCATCCCAGCCGCTATGCCGTTTTGAAATCCAGACGTCATTTTGTCAGCGATAGAGACACCTACATGTCAGTGTACGTCAACACAGCTGCTCACCCCCCCCCCCCCCCCCCCAAAAAAAAAATAAATAAATAAATAAATAAATAAAAAAATAAAAAAAATAAACAACCAAAGCGAATGAAAACAGGGGTGTGTGCCCGTGGGAGTAAAGAAGGAGTGTAAGGCCATATTTGCCCCGTTTTCTACTGTCACGAATTTAGAAAAAGGGTCCAAATCCCATGGGACTGATAAGCACTTACGCCCTTTATATTACGGTAGTTTTGTTTAGCATTGCCGGGCGGTTTGTTGTATGTGATAATGCATGCTCATTCATACACTCAGGTCTTTTTTTTTTTTTTTTTTGTCGGGCACAGAGATATTCACTGACGCCCCATTCACGTTTGTGAAAGAGCCGACGGATGTGAGGTGTGGCTCTGAATGTTTTATTGCCGAGCTAACTCCTGTATTGTAAAACCCGCTCTGTTGGTTATATTTGTATCACGGTCTGCCCATGAATATGTTCTTGTCATAATAATGACAATAACTGTGTATTGAATAGGCGCCTTACCCAATTTCTTGAACTGGCTCAAAGCGCCGGGAGGAGTCGGGGTGGTCGAATGGTAGAGCGTTGGACTTCTAATGCTCGGGTCATGAGTTCGATCCCGGCTGGGGCCAAATATTTGTGCTGGCTTTTTCATCGTTGCCCCGTCTTTGATATCACCCTATGTGGTGGAAAAGGACGTTAAACCCCCAAACATCCACCCGGTACCCCTCAAAGCGCCGGCCCGCGAATTGAACCCAACACGCACGCTCACGTGATTCACACGCATTCTCTCACACACTGGACACGCGAAGGGTCAGCTCAGCTACTGATTCAGTTAAGCTTCGGAATCTAGAATTGCATTTATTTACAAATTTTGTGGGCTGAAACGTTCCGCAGCAGAGGGGGAGGAAGCCGGAGTACACGGAGAGACCCCTCGACGATCGGCCCAAATGAACGGTGTCAAATATTCTTTGCGGCCCCGAGTGGGACTAGAACCTGACCCTCTTGCGTTGGTGACGAGGTCTTTTTTTTTTTTTTTTTTGCTGCCACAACTCTTTGCCGGCTCCAGTGGTGTTCCTCCCTGGTAATGGGTGGAATCCACGGAGGGCTCGGAAGTTGGGGCAATTTTTATTATGCATGATGATGGAGATGAGGATGATGGTATGGAGGTCCGTGTGGTTTGGGACTGCGGGACAGGGTCGCATTCCACGCTTCCTGTCATAAATATCCCGGCATTAACCAGGCCCGGGAACTACGGCACCTGCGGTGCCGGCCGTGTAATCATCCACATCATAAGACGTGTCATACCAAGGGAAGCACCCCCAAAGTGACGAGGTCTTAACCATTAGACCACCGACCGCCCGGCCTATACAGTCCATGCTACTTGTATGGAGTTAATACGAGGGCACAAACAATATGTTCACGTACAAAGACGTTAGTACGTCATCCACTTCGCTTCTCAGCAGATTAACCTGTATCCAACGAAGCGATACACTGAGTTCGGCTGGTTTCACAAATCCTCTACTTCAACTTCTAGAGCTGGACTATGAGATAAGTGTGGATACGTCAGTATAGGCTACCTAACTAGGTTCCGGCACAAACAACGGAATCGTCAACAGACCAGCGTAGAAAGTTTGGAACGGTTGAGAAATTTGTCATCTCAGCGAGCCAGTTAGTCAATCGGCAACAAGAGATCCTGCCGTCATCTGCAGAAAGGGTCTAAGCGTCATGAATTTGATAAGCGCTTAGGCCGCCCGATTTGCGGATCACGGATGATGTTAGCATAGTTATTAAACGGGCTAACTGACTCCATCTTTCCTTAGCTAACTTATGTTTTGGAGCAGTTTCGCTCGTGAATGCGCCTATCCGCTCGAAATACTTTATCTTGATGATAAGTAAAGCTCTTAATGCGATTCAATGTTGTTAACACTTTGCGCGAGCGGCCGAACATTCAAATTCTCCAACGGTTGTTACACTGCTGGAGTGCTCAGTGTGGTCACCGCGTCATCGAGTATTCTTCTGTTGCCAGCATAACAGACACTGTCACTGTCCAGGGCCCGTATGTAGAACTCGAGGTTAATTTAACCCACGGCTACGGGCCTAACCCAGACTAGGACAAAAGAAACCCCCAAACAAAATTAAAAAAAAAAAGAAAGCAAAGAAAGAAAGACAAAAATCCTTCTGTAACGGCATAGGCACCTTGCTGGAATGGACCCGCTTCCTGATTTAAAACAGAAAACAATAAGCAAATAAAAGCGACACAAAAGGGACAGAAACCACTTAACTTTGACAAAGGACGGCACAGGTCGACGTTTCGGCTTACGCCTTCTTCAGGACATAAACAAATGGGACATAACTTCAACAAACAAGCAAAAGGTAACTCTGCGGACGTACTGACATACACGGCGCGAAAAAAAAAAAAAAAAAAAAAAGGGTGGGCGAGAAAAGGACCAGAAAAAAATAGCAAAATTATCACAACACCCATCCTTAGGTGACAGAAGACCATGGACTGTGTGTGAAAAAAAAAAAAAAAAATGTTGGGCAGAAAAGAACAAAAAAGAATAGTGAAAATTAGCAATCACAACACCCATCCTTTGGTGACAAGGACCATGGATTGTGTGTGAAAAAAGTTCAGAGGGTTATGTTACGGCTTTTCGTTCAAACCACCCGGGGCCTGACTTCCCAGGCGCTGAATAATGTGCGACTCCATGTCGCGTCTGTCTGTGGCGTCACCGTGCATAAGCCACAGGCCAGTTACTGTCATGTTTAAGATGGAGTGGCCTGCAGAATTGAAATGCACGGCAACGGGTTTTATTCTGTTGTGTCTGGTGTCGGCGATATGTTCAGCAAAGCGTGTTGCCAGGCTACGTCCAGTTTCCCCAACATACAGTTTGTGACATGCGGTACAGATGATGGCGTATATGAGGTTTGTACTGTCGCATGTGAAGTGGCGTTTGATGGTCATTTTTCCTTTGGGGCCCTTGACAGAAGTCACTGTTGAGACATGACAGCAGGTTTTGCAATTTTGTTTTTTGCATGGAGTTGTACCAGGGGGTAGGGGTTGGTGGGGCCTGACATTGGCGCGAACCAGAAGGTCTCGCAAGTTGGTGTCCCTCTTGTATGCAACAAGAGGTGGGGTGTGGAAGGTCTGTTCTTTTCTGCCCAACATTTTTTTTTTTTTTTTTTTCACACACAGTCCATGGTCTTCTGTCACCTAAGGATGGGTGTTGTGATAATTTTGCTATTTTTTTTCTGGTCCTTTTCTCGCCCACCCTTTTTTTTTTTTTTTTTTTTTTTTCGCGCCGTGTATGTCAGTACGTCCGCAGAGTTACCTTTTGCTTGTTTGTTGAAGTTATGTCCCATTTGTTTATGTCCTGAAGAAGGCGTAAGCCGAAACGTCGACCTGTGCCGTCCTTTGTCAAAGTTAAGTGGTTTCTGTCCCTTTTGTGTCGCTTTTATTTGCTTAACTTGTAACCACTTCGCAGTCATTACCGTTTCCGTTTCCAGAAAACAACAGAAAATTTAACCCTAGAGCTAGTTTAGTTCGAGGTTAGACTCTAACCCGGGGCTAAACTCCCTAACCCCGACTTTTACATGCGGGCCCAGGTCTCCAAGTGGTGTGATGATAGATACCAGGAAAACAGCTCAGAACGATCTGTGGGCATAAAACTGGTAGCATTAGCCGCTTGAACTGACATCTGAATTTGACAAAGGGCCGGTTCATATCCGGTTCGATTTTGTACCACAGGCGCCTCTTGTTTGTGAACCGGACTTTGTCGTCAGCCTTGATAAGCCGCACTTGAACACGGTGTCTGATTTCTCACTGATTTGGTGGAATGACAACGACAGTTATTCTTGTTACTGTTCTTAGAAATAATATAACAAAGGAGGCGCGGCCGATGGTTCTCAGAACGTGTGACGTAACAAGGGGGAAATGACTCGTTCCGGGGTGTATCATTGTCACTGTGCGGCAACAGGCACATTGTCAAGCATGGGTTACCATGTTGTTAAAGATCTAAGATCCCAACAAAAAGTTTTCGGAAGTGTGAAAAAAAATTACAGAGTCGACTGTGCAAGCACAGTCAACTCTGTCACAGTTGCAGAGTTTTCAGCGTCCCTGAAACCCCAATAAAAGCCAAGGGCAGCCTGATTCACAGCTCAGTTTGCGTTTTGACACTGAGCGAGAAAGATCGTGCAGCACTCAACATCCGCTGGACACTGTAGCGATGTGTCTCGCTCACTGACCAAAAGCCAAATAACGTCACGGCAAACTCGTGCTCTGGTTTTATAAGGGTCCCCGAAGCGATGATAACTCTGCAACTGTGGCAGAATTGACTGTGCTTGCACAGTCGACTCTATAAAATTGTTTCACACTTCGGAAAGCTATTTGTTGGGAGCTTAGATCTTTTAAAGTCTCAAAATGTTTGTCAGGCATATAATGACGTTGTGGAGAACCTTTCTTCGAATACGCTTAATCCGTGCATCAGAATCAATCACTTGGAACACAATAGAGGGTGGGTGGGTGGGCGTTTGGGGGTTTAACGTCCTTTTTCACCACATAGGGTGATATCAAAGACGGGGCAACGATGAAAAAGCCAGCACAATATTTAGCCCCAGCCGGGATCGAACTCACGACCCGAGCGTTAGAAGTCTCTACCATTCGACGGGATTATGCACCAGAATCAATCACTTGGGACACACTAGAGCATTTGATACCATTTTGGTGACTCGGGTTAGCGATTATTATGTTGTTCTACGTACGTAGAAACGTACTGCAGTACTGCCACAGACGACGTTATTTGGTTGCGGGCTGAAGAGCAACTAGACAGCTCTGATTGGTTGCTATTTCTGAGTGACTTTGTCGATCGGCGTGTAGCACAGGTATGGAAGCGGGTGGGTGGGTGTTTGGGGGTTTAGCGTCCTTTTCCACCACATACGGGTGATATCAAAGACGGGGCAACGATGAAAAAGCCAGCACTGACAAATATTCGGATACGAACTCACGACCCGAGCGTCAGAAAGGTATGGAAGCGTTAGGCCGAAGAAAGTCATATTTCAATACAATTAGAAGCCACGAAGTCACGAAAATTGTCACAGTGGCCGAAAGGAACATCTACTCAGTTGGCGGACAGCCTTAGAGCTTAGCAGCAGCTCCCCCCCCCCCCCCTCAGAACTAGTTACGAACATAGAGACTTTAAGTCACCAATAAAAATAGCATTCGTATAGGAACAATGACCTGTAACTGACACAGGTAAAAGTCAGACTGGTCAATGCAAAGGAAAAAGTGCTAGAGGCTTAGTCCCCAAATCACATAACAGTTACATTCCAAAACGTCTCAGTTCTACTCGCTCCACCGCATTGCTCAATGGCGTGGCAAAATTGAAACGTATACACAGATCAAGTCAATACAAAAATGTCGCACAGTCTAGCTCTGTTACACCATTCACAAATCCGTGCCTACTGGAGCGAGACGAAAATCCGGTTGTGCTCTTAGTTAGAGCACCGACGACCAATAGCGACAACATTTTCAGCTCATTATATAATTGCCTTGTGCGTTACAGCTTGTAGTTTTTGTCTAGTTTGGCGCGTTTGTTCTGGACCAAACACTCGCAATTTTTATGTGATACGCGTTGAATTAATAATAATGGTAAAGGTATAAAACTGTAAACAAGAGAATCAGAACCTTGTAATTTACATCTGTACACGAAAAGGTTAGATAGACGCAGGATAAAGTCCATAGGTTTGTCTGTTCTGATATTCCTATCTGTGCCAAACACAACAAACTCCTGACTAAAAGTAAACTTGTTGAAGTGTGGACATTTGTCACGAAGCAGCACAGCTGGAACTCCTAGCTAAGCTAGAAAGTGGACGAAGTAGAATTTGTTGCTGTTTTGTTGTTTGTCGTGTGAAGGTTGGTTTGGTTATCTCTTGTCGTTGTTGTGCTGTTTGTTTGTGTTGTTTATTCCGCTGAAACGACAGAAGAGCAAGTAGACACAGGCAGAAAAATAAAACTGGAGATCACATACAATTAGTTTTCATCGAACGGTTCGTCTGTGTTAAGACAAGAGTGTACATAATACTTTTTGCGAGCGTATGTTGTGTATCTTTAAAACGATGCTTGGCAAGCCAGCCTTGACATTTACAATACCACCACCACCACCACCACCACCACCAACAACATACAGTTATGATGTTCAGCGAGAGATCCGCATTCATTGACGCTTTCAGAGTCCCTTCCGCTTAGTGCTTTGCCGCGTGTTGCTCGAGAGAATTCTATAGAAAAGGTTGCGTGTCAGATCGACCTTAGAATGCTTGGCACAATAGACGCGTCTGTGAATAACATCCGGAGCCTGTGGATACATGTAAACTTTCGGCCGGAAATTAAACGGAAACAATGAAGAGAAATGCTCACGATTAGAGGGGGTTTTTGTTTTGTTTTGTTTTGTGTTTGTTTTGTTTTGTTTTTTTAATTAATGATGCGATTCACTCCCTCGGTCGGTTGATAAGAGATCTCTTGTTGGATGACAGAGTTCAAGTGACAGTGAGTTTGAAAAGTGTGTCTATTTTTCCCGCTTGCCTTTGTCCCCATCCCTGGGCAAACCGAATAAATTTTCTGGAACTTTTTGAGAGAATATGTCATTCATTACAGTTCATTATTCAGCCCGGCGAACAATCACCTGTTCTCTCTGGCTCTCACGTGCACGCAGGCCACCCCAGGTTTGAGTTGGATTTTTTTTTTCGCGGAGTTCTGAAGTGATTAGTGTATTTTGGTATTGCAACAGAGACTACACTCACACAGAGAACTCAGAACTCTTACTTTCATTGACATATTTGTCCAGTAAAAGATCTGAAGACACTTTAAAACTCAAATGGCATTAATATGTACAGTTTCAGTGTTTTCTGTTACCAAAGCTGCTTACTTACAACACAAAGCAGATCAGGATGTTATTTCTCCAACCGAACGCGCGCACGCGCGCACACGCACACACACACACAAACACACACACACACACACACACGAAGCTAGCCGCTGTCATGCTCACTCTTACATTCACACCGGCCGAAAGCTGACGCGAGGGGAGGGGGGGGGGGGTGAGCCATCGGCTCTTAGTCAGAGTTTTGATACAAGTTATCTTTTGTTTTTCAAAGTGTTTTACAAGGTATTTGCTGAGCACGTAGCAATAAACTGTGTACTATAAATATCGTCTGAATTTATATTACCGGGCCAACCAAACCAAGCACGCACAGACACAGAGAGAGAGAGAGAGAGAGAGAGAGAGATTTACGACCTAAGACTGAAACCCGAATTGCAACTGAACAATTCTAACCGCAATTTGATATTAGCCCAAGTACTTCTGCCAAGCTCCGCGCTGCATTCCTCGGCCTATTCAGAATTGTCTGCCCCTGTCACCGGTCATCTAAATAAAGTGAACTACGATACGCTACTACAGGGGGTGCGAAATGCTGATGACGTCAGTCGGGCGCCCACATCAATGAGTGGGCTGCGATAAACTGCAAGTTACAAACTTGTGGTAGACCCGGTTACGTATGCTGAAGTTTTTTTAGTCATGTTTCAGCACCCGCCAGGTACTGGGACACCGTCATACGCTAGCCTCATATGGTTAGCTATCTCACTGACTGTGCATGTTTGTGCATGTAATATATGTAGGGCATAAACTGTCAGTGTTATCTTGACATACATTCCAGTTTTGTAATGGGTGGTGGGAGTGAGGTGGGGTGGGGGGTGGAGAAGGGGTTGTATGGTGTAGGGCTAGGCCTATGTAATCTACCTTCGGAGTATTGAAACTTTCATTTGTTTACTTGATTTGACTGGATCAGATCGGATCGGATTGGACTGGATTTGGATTGGATTGGACTGGATTGGATTGGACTGGATTGGACTGTAATGTATTGGACTGGATTGGAGTTGTTTGGCCGGTTGGTTGGCTGGCTTGTTGAAGGGTTGGTTGAACGTAGGCCGCCAGTCAGAAGCGCGCGCGTGTGTGTGTGTGTGTGTGTGTGTGTGTGTGTGTGTGTGTGTGTGTGTGTGTGTGTGTGTGTGTGTGTGTGTGTGTGTGTGTGTGTAACACGCATCTCCGGAAGCAACTATTCGCTTTACATAGGACAAGATTAATTCATGTGTCGATGAACTATTCAATGGACGAAACGAGTGGACCCTGACTGAACTGAAAGTTCAAAACTGATCAAGCAAGCGTCAATATCGTCTCTTAGCAAACCTCACAAATACGTGTATCAACAATAGACAAACAGAGAACCATGACCATGACTCAAAAACGAACTGCCGGGTCAATGGACCATGAAGAAAGTTTGCGAACGTTGAAGCGATACGAACCATATGAGATGAATGTCAAACCACTAAAGTGTCTTGTCAAAGTATACGACCATTATGCGCGGTCAGTGAAGCAAACACTGTGCCAAAAGTTCTCACCAACGAATTCCACATCCCAGAATCGCCTTTATGGACACAGTGAATGAAACCAATGGAGCGAGATAGGCAAAACGTTTGAGAGAGAAGAATCTATAGTGCTTATCGAAGGTGAAATCTTTCAACATCCATTCATGCCAACGGGAGTCTCCCACGAAGGGCACAGACTATGTGGGTGTATCACGAAAAAGAAACAGAATACCAAATGGTTTAACATATACAGCTTAGATAGCGACGGATTCGGAATCAGCACTCGGTTTTTCATACTGGAACTACCCCCCCCCCCCCCCCACACACACACACCCTCCCCATGTTGTTCACATGTGCGGCAATAAAAAATGCATTTTAAGTTTCTTTGGTGACCATTTTGATTTTGAGCCAACAGTGACAGTCTGGCACTCGTCAGGTTCAGAATCAGCACCCTTTTCGCGTCTATAAACAACCTCCACCCAGCCCCCCCCCCCCCCCAAAAAAAAGGTTCTGGGGGGGAGGAGGGAGGGGGGAGGCTGGGGAGGGGGTCGAGACGGTATTATCTAGCTGTTGAGGCCAAGCTGTAGTTTCTTCTTGTCTTTCCTTCTTTGTGTTGTTGTTGATGTCTCCTTCCCCTTTTGTTGTCCGCAGGATTTTAGGGGAGGAGAAAAAAGATACTCTGCCGTGTATTGGCAACACACAGCACACAGTCATTGTATGGGGAAAGGGGGTGATTTCGAGATAAAAGACGTTGGCGTACTGGTCTTTTTCCTCAAATGACGTCTAAAACCCATGCCAAAACGCGTGACACCTTTCTGTGCTTTCAACGATAAAAGTTTGCGTCATGGAGTGTGTGAAATCATCACACGCGTGAAATCAAATTTCCCTTATGAAACTGACGAAGTTTTAAAGTTAAGTAAAGCGAAATATTATGACTGTGTCTCAGTCATGCGCAGCAGGCTCCCCATATCACTAAATCCGTTCCCACCCGGAGTTCAGGCCAGAATGTGGGTACATGTACCCGCCCTTAAATTAGCCCCGTAAAAATGTCTGCATTCATCTCGAATTCAATTGCATACCAGGCCGTATTGCCTGTGGTTAAGTCGGAAGTCAGGGCCCGTTTGCTATAAAAACGCGATAGGCGGCCGAGGAAGGTTTCTGCACAGTTGGAATTTTAACAGCCGTCAAGGCGTTTAGAGGCTGAATTAATGCGTGACATTAAAGTTCGCATCATCGATGTCCCGTCCCGCTTCCATTCATTGCCGACACAGAACAACACACACACACACACACACACACACACACACACACACACACACACACACACACACACACACACACACACACACACACACACACACACACACACAATCACACACCGCGGCGTACCCTGTCTACAAAACTTAAAGTTAAAACCGGTCATCAGTCATTTCTGTCAGTCGGTTTTGGGAGTCAGGACGAAGAAATTGTGATATCTTGTATCTTTGCCATTGACACAAAAACAAAATCAAAACACAAACAAACACACAATACAGAGAGAGAGAGACAGAGAGACAGAGACAGACATAGACAGACAGACAGACAGACAGGCTTACTTTAATGCTTTATTTAACAACGGTAAAGATT
>JACVVK020000309.1:207500-250000 GCA_018292915.2 Batillaria attramentaria | reverse complement strand
CCAATTACTGATTTCAAACGAGGTCAGTTCTGTTTTTTCACAAAGCTGTTGAAACCGCATATGATCTTGGCTGCATCTTCCTGACTGGTTTCAGAAATTCAAAAACTGAAGACCGATAGAACGGGCTTTGTCTACGTCTCTTTGCTGTTGTGTGTCGTACTGTTTCAGTTCAGGGTTTTAACAAAGGCTGCGCGCACACACTTCTAAAGTGACAGTTCTGTCCCAAAACGCAAGAACAGAAACGAGCTGTAAAATGCATTCTCTCAGTCCCGCGTCTGGGTCGTGCCCTTTTCGAGAGGGTCCTCAAGCGTAATATAATGCAGCCGACACTCCAAACAGAGCGACTCAGTGACACTGGAGTGTTTTCTTCTGGGAGCGGGATGGGTTCTTGGTGCATCAGCGTCTCTTGACTCAAGGGCAGACCATCCTTGCTTCCAGCTTCAATCTGATGTACGGATACGTGTAGTTTATCGCTTCACCCCGGCGTCAACAGATGGGTGCTTTACGAGTATTGCAAATAAGACAGCCCGTTGTATATTGTCAATTGATTGATCACAATGACCATTAGCAGCAGGGACTGACACTTTCAGCTTCAATCTGCACTGAACCGGATCACTTCCAGCCTCAAGCTGCATTGACCCGGGGCACTTCCAGCCTCAAGCTGCATTGACCCGGATCACTTCCAGCCTCAAGCTGCATTGACCTGGGGCACTTCCAGCCTCAAGCTGTATTGACCCGGTGCACTTCCAGCCTCAAGCTGCATTGACCCGGGGCACTTCCAGCCTCAAGCTGCATTGACCCGGGGCACTTCCAGCCTCAAGCTGTATTGACCCGGGGCACTTCCAGCCTCAAGCTGTATTGACCCGGTGCACTTCCAGCCTCAAGCTGTATTGACCCGGTGCACTTCCAGTCTCAAACTGCGTTGACCCGGGGCAGTTCCAGCCTCAAGCTGCATTGACCCGGGGCACTTCCAGCCTCAAGCTGTATTGACCCGGGGCACTTCCAGCGTCAAGCTGCATTGGCCCGGAACATTTCCAGCCTCAAGCTGCATTGAACCGGGGCACTTCCAGCCTCAAGCTGCATTGACCCGCACTTCCAGCGTCAAGCTGCATTGACCCGGAACACTTCCAGCGTCAAGCTGCATAGACCCGGAGCACTTCCAGCCTCAAGCTGTATTGACCCGGGGCACTTCCAGCCTCAAGCTGCATTGACCCGGGGCACTTCCAGCCTCAAGCTGTATTGACCCGGGGCACATGCACAGGCGACTACAAAACAAGGTATTGATATCTGAAGGACTCAAGAGGGCCTACACGAATGAAAATGAGATGCAGCAAGACTGGCCATGTTCTTTGAAAGAAGTGAAGGTTAAACCTTATAATTATGTGTACCTGACGAACGTTTCTGGATCTCAGTCTCTTAAAACGTCGAAAATGTTGCCACGGTGGGGGGGGGGGGGGGGGAGTGAGATGGAACAGGGGAGGGGGGGGATACCCCGAAAGAAAAAAACACACACACACACACACACACACACACACACACACACACACACACAACGCCTGCCCCCACCGACTCCTACCCAGACGCGTAAATACCATCTGCACTAATGTCTTACTGTCGTTCCTTTTTTCTTTTTCTTTTTTTGCCCCCAAATCCAACCCAATTTGCCAGCGAAATGTGTGAAACATTAACCCCTGTCCTCTCCTGGCCTTCTCGCCTCTCCTATCGCACACTTACTACCCACGTTCCGAACGATCCCAGATCCTCGAAAAAAAAAAGAAAAAAAAATGCCAGAGAGTTTTGGAGCATGTGTGGCAATGAAGGGTGTGCCGGCAGGGTGTATCCGCAGTTTTTCAGGCTCTGCAGAACTAATAATATCTGTAATTTATTGACTGCATATGGCGGATTGGAAGATGATATGTTTGTTCAATGAAATATGATAATGATAAATGGCATGGATAGATTTTTTTTTTTTGGGGGGGGGGGAAGGGTCAGAGCTGGATTCAGTTGGGTTTTTTTTTTTTCTGATGTCATCTGAGCGTGTTTTGAGGCTTGTGCTGGCTGCGGTAAATTTATTCGAATTTTTCCTTCAAATGATGTCTAGAAACTCGAGACAAAAATTCTACATCTATCGAACATGTAGGGGAAGGTACAAGAAAACTTGAGTGTGTGTGGGGGGGGGGGGGGGGGAAGGGGGGCGGAACTTCGAGCATGTTTTGTACATTTTTTTTCTATAGAATCTCTTAGTATTGTTGTTGTAATTACTCTGTTTATCGCCAGTTACATACCCTTATCACCGGCGTCTGATCAAGGTCAAGCCATCTGCCAGCATCAGTCAGTCTCGAGTGGCCAGTGTGTTAGATCACTCATGATTAATTGGGAAGGACAAGCATGGGGCGGGCGTTAGAGACAGGTCTAGATAGAGTTATAGAGGCCTACCCCCCCCCCCCCCCCACACACACACACACTCCCCCCCCCCCCCGAAAAAAACAAAACTCAGACCATGCACTATCAGTGGATATAGCTGTCTCTGAGCTCAGTTCCTCAGTTCAAGCTGATCATTTTATTTTTCTTTTAATCCCCCAGGGTAGTCAAACCAGATATATAGGATGATCTCACACATGTGCGCGTGCACTTTGGCGGCGTATGCAGACTGTGCAGCTGCTATGTGATAGATATTTAGCTGGGACTGCGCCAGAGGCATATAGGATTACAGTCTAGAGGCTCCAATGCACTCTTGCTGTTGATCTGACATTTCGAAAACGATAGGGGTCGGTCTGGCGCTCTAGGGCAAGCAGTTGTGCATCATTGCACGTGCTCTATGTGCACGACCTGGACAATTCACGTCAGTTGCTGCACCGACAAGCACTCAGTGTGCTCTCTCTCTCTCTCTCTCTCTCTCTCTCTCTTCTTCTTCTTCTTCTTCTTCTTCTTCTTGTCGTTGTAGCAACGGCTGATTGAAAATTAATCATTGTTTGGTTAAGCTAGTAGTCACTTCCGCTCGAAAACAGTAAAGTTCGTTTTCTCTCTCTCTCTCTCTCTCTCTCTCTCTCTCTGTGGTCACGGTCATGTGTGTGTGTGTGTGTGTGGTGGACACTGCAGCCGCACCCTGTCAAACGACGCTGTATGACTAATTGTGTTTGTTTACAAATCCGTGTCCAAGTTCATAGTCTCAGTCTGTAAGTGCACACACACACACACACCACACACACACACACACACACACACACACACGCACACGCACACACACACACACAGCAACAGCACCGTCACCCACCGTCACCCACTTCGTCACGCCAAGGACGACAATCACATGCTGAACCCGGCTTCGGCTACACTTATACATAAACAACTTAGCAATTGGTCATCACACCACACCAGCACACTAAACAACCCAGCTTCACACGACCCTAAAATAGACTGGTCTAAATCGGACGATGACTGAAGCCCTTGACGCCTCCGACCGACTCGAGTACAACAGGAAGTCAATGCGTCGACTGGCTGACCGAACCTTCTGTCCTACCCGCATTCTCCTCTGCAAAGTCAGTTCGAACTTCTTTCACACTCCACAAACTGGCTCTGCAGACATTGTGCCCCGCCCCCCCCCCCCCCCTCCCCCCCGCACCCTGTCCCCCCACCCCCCACTAAAAATAACCCCCAATCAGTGCCGCCTCAGTACGATCGGGCCGATCGTCGGGGGTTCTCGCCGGGTACTCCGGCTTCCTCCCCCTCTGCGCTGGAAATGTTCAGCCCACAAAAATTGAAAAATAAATGCAATTCTAAATTCCGAAACTTAAATAGCTGAGCTGACCCTTCGCAATACGTGATTGTGATGTGTTTATGTCCAGTGTGTGAGAGAATGCGTGTGATTCACGTGAGCGCGCGTGTTGGGTTCAGTTTGCGGCGCTTTGAGCCGATTCATGAAATCAAGTTGGGTAAAGCGCCTATACACTACTCATTATTATCATTAGTACGCAACCAAAAAAAGTCCGTCGTCTGCTCAGAACGAGGTATTCATTTACAGCAACAAATACGTCGGCCAAAGTCACCACAATGGTCCCAGATGCTTTAGTGCGACCCAAGTGACTGAGTCCGATGCACAGGGTCATCGCATTCGATGAAAAGTTTTCAACACGCTGTTGTATGTCTGTCACACGTATTAACACTTTAAAGATAACGACTGTAAATGACAGCAGTCGTCGTCGAAACTTTTGGAGATGCACAGCAACGGAAAAATGTCGTCCATTTTGCGGATTACCCTCCCACCACCACCACCACCACCACCCCTCCCCTTCGTGTGCCATCCGCGGAGTTCATCAATCAGATCACTCTTTGTATTCTGGTCGAGTGGAGCATCTCTAAGAGCTGCGTCACCATTGGTTTGTCACTCCACTCCGCCTCTGGCTCACTTGACCGACTGACTGACTGACTGATTGAAACGTTTTGATTGTGGTTTGTAGGTATCGCAGACTGCCTATCTTACAAGCCGTCCTCGCTGACCTATAATAAGACTTTAGAAACTAATTCGATGGGGGAAAAAAAAAGGAAAGAAAAAAACGACAAAAGTCATACACAGTACGTAGGCGACGAAAACATTTCAAGGAAAGTAAGCAATTTTACAAGTTACAGCAGAAATTTACAAGCGTACATAAAACAATATTAACTGGTTAGAATTTGCATAATTTAGGGATTGTTCTGACTGTGTCTAGCGGTCAAAATTTGCTGGGGGGGGGGGGGGGGGGGGGTCCCCGCCGGACAGGGGTCCCATGTTCGCAGGGCCATTTTACGAAGCAGGGAGAGTAGTAACAGCATGTAAAGGGCAGAATGACCTAGAACTGGAAACCCCAGCGCTCAGTCCAAAACAAGGGCGTGAAGCATCACTCAGACCGGCGAAGGTGAGCACCCTTGACCTGTTTACGGACGAGGTCACAAAGTGTGGTATATAATTATACTTCTTTGGAACAGTCTGCCTTACCATGTTCGTCATGCTGAGTCGGTTGACTCGTTCAAAACTGCGTTGAAGACGCATCTGTTCCAGCTCCATTGCGAAGACTGGATCGGTTTTCCATCATCATCGTCGTGATCATGGTGTTTGTAAGAATGCCGCACTGTATGACTGTGTGTATGTAATGTGTATGTAATGTTTCTGCTATTGTAAGGCGCCCAGAGCTCCAGCAGGCGCCAAAAATCACGGTCGGTGGTCTAGTGGTTAAGAGACTTGTCACCAATGCGAGGTCAGGGGTTCGAATCCCACTCGGGGCAAATAATTTTTCCTTCTCTCCGGGTACTCCGGCTTCCTCCCCCCTCTGCTTTGGAAATGTTCAGCCCACCAAATTTGAAAAATAAATGCAATTCTAAATTCCGAAATTTAAATAGCTGAGCTGACCCTTCGCACCACGTGATTGTAATGTGTTTAATATGTCCAGTGTGTGAGAGAATGCGTGTGATTCACGTCAGCGTGCGTGTTGGATTCAGTTCGCGGCGCTTTGAGGCAATTAATGAAAACTGGGTAAAGCGCCTGTAAAATACTCATTATTATTATTATTATTATTATATACACAACACAGAACCTGTAGTCGATGGTCCACACATGACGAGATACGAACTCATGATCAATATATTAGTAGTCCGCACTGCCGACGAAAACCAGTTCAGTTCAAAGTGGAATAATTATCTGCCCGTGGAAAGCCCATGCGCGCTCCAATTCATCTCCCAGAAGCTTCCCCACCGAGTGTCGTGGGGCTTTGCGACATGGTAGAGCGTTGGACTTCCAGAGCTCGGGTCGTGAGTTGGAATCCCGGCTGGGGCTAAATAATCGAACTGGCCTTTTTATCGTTGCCCCGTTTTTTTTATATGACCCATATGTGGTGGAATAGCCGGGACGTTTAACTCCCAAACACCCACCCACCCCACCCTGTCACGATGCACAGCCACTTACTAAATACAGTCAAACCTGCCATGGCGGTCACCTGTATAAGCCATGCCACTGTCCAACTCGGTCACCCCAGAGGATCCCCGAGCGTTTTCCCTCTATATATGCACTGTATAACCAGGTCACTGTCTAACGCGGTCGTGCCACCTATTTTGGCAGTCCCAAACGACCTTTCACACTGTACAAGGCAGTCACTTTGTTGTGTAGTGACCGCCTTCGGGCCCCTGCTGTGTTCTCAACTGATAAGACAGACTTCCTAACTGCTGGACAAGCCAGGATTAGCCACGCCACGGCTCACTGACACGCGCCTCCCCCTCCCAGTGAATAGCCGGGGGATTGGTGGGGGCGAGGGGGTGGCCGTTAGCGGCGTCCTTTTGATTGCTTTGCAATCAGTACGAGGTCTGTAGGAAGCGGTCAGCTTTGTGTTTGTAAACCAATCAACTTCCAAGGTGTACGAATACGTTAAGGTGTTGTCACCCTGTTTGTCGTTTCTATTGCTTCCGATTGAGACGGAGACGTGTTAATGTGCGTGAATCCGCTGTCAGCCGCAAGAAGCTTGTTGTTGCTTTGTTGCATTGTCAGTCGATCACCTGACTCTCTTGCCGAAAGGACACTGTGTGTGCGTGCGTGCGTGCATGCACGTTTTAAGTGTCAGACTGATGTGTGCGTTTAGCGTCTTTGTCAATGCCAGATGAAACTGAAGCAGACCGACTTCGCTAAACTGTAAAAATGAAAAGCATCAGTTTGAGTCTGTCTCCGTTTGAATGCAAGTCCGTCCTCGGAGAGAGACTGGAGAGAGAGAGTGAGGTGGAGCATTTGCAGAACTCGGGACTGAAACGTGTGCATGTAAAATGTACTGTAAGAAAATCCCAAGGCTGCAGAATTAGCTCTATCATGTGAGCGAATATGTTCAGTCGAGCGGCAGTTTCCTTCTGTATGACTTGATAATATGGCCCTATGTAAGGCTGTGACAGTGACATTGTACTTAAAAAGATACATATACACATAAACACATGCATTTCATGCATACCAGAGATATTTGATGTATTTTCAAGCGTATAGAGAGCTTTAGGCGAGCCCTGTTGTCAGCTCATAACACGTGCGCCGCTAGAGTATTCATTGGGTGACATGCTAGCTGTTGACATGCCTTCCTGGATAACCCGGCCACCTGTCTAAGGCGGTCAGTTTGACCCAGTCCCTTGGGTGACCGCCTTACACAGGTTTGACTGTACCACAAGGTAGTACATGTAACTAACTCTGCAGGTCAAAGAACACAAATGCATAAGATCTCCAAATGCCTGTACATTCCCTATTAGCCTCAGGCACCACAGTCACCCATAAAAATGCTTCAATCTACAAACAAAAATTAGCATGCACAGACCATTCAAAGGCACGCACTTGACAGGAGTTTAAAAAATGTGAATGTCTCCTTTCCGCTCAGGCCTCACTGGAGTAATGCTAGTCTAATTTCTGTTTAGAACAGAGAGCCACCACCCAAATCCACTCGCGTCACCTTTGCCTATCGTGCGCAAAACGTCCCACCTCCACTGGCAGCTTGCCTCTTCTTTCAGGCCAAAGGGTGGGTGGGTGAGTGTTTGGGGGTTTAATGTCCTTTTCCACCACATACGGGTGATACCAAAGACGGGGCAACGATAAAAAAGCAAGTACAAATATTTGGCCCCAGCCGGGATATGCAGGCCAAAAAACACAAATGCATAAGCCGATAAGGTCTCAAAATGCTTATATCTTCCCTATTAGCCTCAGGCATCATTGTCATCCTTGAAAATGCTTCAATCTACAAACAAAAGTTAGCTTGCACAGACCATTCAAGGGCACGCACCTGACAGGAGTTTTAAAAAAATTGAATGTCTCCTTTAGGCTCAGGCCTCACTGGAGTAATGCTAGTCTAGTTTCTCTTTACGCCAGAGAGCCGCTTCACCAAAATCCACTCGCGTCACCTTTGCCTCTCTCGTGCGCAAAAAGTTCCAGCTTCTCTGGCAGCTTCCCTCCTCTTGCGACCCCCTGGCATGCACCTTGCCCTACAACATACAAAAAACCACGAAAGTCACGCTTTTTCTGGCAACAAAAATCACTACAGACTAGCACACTGGCAAAACAGAGTCCTTCATACAAACACCAGACTTGACCCCACGCTCAGTTTGTGTCCTTACGCCTGCAGCACAGAACTTCATGGGTCGCTACTGACTATAGGCAAGGGGTGGGACTGAGATAACTCCTCCACTCCCGGCGTGTAGCCTCAGTAGCGCGGGTAGGTGGGTGGGTGTTTGGGGGTTTAAGGTCCTTTTTCCACCACATACGGGTGATATCAAAGACGGGGCAACGATGAAAAAGCCAGCACAAATATTTGGCCCCAGCCGGGATACGAACTCACGACCCGAGCATTAGAAGTCCAACGCTCTACCATTCGGCCATCCCGGCTCCCCCCTCAGTAGCGCAGATGCAGGGTCGGACGTAGGTGAACAATACATGTACAACAAGGCCGGGTGTTCAGGAACTGAACGCCTCAAAACAGAAAATTACCAACAGCGGTCGTCTGTGCAAAACGCGTGATTCCTACATGGCCTGGTGCTAAAATAAATTTGGAAACGGTCGCGGCTGTCGATGATTTTCCATCGAGGATTGCGTTGGGGCACGGATGTGTTATCTCCAACTTCTTGCTGTTGGTGGCTACGATCATTCCCTCTCCCGTCGTAAAAAAACAACAAAACAACAACAAACAAACAAAAGCGACCAGAAGAGGAAGCATGCACCTAGCGGATTAGCTCGCCCTCACCAGGTTCCTGCGCGACTGCGGCAGAACAAACCGAAAGTAGCCGAGCTGCTGAGGGATTCCTACCAGAAACTGAAACTAAAACCGTTCGCTGGCTGTTCTCTGGAACTCGGCTAATGATGACTCTCACGTTATCTTGTTTCTGTTTCGCGGGAAACTCCGTGTTACAAAGCAAGTTTTGCATTGATCTACACAAATCAGTCGAAAATATGAAGCATACCTGGTCGGCTACACTGACTGACTGATATTCAGTCTACTGCCACTAATCCATCAGGTTACGCAGGGGCAGAAACTCAAGCCGCAAACCGCATTCATGATTGTTTGGAAACAAGCCGGTTCTCCGGCCTAAGCCGAAAACGAAACAACCACTGACTGACATATCCTGTGTCAGTTTCCCCGACAGCACAGGCTGAAGGGACAACTCACGGATGTTTATAACAATGCCGTTTCTTAACAGTGTGCCATTCACTGCACATCAGAGTCCGTCAGTCAGTTTTGCACAATGAGTGGATTATGCACGTTGCTATTTTCGAAGCTGGTTAACTTGTAAGTGGTGTCTGCCGGTGTGACTGAGCCTCACGTCAGTCGAGTCAAAGCGGAAGTCAGTTGTGGCAAGGCACGTGATGCGGCTTTGTTTTTCAAGTTCACGTTTAGGTACAGCTGCGGCGTCTTCTCAATATAGAGCTGACTGACTGGAGAAGAGGACTCACTCAAGCTGTTTCGCAGTATCAGTATGCTGCTGATGTGTCTGTGGTGGTACTGACGTCTTGGCGGAATGACTCTGACCCAGCGGAGTCGAACCTCTCAAGTTTCGTTTGCCTCAGCCACACCGCGAGACTCGCGCAGAGTCTCTGTGTGGAGCCATCAGACTGTGAGAACTGGACACTCTACTGACACTCAGCGAGTGCCTACACTGTGAGTACAATATGTAATGTGAGCTTGTGTCTCAGAACTAGGACTAAAACGGACGGACTAACCGGCTGTACACGTGTATGGTCTTTGTCTAAAGCATACATCCACAACTGAGCTTGTTCATTTGTAAGGCCCGGCGCTGACCCGGCTTTCGGCCACAGTTACTCAGAAATCAGTGAAAGTGAAAGTACGTGTACGCAGACTCAGACTTGGGGAAAGCGCAGCCGCCCGGCGGGCCTGGGAGTGAATAACAACAGCAGAAGTTTTTTTCCCAGTCGGCTCAGGAGATATCTGCGCCGATGTGACACGCTAACATTTTCTCAGTACTTTGTCAGAACGACTTGGGGCATTCTGCTCTGGGTCAGTGTACGCAGTAATGACCCGGACACTTCCTGCATACGCAAAAGTGACCTAAGGCACTTTTTGCTTACACGAAAGTGATGTAAATTTCTAATGTGTATGCCGGTCTGTTTGACAGTCCCAAATTAAATCAGCTCTATTTACGTAATCATTTATTGTTTATGCAAAATGTCACGGTACGTGCCTGGCGGGTATTCCTGCATAAGCAAAACCTCAGCGCCTCAGCTGCAGTCTTAATCTCGAGTGTTTGACTGGCAAACCTTGTACAGCTTGCGACCATAGCTGATACTAGTGAGACTTATGGACTTCGTACGGAGGACTTCGTTGAGCAGCGTAACCCATTTACATGTAAATTAGGCTCACACGGCAGAGGCCGCGAGCTGCTAACGCGCTGCGATTAGCTAATGGTACCCGTAACGTGCCTAATTTACATGCAAGTGGGTTACGCTGCTCAGCGAAGTTCTCCGTACGAAGCCCTACTAAGTCTCACTACTGCTGTTCTTTCTCTTCGCAGGAAAACGCCGCTTTACTTTCACTTCGCAAACCAACCTTGAGCAAAGATATTCTCACAACTGTTGCTACGGTGACTTCGAGTGAACGCTTCAACGAGAAAACAATTGACGAACATTATCATGATCAAATAAAAACCTTTTTTTAAATAAAAGAAAATCTTGCCTGTGACAGAGCATCATGTGAGGCCAAAGAAAAGTTTATGTTTTAAATTCTCTATTAAACAGACAGTAAAGTATTTTGAATTGAATAGAAGTGAATAGTAGACAGACGTGACTAGTTCACAGGAGAAATCGGGGATAGCCGCGCTGGAAAAAACGTTGGACAGTGAATGTTCTGATCGTGAGATCGAATCCCGCTTGTGAGCCAAAACATTGATGCTGGATTTATCCTCGTTGCCCCGTCTTCGATACTGTGCCATTACCCGTATGTAGTGGAAACGGATGCTAAACGTGCATCAACCCACCCACCAAACAACAAACCAACCAACCAACCAACCCGAACAAAAAAAAAAAAACTGCTCTTAGTAAGCAAAGCTCCCCTCTTGTTGATATGAACGACTACCAGTTTCCTAGGTAGTACATCAATCTGCCAGTTGGTCTTGTGTTTCTCAGCAAGAACCTCGGGCTGGAGAGCTATAAATCAACCAACCAACCAACCAACCAACCAACCAACCAAACAGCCAACCAGCCAACACCTAGTTCAGGGACGTTGCCATGGCGACGTCCGCTGACACCATTTCTATGGACTGGTCGATGACCAGCGCCGGATCTTTAACCTGCGCCCTTTGTCTGGAGGTGTTCCGCTATCCCAAGATCCTCCCGTGTTTCCATTCGTTTTGCGAGCAATGCCTGAAGGACCTCGCCGCCCAGCACCGGTTAGAGGGTAGCTTCCCTTGCCCCATATGCAGGAAGGAGACGGTGCTGCCACCTGGCGGAGTGTCCGAGTTCCAGACCAACTTCCACATAGACCCTGACGACCTGGAGAGGGCGAGGGGAGGGTCCCGGTGCAGCAGACATCCCAAGAGAGAGCTTGAGCTGTGCTGTGTCAGCTGCGGTGATCTGCCGATCTGTGCCCGGTGCATTCCCGATCACCAGCAGCACAAGACCAAGGACATCGCGGAAGCTGCCAGGCCTGCCAGGAGCCGTCTGTCTCAGGACATCCTCCGCCTGCAGAGGTACGAGGAGAAGGTCCAAAGGAACATCAACGAGGTGCAAATACGGCGGCAAGACCTGCAGGATAAATGTCTGGCCATTGAGACAGACATCAGGTCCAGGCACGAAACAATAGTGGCCGCTGCTGACCAATACCACGCCGAGGCGTTAGCTTCATTGGAGGCGGTGACCTCAGACATTGAGGCAGGGCAGCTCAGTGACCTTGATCGCTTGCAGAGCAACCTGCAAGCTCTGACGGAACTGCGAGATAGGATCCAGCAGGCTTTGGACAGCGGGGCGGCCAGCAATCTCGTGTCAGCGTCCTGGGCTATGCGGAGTGGCCGAGGCAGCGAGAAGGCCCTCGCGGAGCTGATGAAGAATCAGGTGACGACAGTCCAGCACCCTGTGCTCCACTTCACCTCGCTCAGCCCTCCGTTCTTTCACAGCATGCGGGACTTTGTCGGCAGCGTCAGCAGACTGGAGATGAAGGTATTGTCAGTCCCCGAGGGGACGATTGTGGAGAGGTTCCGCTACGGGCAGGACAACAACCTGGAGGTGTACTCCCTCTGTCCGCTGGAGGACGGCAGCGTGTGGGTGGCTTTCGAACCGCACTTGCACCTCGGAGAACTGTCCCCCTGTAGACTGGGCAGGGCGGGGGAGGTCTTGGGAACCAGCGACCGGTTTGTGGGTAGAGTCACCTTCGCTCCCGTGTCGCAGTCTTTGTGCCTCTTTCTGGCGTCCACGACAGAAAAAGACTCTACCTATGCGAAACGACAGGGCATGAGTGTGCAGAGGTACTGGATGGAAAACTCTCACATCCACGCCGAGAATCCTCACACAGGACAGACGATGAAATTCAACATCAACTGCCGATCACACCGCGCTTTCGACGCTAGCGGTAGAAAGAATCTGTTCGTCGTTCTGAAGGAACCCAAGGCGCCACATCAGCAGCGTAAGGTTCGGCTGTACGGCCTGCACATGTTCAGAGCCATCGCCAAGTATCGCCCGCCCGAGACAGCCTTCCGGCCGTCAGACGTGTGTTTCTACACGCTGGGCGGTCAGGAGGTGCTGCTGGTGGCTGACGAGCTGAACAACGCCATCCACGTGGTGGACGTGCAGAGGAAGCGAGGGCTGGCTGGCTACGTAAGCAAATGGAGCTACGAGCTCAACTTCTCGCGTTACCTGGCGCCTGGCTGTCCGCTGCTGGTGCAGCCCACGGCGCTCAACACGGACACAAGCGGCCGTTTGTGGGTGGCCTGCAGGGGCGGCAGGATCCTCACTTTTAAACCCGCCGAGCGCAACAAAAACGTACGTGGAACACACACACACACACACACACACACACACACACACACACACACACACACACACACACACACACACACACGCAAGAGTGTACTGGGGGGGGGGGACTAATAATGATTGTGATAATCAGATAGGTTAAAGGTGTATTATTTCATTATTAGGTTTTATGTAGAGAGACATGTTTTGGAACACGTGTGCTTGCGACTGTCCCTGTGTGCTCGAAACAGTCTATTTTAGAGATTAGTAGAGTTCCGAATGCAACACACTGACGTTTGATGGCCGTGCAAACAAGGAAATCTCAGCTACAAGGTCTAATGCAGTAACCACACTGTCGCCAGCTACTGCGTTTTGGCTCCAACCACGCAAAACGCAAATCTGTCTGTGCTTGTATTTGTACATGTGTGTCTTAGTGGTGTGATGACCAAAACAGCTCAGAACGATCTGTGAACCTACAGACTTCAACATAAGTCAAGGACCACTTGCAAACACAAACAAATTCCTAGAAGATGTCCGTGCAGCACATGGTGGTTTTTCAGCTTCAGCAAGCTTTTGCAGGATGCATTGTTGACCCTTTAACACTTTCACAGAAAAAAAAAAAAAAAAAAATGAAAGATTCCTTGATTTCTATTTTTTGTGTATTCTTAAAAATTAGACCTGTCTGTCAAGGTGGTCCTTGACTTATGTTGAAGTCTGTAAAAATCTTAGGGCCTTGAACAAAAAGCAGACATTCTTTCTTTGGAGGGGAGGAGGAGGCAAAAAGAAACAAAGACAAACAAACAGACAGACAGACAGACACTCAAAACTCAAAGGGTTCTTTGTTTAGGCCCATGGCAAGTTTGTGGGAAAGACGAACCACAGAGACACGGAGAGAGAGAGAGAGAGAGAGAGAGAGAGAGTTTTTCTGTTCTGCTCCTTACCACAGTTTGCATTTTCTGTGCAGGATGATGCAGATTTCGAATTCCACTACACTTTACCCAAGTCTCCAAGAGCAGCAAGACTGATGTGTTTGAATTAAGTGCAAACTTATTGGTGTTCATAACGCTTCTGCCTTCAGTCTGAGTTACCGAGCAGCTCCACAACTGAAAAGGCCACCTGAACGCTGTTCGGCTGAGGTAGGCTGTCAAGCGGGCTGACCACAAATAATTCTTTTTTTTTTTTCCCGCAAACCACCGAATGGATTTCTGGATGAACGTTGCCTTGCGTTGTTGTTGTTGTTTGCTTGTTCATTTCTTGTTTTTCGTTTGTTTGATTGCTTTGTTGTTGATAGAATTTGTTTTTGTTGTTTTGGTTTTTGTTTGTTTGCTTTGTTTTGTTTTGGGTTTGGGATTTTTAAATTTGTTTTGGTGTTTTTTGTTTTTTTTTGTTCTGGTTTTTTGTGAGGGGTGGGGGGGGATTGTTTGTTTGTTTTTGTCTCTGTGGGTTTTTTCCGGGGGGGGGGGGGGGGGGGGTATTTTTGTTTGTGTGTCTGCTTCGCGTTTGCTTTTGCTATGTGCAAGCCCGTTCTGTGACAACCATCTATATAAATTTCTTCAACATGTATCTACATATTATAATCATGCAAATGAAATGTGTTTCGCGCACGGACTGCTGAAAAACAAGCGAAAGTATCCAAAACCAAACATGCTTCAATATGTGACTCTCGCGTCAGAACTAAGCAGAGACGAGGAGAGGGTCCAATTTCAAAAGTTCAGTAGGACAAGAATGCCAGTTACAAGAGGTCTCCGGTCTACGTGCATACTGAAGGCAGCGTTTCAAACGCATTCCAGGTGTGTAGTGCTTGACCCACAGGAAACTGAGTGCTTCACACTTGTGTACGAGAGACATAGGACTTTTATTTTTGTCGCCGTAAGTGGTATCATTTCCGGCATGATGCAAGTTCTAAAGAGGCCTCGGACAATCAGCATGACTGATCAAAACGAAGATTTCCGTGTATGACTGTTTCTCATGATCTGTACGTCGTGGGGTTCGGACGGTGCCGAAATTGTACAGATGTGTACTATGATTTTCATTGCCTCCCCCCCCCCTTACACCCCCTCACGCCCCCTCCCCCTTCCTGTCTGTGAACAGAAGACGTTCAAACTACTGCCAAAGCAACAAAGTACTGTATCATGCTTGTCGTTTCGACGACAGCTTTGGAGGAGGCCATGTTTGTTTCAGTGTTGATTGTGTGTTATAGTGTTATGCATTTACAGCTCAGATTAAGCATTGCTCATAACTGCCGTTGACCCCCCCCCCCCTCCACTCCCCACCCCCACCCACACCCACACACACACTCCCTTCTACAGCTCAAATCTAGCACTGCTCATAACTGCCGTTGACCCCCCCCCCCCCCCTTCTGCAGCTTAGACTTAGCACTGCGAATAACTGCCATTAACCCCTACCCCCCCCCCACCCCCCCCCCCATTCCCTTATGCAGCTCAGATTTAGCACTGCGAATAACTGCCATTGACTCCCCCCCCACCCCCACCCCTTCTGTTCACGCCCCTCTCCCTCTCCCACTCCCCTCCCTCCCATCACGTTGTGAATCCTCTGCATCCCATTTTTAACTCAATTCCTACCAAGTCAGTTTGTGCACCAATGGCCTCACCAATGGGTTATGCACCAATGGCCTCACTGGAACAAAAATTAATCATAATTAATTCGTTTGTGCACTGATGGATTTAAATTTGGCTTAGTCGGAGAGTTACACTTTCATTATACTCGTGTTTGCTGCAGTACGTAAGAGCCTTGAAGGAACCGTGAATCTTGACTGATTTTCGCATACAGGGCCAACAACCGGAAAAGAGTAAAAACGTACGTGCAATACTCATGCGCGGTTCAAAATGTGCTATAATGCATGTAACCAAATCCGCCCTTCCAAACAGACATCAAAAACTGAAACTATTTAGTGGTGCGGCATTGTCTTGCATTTTAATGATGCTTTGCAGAAATGACTTGGCAATAAATGTGATACTGGTTCAATTTGTTTTCCTTTCTGTTTTGCTGGATCGTTTGACTGTATGGCTGTTAGGCGTACGTAAATCAGACAAAATTTACGAAATTGTGCTGCATGCGTATGTCAAGTGACGTATTATGTGCGTAAATAGCTGAACAGCTCATGTGGATGGGGTTACTGGTCTTCGCCGGTATTGCCGCGGCTTTCATTCCAGATATGTCACTATATCAGTCTCGCCCCGTCGGGGGGGGGGGGGGGGGGGGTGAGTGCCAATCAGATATGTCACTATATCAGTCTCGCCCCGTCGGGAGGGGGGGGGTGGGGGGGGGGGGTGAGTGCCAATCCAGATATTGTAATTGCTGGTTTGACATTTCCAGCACATAATGTTCACGACCTTATGACACAAATCATGCTCTCTCTCTCTCTCTCTCTCTCTCTCTCTCTCTCTCTCTCTCTCTCCCGAATCTCTCTCTTGTTGATATATTAGTTCACCTTACTACTGTAGCAATAGATAATAGTTTAGCAATTGTGTGTGTGTGTGTGTGAGAGAGAGAGAGAGAGAGAGAGACAGTGTGTGTGTGTGTGTGTGTGTGTGTGTGTGTGTGTGTGTGTGTGTGTGTGTGACAGTGTGTGTGTGTGTGTGTGTGTAGTAGTAGTAGTAGTAGTAGTAGTAGTAGTCAGTGTAAGACAGGTCTCCGCACCTAATCTCCTATCCCTGGAAACTAAAGTGTCATTGTCATTGTTGTCATTGTGTAACACTCTCTCTCTCTCTCTCCCTCTCTCTATCTCTCTCTCTCTCTCTCTCGCGCGCGCGCGCTCACACGCACACGCACGCACACACACACACACACACACACACACACACACACACACACACACACACACACACACACACACACTGACACACACACACACACACACACACACTGACACACACACGCACACAGACACACACAAGCCCGGCCCCCACACACATACACACTGACACTCCAAAGTTCCTTCACGTTGCACACACACAAAAAATATCTTTAGACCAACCGCTCCACTGCCAAAGACTCCGTCAAATAAAGGACGAGATAAGAAGCAGCTGACAGGCACTACCCTAATGAAGAGACAAACTCGCAGTTTGCAGTGCTCTCTCCTCCTTAAACCAAGCCGTTGGAAAACATTACTCTTCTGCTAATCTCAGCCAACGAGCACCAGCGAATGCACTCGGAGTTGCTTCTACCTCTGGGCGCAACGAGTATTCAGCAAATGGAACGCAATCCCCTTTAAAGGACCACACTCCTTCCCTTGGAATTTGAAAACTTGACGTCAGTATCCAGCCATGGCGTTTATGGTACCCCCGTAGCACAGCACCGGGTGACTCTCCCCGCGCGGCGGCGAGTCGTGTGTAATAAGACAGGTGTACTCCCTGGCCCGTGTGACTCCCAGGTGGTTCTAGCCGAAAGCTGCATTGATGATACTAACACGCAATAATAATAATAATAATTTGAATGTGAGGCCTGTCCCTTGGTAGGTACAGAGAGAGAGAGAGTGTATGTGTGTGTGTGTGTGTGTGTGTGTGTGTGTGTGTGTGTGTGTGTGTGTGTGTGTGTGTGTGTGTGTGTGTGTGTGTGTGTGTGTGTGTGTGCTTGCGCGTGTGTTTGTGTTTGTGAGTATAACGTCCTATTCCACCACGTAAGGGTGATATCAAAGACGGGGCAACGAGAATAAAAGCGGTGTGATGTGACAGCGATCTTTCGTCATTATGCACTCAAAGGCTGATCCTACCGTGGGCGCAACAAGGTATTCTGCAAATGGTCGCAATGAAAGGAGATCACAAAAACCTCAGGAAATACATGCAATCCATAGAGCTCGCGCATAGCGGACAGTCCCGTGGTTTTCTTATGGAAAACGTTTTGTTTGACCGCCAACACGTGCACCAGGTGATACGCAAAGTAAAAGAGCGCTCCATTGTTGCGCTGCGGAGAAGGGAGATGAACCTTCCTCATAATTATTATTATCATCATTATTATTATTTGAGTTTTAGAAAAAGCCAGCTCATGTTTTTGATAAGATTCGCTTGTGAGTGCACCTGCACGCCTGGCATACTCTAGCGTGATGATTAGTAGAGTTCTCGATGCGACACAATGCTGTTTGCACTTTGCGCGAGCGGTAGAACACTGAAATTCTACGACTGAGCGGTTGGCCTTGCCGACAAGCCTCTCGATCAGTGTGTGTTAACCACGTCATTGTTTACCCTTTTTTGCCATCCTGTGAACTGCTGTTACTGTGCAGGCGTCTAAGCAGTGTGATATTAAACACCACCAAAAGAGCTCAGAGCGACTTGTGAGCCATAAAAAGCTAAACATTTTGGGCCTTTAACGTAAAAAAGAAGAAGAAGAAGAAATTCTCAACACCGAATGCAATTTTCTGTGGCTTTATTGAGAGGGCCGAATGCGATCCGTTTCGTAAATTCAGATCTCTGCACAGCGTAATAGCAGCGCCGTTCTCAAAGCTGCCGATTGATGGGGAGCCGGCGAGGTGCTTGCAGTTTAAATGCCAGACCTTGAAAACAAACCAAATGTTTACATCAGGAAGGAATTCAAAGAGTGTGAGGCAAAAAGACAAAAGCTGTGCAGTTTATTTTTTCCAGAAATGTGGTAAGGAGATGTATTCCTAGGATTATTGTCCAATCCTATTTTGTTTGTTGTTTGGGTTTTTTTCTTTGCGGGCTTCATTTTGCTTTTAGTTGAAGATTAGTGGCATAATAACGAAAGATCGCTGTCACATCACACCGCGTTTCTTTCTATGCTTGTGTGTGTGTGTGTGTGTGTGTGTGTGTGTGTGTGTGTGTGTGTGTGTGTGTGTGTGTGTGTGTGTGTGTGTGTGCCACGGTGTGTGTGTGTGTGTGTGTGTGTGCCACGGTGTGTGTGTGTGTGTGTGTGTGTGTGTGTGTGTGGTGTGTGTGTGTGTGTGTGTGTGTGTGTGTGTGTGTGTGTGTGTGCCACGGGTGTGTGTGTGTGTGTGTGTGTGTGTGTGTGTGTGTGTGTGTGTGTGTGTGTGTGTGTGTGTGTGTGTGTATGTTCAGCTTCGTTTGTTGATGATGTTGTTTCCAGTAGAATTGTAAGAAGGCACGTCACAGTGGAGTCCTGAGTTCTGGATAAGGATCAAGATAACACAAACAGAGGAATAACCGTTGGCTATCGGCGGGCACAACACACACACACACACACACACACACACACACACACACACACACGCACACACAATCCTATCGACTCTCCTCTCTCTGATGCCACGTCATGTACTCACACCATTCGTGGTGTTCTTCGCTCGTCCATACCGGCACGGGCCGTTTTCACGGTAATTCTGTTTGCACAAGCGGTCAGGGCACAACTCGACTAACTTTCGTTTTCTATACTATACATACAGTACATGCAAAAGGCAGGCAAAGAGATAGAGAGAGAAGGGGGTGGGGGGGACTGACTGGGGGGAGGGGGGGGGGGTTTGAATGACTGACTGACTGACTGACTGACTAACTTCCTGTTCAAGGAAAAGAGGTTGTTAGGTATACAAGAAGACCCAGCCTGTCCTTGCCGCGTGTACTGAGTAAACCACAAGAAGACTACATGTTTGTCCTGAAATTTTAGAAACTGTATATAGAAGTTTAATTGAAAGTGTACTGGCATTTAACATCGTAGTCTGGTACGGCAGTCTCAGCATGAAGAACAAAGCAAGGCTGTCTCGTATAGTCAGAGTGGCAGGAAAGATAGTTGGCCTGGGTCAGTACTCTCTAGATGATCTTTACATAAAGGCTGTCAGGAGGAAGGCCACTACAATTGTCAACGACCCCACCCACCCCCTCCATGATCAGTTCCAAGAACTCCCGTCTGGGCGCCCCTACAGAGTACCGAGAGCGAGGAAAAATTTGTTTAAGAAATCTTTCATTCCCTCAGCAGTATCTATTTTAAACTCATGACTGTGTTTACTGCCCGTCCCCAGTATGTATAGATTTTATTTGTTGAGATTTCATAACTGTGCTTGCTCCTCAGCTGTGTCATGTCCGCTATGCCCTTGCCATCTTTCAGTTTAGATTTCTTAGTTTAGTAGCATAGTATTAGACTTGGACATCACACATTACTTTAGGATCTGTGTTTAATATGTATGGATTTATATGTCTAGATAAATTAATGTGTGTGTGTGTGTGTGTGTGTGTGTGTGTGTGTGTGTGTGTGTGTGTGTGTGTGTGTGTGTGTGTGTGTGCGAGCCAGAAGAAAATTTTCTGCCATCGACAGACAATAAAGTTATATTGAATTGAATTGAATTGAATGTAAGCTTACACAAACAACTTAATGCATGCACTGATACAGGGAGAGCGGCAAAGATTGTAACCATACATAGTCTTTGGAGAGAGACAGACAGACAGACAGACAGACAGAGAAAGACACAGAGAGATACAGAGAGAGACAGACAGACAGACAGGGAGAGAGAGAGAGAGAGAGAGCATGCCGTTTTCTCTGTTCTACCGCCATTCAGTTTGAAGAAAGGGCCTAAATGCTTTTCACAAGCATCGCGCTTAGGCCCTTTTACCAAGTTGCGGTAGTGTTTCTTTGCAGTGACGCGATCGACGCTGTACAAATCATGACGTCATGCTGTCCAAGCGAGTTTGACGTAAATAAAAAGAGAACGCACTGTCGTAATTTTATGTGTACCCTGCAATGATGTATATATATATATACAAAAGTATACATAAAACCCAATGACGTAGAGAGAGAGAGAGAGATGTCATAAAAAATTATGACGCATTAGTGATGATCGACAGTTTGCAAGATGGCGGGTACAACGGTGCCCTCCAGGGTGTGAACAGAATCTGCCAGAGTTCCTCTCCAAATTCAGTTTTGTATAGCAGAAAAAACAACAACCGTAACCTACCCCATCACCAAGATGTCCGTGAAAGTGGGGATTCCTGGCGTGAACAAAGCCGTGTCCAAGCTGCAGGAGCTGGCCGATCGCATGAGAAGCGCCGACTTTGGGTTCCGAAACGATGACGTGGACAACATCGACAAAATCATCAATGCTCTCTACCAGCTTGAAGAGGAAAGGCAGAACATGCGTGCCGCATACGAGAAAGAAAGCATCAAAGCTGCTCTCCTGCGGCACCAATCGAAGCAGATCCTTACAGACGTCAAACGGGCCGACGGTACGACCGTGAATCTTCTGCTGGCCGCGGAGAAGACCAACAAAGAGAAAATTCACACCAAGCAAAAGCAGAAGATTGAAACCAGCGACAATAGTGCCGAGCTGGAGAACCGTGCAAGTGAGCTTGAAGCGGAAAACGTTAGGCTGCAGGAACTACTAGATCCGTTGAAGAAGAAACAAGTTACACTCATCGAAGTTTACAATCAGCGTATGACCCAAAGGTCTCATTTGCAGTATGCGCTGAATGAGTCGAGTCTCCGGATGCGCAAAGTCGCTAAACAAACCGTAGACGTGGAGGGGGGCATCCTTCGCCTGAAAGACGACCTGATACAAGAACGCCTGGAAGCATTACAGCAGAAGAAACGCTTGAAGGATGAATGCGATGACAAGTTGGAGCAGATAGATAAGTACCGAGATGAGACCTCCCGTAACAAGTGTCTCCTCGCTCAACTGACAGCACAATTGTATGCCAGTGACTGTGGCGCCGTCTTAAAGGAGATCTTGAAGCATGAACTCAATGAAGCTGAGTTAAAGAGTGAGGAGGAAGAGTTAGAAGCACCGCTTGCGATGCAGCTCGATTGGAACGCGACGATGCGTCAGAGGTTAGAGAGGGTCCATGAACAGGGCCTTGCGGAGATCAATGGATTTGAAAAGCTGCAACAAGAGCATCGAGACAAAGTTCAAGGGCAGCAGGAGGTAGTTGACGCAGCGGCAGAGGTATGTGCAGAGACTGAGGAGCAGAAATATCTCGTGTACACGGAACTTGTTTTGGGGGAAAGGAAGAGAGACGAGGTTGTCCAGGAAACCCGATGGCTAGAACAGAAAGGGTCTGAGATGCGAGAAAGGCTGGTCACTATGGCAGAGGAGATAGGAGCCATGCAAGCGGAGGATATACGCATGAAAAAACAGATTGCTGAATTGCACGAAACTCACGCGCATGAAGTCAGTCGGTTTGCTAAGCAGAAGGAACAGTTACAACAGGAGCTGAAACAATCACGTGATAAGACACTAAAAATGGACGAGTACATAGAAGAACTCGCCAAAACGTTAATCGCAGCGAAAAGAAAAACCGACGAACACGTCAAAAACCTGAAAACCTTTGTTAAGCTGCAAAAAATAAGGGAGATCGAGCTTCATTTTGAGGAAGGATCGCTGCAGAAAACCATACCGGCTGTCGATGCAAAGCTAAAAGCGTTGGTGAATGTGGTCTTAACGACACAGAACAAGTCCGACAAGGAATTTAAACCTCTTAAGTTCCAGTTTGACAGCACCAGAACCCAATACAAGGCCATGATAACAGCAATTCCGGATAAAACTGTATATTCAAAGCAACTGAGAGTGATAAAACGTGCCAAAAAGGAAGTGCGAGACAGGGAACGTGTGATGACCTACAGTGAATTCTTGGAGCACGAGATGACCACACGCAACAGAGTCTATTCGGGCGAAGACGTGATGTGGATAGGCCTTGACGAAGACACTGTGAAGATTTTGAGAGACATAGCAAAGACGTCGAGGCCTCCGGCGATGATGATAGCTCAGCTGTCGTCGAGGTTGAGATCGAGGTTGAGCGGAAGCATGGAAGGCATTCATCTGATGATGGACATGACAGAGGAGGAGTATGCACAATTCCTGGAAGAAGAAGCATCCCAGGAGAGCCCGGAGGAGGCACTGAGAACGGTGATGATGGACCCGGACGACAAGGAAGACATTTCGAAGCTTGAAAAACTCCTGAACGCCAAGAAAGAGAGACTGGAAAAGGAGACGCCAATCTTCCAGTGCCTTTTGAAACAATTTACAGAGCACGAACTACATGTCATAGAAAGGAAGAAGGAAATTGACGCAGTGTTAGAGGAAAAACAGAAACTGACGCGCAAGGTATTCATCACCCATCGATTACTTCCTCGGCGAAAAAATCCACTGGCCGAGACGAGAGAGTACCTGCGAGAGGCACGCGAGGCCTACGTGGTGCAGCTGAAAGAGTATGGGGAGGTTACCAAGGCAAAGGAAAAGGAGATCTTCACGGTAGGCTGCAAGGTGCGTGCGCTCATGGAAGTGAACGAACGCATTGAGGAGGCCAATAAAAAACACGAGGCCGCGTTGGGAAAGATGAATGAGACTGAAGGGATTGAGCATCTCCAGGCGGAGCTGATCAGACAGAGAAAGGAAGTGGCCACCCTGCGGGAACAAGATGACGTCATGCACACGGTATTCGCGGCCAGAATCAAGTTTTTCAGGGACGCGCTCGAGCCTCTCAAACGCGAGTTCAGTCACCATGACAAGCTTGATGACATCATAAGACGACTGCTTAAAGGGATGCGTGTTCTGACAGACTTCCTTCGAGATATCACTTCCGAAGGTAAACCTGCGCTTATGCCTACTGAAAAGCAGGAAGACGGTAAACAGGAACCTGGAACGGATAAGCAGTCAGCGGCCAAGAGGGCGCGGAGAGAGCTGCCAGAGTGGCCCAGCCAGCCGCGATGTTCTGTTCAACAGGGAGCAGGTAAGCTACCTCGCCGAGGCGCCCTGAAGCGTAGACCAACAATGCACCACCGCGCTCTACATGAACTCTGCATCGAATTTGTCGAGGACACACCAGATGTGCACGTTGACGTGTCAGAAATCGATGACGAAGAACCACTCCCGCCACGAGATCCGACATCGCCAAACATCAGTGACAAGCGCCTCACGTTGCCAAACGTCAGTGTCAAGCGCCTCTCGATGCCAAACATCAATGACAAGCGCTCTTCACTGATATATCACAGGCGCTACGCGCTGCCAGACGTCAGTGACATGCGCGCCGCTCTGCTAAACATCACCGGCAAGCGCCCCACGCTGCCACAACCTGATGACAAGGACAGCGCGCAGCCAGAAGTTGATGACAAGGACAGCGCGAAGCCAGAAGTTGATGACAAGGACACCACACAGCCAAATGTTGATGACAAGGACACCGCGCAGCCAGAAGTTGATGACAAGATTATCACCCCGCCACGAGTTGAAGACGAGGACTCAGCCAAGCCAAACGTCAGTAGGAAGGACCTCAGAAAGCCAAGAGTTCACAGCAAGCGCCCAAAAAAGCCACAGGTTCACAGCAAGGACCCCAAAAAGCGCAAAGTCCAATTGAGCGACCCCAGAAAGCCACAAGCTGATCCCCAGGATGACGTGGATTACGGTGATGTCGACCTCTGGTTTGGTGGTGTCCTTGGTGATGACAAGAAAACCGACGACAAAGATATCACGCTGCCAAAAGTTAAAGAGGTGGTCCCAACCAAGCCAAAACTTCACGGCAAGCGCCCCAAAAAGCCAAAAGTTCACAAGGAAACCACCATACCAGAAGCTGATGACACGGTCATCACCCAGCCACAAGTTAAAGACGAGGACCCGACCAAGCCAAAAGTCAGCTCTAAGTACACGTACCTCCCACGGCCAAAAATTCACGGCAAGGACCCACAAAAGCAATAAGTCCAATTCAGCGACCCCGGAAAGCCAAAAGACGATGCCACGGTTCAACAGCTCCACTTCTCTGCGTGCCAGGCAGTCTCCAACTAGAAAGGCTACAATCCGTTTGCTGCTTAGAACACGTCTTGGCATTGTTACTATTCAAAGAAAAAGTCTGTTGACTCTGGCAGAATGTCCCATACATACGCATCTTGTGATCAAACACACACACACGCACACACACTCACACGCACACGAAGTCACGCACAGAGACAAACACACTGACAAACTTTTACATCTACAATGTTTACATCATGCACAACTACAGTATTTGTCTTTTAACATCTTTTTTTGGTCAGTATTATGTACATTTCGACTTTGACTATATCCAAGTAATTATGTTTCGTTATTATTACTTATTATTACATTTTTCTATTTAGACAGTTTAATGATTTGTGTGTAGGTATTAGGTATTTAGAAATTTGAAATTTGAGGTAGACATGTGTAATGTAGTTCTCGTTAAGTGCATGCCTCAATTTTACGATTTTTATTTTATCTTATGTATACCCTTTTATAATATTTAATTCTGTATTTTTTCCCCACTTTTTTGTATTTCTAATGCAAACATCCTTTTACGGAAAATAAATGTATTAACTAACTGGTTGCCTAATTGGTTGATCCGTACATGCGCACCTCCCCCCCCCCCTCACACACACAAACACACACACATACACACATTCGCCCAAGGTGTTAAACGATTTTCAGTGTTCTCAAAAGCAGTTTACATGGTAACACTTTTCTTTGTGAGTATGATTATTTGAGTATCAGCAGAAATATAAGGGACTTGTACTTACTGTTGTAGAAGTATTAGTTGTTGTTCGTGGTGGTGGTGGTGGTGGTTTCTTTTTTATTGTTGTTTTCGTTTTTAGCAGACATCTCGCTTTGTGAGGTTTTCTTTTCCCAACATGGAAAATTAGTAATAGAACCAAATATGTCGCATTTTTACGTACAATAGCGATGACTCTAGAAAATACCGGTATACTTAGGGAGAGACAAAACTCATACATGTACATACTCTCTGCACCTACTGTAATGAAAATAACCCCTCTTACATTGGCACATTATTATGAAACTGTACACCCCCAGAATACCACCAAAGCTGCTCAAAACTTTTTTCCTTTTTTTTTTTTTCTTGTTTGTTTTATTTTTGGTTTTTGGTGTTTTGTTATTTAGTTGGGTTTTTTTTTTGGGGGGGGGAGGGTTTTTTGTCAGCGGTCCTTAACCATGTGCTTCGATTTACGAATACAATTTACGTGTTGTTATTTCAACAACAACAACAACAACAACAACAGCAGCAGCAGCAATAAACACACCTCAGGTAACGCACCTGTACACCGGTTCCACCCGTTCTGCACCCGTCCACCCGTAATGTTGTTTAGCCGCGAATTAGTCTTTGTTGCTTGCGCGGGGTTCAGCGCTAACTAACTAACTAACTAACCCGTCATGTTGCACTGCAAGAGACACAAGGTGTCCGAGGGTTGACAGGAGCAAACCACACCAAGCAGGCTGAATTATATTCAGACGTGTCATTGCGGTTTGCCGTATGTTGCTGGTGCACAAACTGCTTCTGCTTCTGCCTCTGAGTCTGATCCTGAACAGCTAACGATAAAGAACAGTAGGACGAGCTGACCGTAGGACCGATTTTTATAACGTACGTCGGACACCGGTCATAGAATGCCGGGACGATGTGACAATGTGGCATTTCAAAATCCCTACCCCCCCCCCCCCCCACACACACACACCCCAGAGAGAGAGAGAGAGAGGTTAATCTTACTGTTCTGCAGACCGAATAATTGCCAGGGCAAATGCACGGGACACTTGGGGTCAAACAAATTCATGAACAGTACACATGAAACTGCAATTTGAACTTGATGGTATGCAAAATGTAATTTTATCGGTTTAATCTCTCTCTCTCTCTCTCTCTCTCTCTCTCCCCCCCCCCCCCCCGAAACATAAGTAGTCCCACGAACTGACGGATTGCATGGTTTTCTTTTAGGGTTACATCAGCTCTATGCATGCACGATTAAGAAACTCAGCAGACCGTGAAATGACAATTCCATTTTTGTCATGTCTTCTGGCGACATATACAAAGATCAACAGACACCTCCCCCCCTCCTCCCCCTAACCATCCCCCCAACCCCTCCCCCGACCCTCCCCCCCCCCTTCCCACTCACTCTAGCAACAAAGTAACAAATAGTTCACCCCTCCTCCCCCTAACCATCCCCCCCAACCCCTCCCCCGACCCTCCCCCCCCCCCCCCCCCCCCTTCCCACTCACTCTAGCAACAAAGTAACAAATAGTTCGCGACCACACAAGCGAGCCAGCGATCAATTTTCAGTCCATTATATTCAGGTGACTGCTTCCTAGGAGGTCAGACGGCATGTCCCAGTATTTTCTATGACAAATAGTCGTGTGATCGTCGAGTAGCGTGCTGTAGGCTGCACTCCGGCACTTCGCGTGTTCCTGGGTGTAGCAAGTAGACAGACAATAAGGCGACATTAATGACAGTTGTGGTCATGTCGATAATTGTCTGAGACTCAAAACAGACATGAATAATTACTTTGTCCGTAGTGACTCGGACGTCTTTGTTCTTTTTTTTTTTTTCTTCTTCTTTGTTTCTTTTTTGGAGGTGAGGGGCCCCGAAGGGGGGGGGGGGCGGAAGGGGGTCTGTTTGTTCGTTCTAATATTGATTTTTCTTTAACATACTGCTTCTAATAATACAGAATTCTATACAATTTAGTCTATGAAACTGGTTGGTTGGTGGGTTGGTTGGTTGGTTGTGGTTTAACGTCCTTTTTCATCATGTGCGATGTAAACTCGGGATAGCTTTTGACTAAAGGTACGACCTCGACCCCTTAGCCACGTGACTGGGGTTAGTGCTGTGTAGGCTAAAGGGGTGACATCAAAGACGTGGCAACCCAGGAAGAAGTCAGGACTCAGGACTCTAGTATTTGTCAGTGCAATTGTCTACCGGGTTGGCTATCCCGAATTATACCCTCGTACCGCATTCGCATAGATTGATTGATTGATTGATTTATCTGTCTATTAATTCATTTTATCGCTCACACTCAGCCACAATTCCCACATAACCTCCCGAAATACACTGATGCTTTTTGACATGCCCCGCATTCAGAAGGCGGGGTGGTGGGTGTTTGAGGGTTTAACGTCCTTTTCCACCACATAGGCATACAGAAGGGCGTCGATAGCAACTCGATATAAAGCTGCAAGATGCTCTGTCCAGTTCAGCGCATAGCCCGACAAAGGATCACGTACTTTCCGTTAGCACAGCGCGCAGGGCACCTCAGTTTAGAGTTGGATTATTCGGGCTTAGTTCTGACCTGTTGTCCTGAGACTGCAATAAGTAGTTTACCGTTTACCCCCCCCCCCCCCCCACACACACACACACACACCCCACCTACTCTCTCTCTCTCTCTCTCTCTCTCTCTCTCTCTCTCTCTCTGCAGACAGTAAGAGAGATCTGTGCGTCTATTATATGTTCTCATCCTTGGAAAATAAAGTTTCAGTCAGTCAGTCAGTCAGTCTCTCTCTCTCTCTCTCTCTCTCTCTGCAGACAGTAAGAGAGACCTGTGCGTCTATTTTCTCATCCTTGGAAAAGAAAGTTTCAGTCAGTCAGTCAGTCAGTCAGTCTCTCTCTCTCTCTCTCTCTCTCTCTCTCTCTCTGCCCATGTCATTCTCTTGCACTAGATACGGAGCAGTGTCAAGGAGCACTGAGAGTGTCGCTGCAGAGTCCTCAGAAACACAGTAAGGTAGTGTCACTGGAGTGTCACTCAGCTTATCAGCCAGATCTGAATGAAGACCTCCCCGGGTCAAGGGACATGGCGGATGGCAACGAGCATGCACCCCACACGGAGCCCCACACTTGTAGAGAAGTTAATAACATAACACTTCTGCGGGGATCAAGCACTTGAGATTTTTTTGTTTTCCATTGCCGTGAACTGTCTCGACATGAAAACAGTTGTGGGAGGAGGTTTTCCGTCATCTGGTGAAAAGGGCTAAGCGCCATGGGTTTGAATGGCGCTTAAGTTCTTTCTCCAGGTGGCAGTAGAGGTGTTTTCGCAACAGTTGTCACGGGGTTACGATGAGTTTATATGTCTGATGCGTCTCTCTGATGAACGCTGCAGAAGTTAGACTTCTTCAATCGTCATAGTTTATGTGTTAAGAGTAGTTACCACGGAGGGTTTGGTCTAGTGTTGAAGGCATGCGCCTGCAGATCATCCAGAAATACTGGGTTCGAAACTACTTGCAGGCAGTAATTTGCTGGGACTGATTTTGCCTCACTGACCAAATCGAGTCAAAACTCGCGCAGACTCGTTTAGTGTGCCTGTCTCGCCTTTGTGCACACACGCGCAAGGCATAAATACCAAGTGTGCACGTTAGAAAATCCCATTTTCAACCTGAGGAGGCCTTGGAATGGAAAACAGACAACCAGCACGCACACCTGCGTTCGTCCACAGCATGTTGAGCTCGGCACGGACAGTCAGTGCAGCTCAGCTGGTATAGTTCGCCCGTTAGGGGGTGCAAATGTATACCAGCCATGCACAGGAGGGGCATATAAACTCCAGTCGACCACTAACTGGGACTGGCTGTATTCCCGCAACGGCGGCGGGAAGGGGTGCAAATGTACTCCGGGGTCTGGCGAGGTGAAGTCACGTGGCCGCTGACTTCGTTCTACGGCTTGACTATATGCGACATATCGACTGGTATACATTTGCCCCCCCCCCCCCCCCCCCTGACGGGCGAACTAATGGACGTCCAGGTCAGGCGAAAGTGGCGATGGGTCGGCCACACCCTGTGGAAGGAGGGCGGGGTGGGTGGGTGTTTGGGGGTTTAACGTCCTTTTCCACCACATAGGGTGATATCAAAGACGGGGCGACGATGAAAAAGCCAGCACAAATATTTGGCCCAAGCCGGGATCGAACTCACGACCCGAGCATTAGAAGTCCAACGCTCTACCATTCGACCACCCCGGCTCCCCCCCTGTGGAAGGAACCCTGCAACATCACCAGGCAGGCGCTCGAGTGGAACCCGCATGGGAAAAGGAAGAGAGGGCGCCCCAAGCAGACCTGGAGGAGGAGTTTGCACTGCGAGCTGCGAGACTCCGGTCTGACATGGGAGGAGGCCAAGACCTGCGCCAGGGAAAGAGTGAGATGGAGGAGAGCTGTTGAGGCCCTATGCTTCTCTAGGAGCCAAAAGGACTAAACTAACTAACTAACTAACTAACTAACGGGCCGACTATACCAGCTGAGCGTCAGTGCAATGGGAAGGAGACGAAGCGGATTCCTCGGCTGGGTTGCTTAATTCTGATCACCGCTGTACTGCCATTGTAATCATTTTCAGAACTTGGCCTCGCTACATGTCACACAAACAGACCACAACAATGACTGCCGTACCGCATAACACTCGGAAAACCATACGATAAGCACGAAAGCGTTTTTCAAGAGACTAAAATCCTTAGCTTTTAGAATCAACGTGTCACATACAATGCGAGGCGTTAACTGTGACACATGCAAAGATTTTGTAGCTGTGAGTCCCGGGCTCTGAGATCAGATATGGTGTCCAGGCGAAAAATGCCAGTTTCACAGGCTAACGCTGCTTCAGTATTAGCTCGGCACGTCACACGGGGATCAGTCAAGTTGGCTCGGAGTGTTGCCGGTGCTAGTAAGATTCAAACGTTTTAACACATTTCGTACCGCGCACGAGTATTCCAAGTTTTTGACTCTTTTTCGGTTTTGGCCCTGTATGCGAGAACTGCAGCAGTTCTTACTGCAGCAAACATGACTGAGTATAATCAAAGTGCAACACTCCCACTAAGCCAAATTTAAATCCACGCAGACATAAATTAATTAAGATTTTTTTTTTTTTGGGGTGAGGCCACCGTGCACAGCCACAAACTTACTTGGTTGGAATTGAGTTAACGACGATTGCTGGTAGGTAAAGCCGCTGCGAGTCTGAAATATGAGTATGCAGCAGCAGCATTTTCAAATGTGCCGGAGTAGCACTGGAAACACTCCTTGACTTTGGGTTGGTCTGATTGAACGAAAGGGATCGTTCCTCAACGAGAAAACGACACCCAGTAACATAATAATAATATGGGTATTTATGGGACGCCCTCACTCCCGCAGGAGCTCAGGGCGCCTTAATCAACACGTACTCGTTCACCCAGAAACACACGCAACATGCCTCAACACATACATTTAACTAAAAACACACAATGTGCAGGATCATACACGGCCTCCAATGCACACACACACGCACACACACACACACACACACACACACACACACACACACACACACACACGACCAGCAAGATGATGATGCGGCAACGGCTATTGGTTGAGGGCAGTGAAGAGGTGGGTTTTCGGATTTTGCTTGAAGGATGGTTTTGTGTCTGCATATCTGATTGATGCTAGGAGATCATTCCAACAAATCGGACCCTGGTATGAAAAACTACGCTGACCAAAGGTCTTTATGTAATGACAGGAAGTGTGCGTGCTCATTTTGTTTGTTGTTGTTGTTGTTGTTTTTCATATGACTGCCTTTCCGCAATCGTCGTCCAAACGTTTGAATCCAAGTAGCGGCAGGAAAACATCCGCCATATTGACTAATCACCGTGGTAAAGAGAGAAGGGGGCCTATCTGGGGTTGCCGTACAAACTGATTGAAAACCTGGGGTTGACGGGTTTATGTTACAAGACGGTTGTCACATCAGGATCTCTGTTTTTATCTCTCTGTGAGAAGTAATATGATGCTGGCGTGTGGTTCTCATGTTCTGCAGCTGTCCGACTTAAATGCTGTAGCTGCCGCCAATTTGTTTGTTGTTTATTTATTTTGTTTGTTTGTTTGTGTGTTTTGAGTGGCAATGTGCGCACCCCAACATCATCTGTGGCTAACAATAAATAGAGATAATGAATAAAAAAAATAAATAAATAGATAGATAATGGCACAAGGTATCAAAAGAAAATAATAAGGTGAAGCATATTAATAATAATAATAATAATAATAATAATAATAATAATAATAATAATAGCTCTTATATAGCGCTAGTAGTCTGCTCAAAGAGCACTCAGTGCGCTACACACACACATTCTCACGCATACATGAAACACTAATTACGTGTGCAGAAGGGGGGGGGGGAGTAGATGATACTACAGATCATATGCTGTCTTGAATAGATAAGTCTTTAGTTTTGATTTAAACTGTGGGAGGGTCTGGGTGTTCCTAAGGGAGGGAGGCAGAGAATTCCATACCTGGGGGGCACAGAAACTGAAAGAGCGCTCACCGAAGGTTTTGAGATTGAACTTGGGAACCTTCAGGAGCTTTTCCGATGAGGAGCGGAGAGTACGAGAAGGTTCATACGTGGTAAGTTTGTCGGAAAGATACTGAGGAAGGGACTGCTCAAAATGACGGAAGGACAGTGTTGCAATTTTGTACTTGATGCGGTACACAACGGGCAGCCAGTGCAATTCCCTTAACAGGGGTGTGACATGGTCGCGCTTGCGCTTCCGAAGGATAAGCCGCGCTGCACTGTTCTGAACGCGTTGGAGCCGATTGATCTGGTCAGCGGGTAAACCAGCGAGAGCCGAGTTACAGAAGTCAAGCCGTGATGTAATGAAGGCATTGACTAGCATGGCGGTGGAATCAGCTGTTAGAAGTGGCCTGATAGAGGCAATCTGCCTGAGAGCAAAGAAGGCCGCGCGGCACACTGAACCAATATGATCATCCATGGACAGTGTTTGGTCAATTCTGACGCCTAGATACTTGACAGAGCAGTTGAGAGTAACGGATGAACCAGCGATCGACGTGGAGCCGACTCGAACCTGCGAAACTCGGGACGGAGTATATTGAGTGAACAGCTAGACTCTTTGCCTAAACCAGACGGTACATTTGTATTTATCTTCTTTTTTTTTTCAAGAAATAAGATATGTTTAAACCAACAGCTAGACTCGTCTGATGCTAGCAGACATTTTTTTTAAGTGCTAGCGATAACGCAGTTTCCTGTTCTCCCCCTTCCCCAAACATCCCCCCCTCCCCCCCAAACCATCCTATCCCACTGCCGGCCTCTCCTCAGAAACACAGAATCTAAAGGCACTCCACCAGCACCCACACACACACACACACACACACACACACACACACACACACACACACACACACATACGTATCAAAAACGTTTTCAGCAGGTGATTGAATTATTCAGGGTTTGTCAGAGGGTCGACAGAAGCGGGCTAAACGTTCCTTTTGAAAGTCTCCAGACGGCCTAAAAAAATGCCAAGAAGATGGCACACGGCCAGGACACATGGGCAAAACATGGCGAGCGCCTGAGATGGGGGTCTGACTCTAATTGACTCTGTTATGCAGGAGAACTACTTTCGTCTTTCCACTTTCCTGTATACTTTCTTTCTTTCAATCTTTTTTTTTTTTTTCGTGTGGTTTAGCCTCTTGGTTTTTTTTTTTCTTTTCTTGACTGGGGTGTATCACTGACAGAAGCCTTTTTTCTCCTCTCGAAGCCCAATTATTTTGTAAGTGGCATGCAACAGAGTGGGGCAAGATGTGTAGTGCTTATATATATGGTGAGTGTTCACTGAGGCGAGTTTTGGAGGAGTGAGTCTCTCTCTCTGTCTCTCTCTCTCTGTCTCTCTCTCTCTCTGTCTCTCAGAGGTAGCAGTGACGGAAACTTCGAGTCAGAGTCAGACTTTTCACTACGCCCAGACACTGAGCGAGCTATTCGCTTTGCTGTGGAACATATTCTTAAATCATTCATGTCTTATTGAGTTTCTCTCTCACACACACACACACACACACACACACACACACACACACACACACACACACACTGTATGCTAGTCAAAACTGGAAAAAGTGGACGATGAATGGTGGACAGGTGTTGCTTTTATAAATTTGTGTCTTGTTATTGCTCTGTGACTCTAGCGATCCCGTATATTCGGTACGCATATTCGGTCACGTTTGTGGACTTAGTGAAAATCCGAATCTGGTGTCATTGATTGTGTGTCTAACTGGAAGCAGTAAACCTGCGTGTGTCACTGCCTGTGACTTACTGTGTTTAGGACAGAGAACCGTGCGAATTACGCCACGCATATCTCAAGACATTCTGACTCCTGTGGATAGTAGTGCTCTAATCGGAAGAACTATCTGACGCTTAGACACAGACTAACGCTCTTGTCTAAGAGTCCTGTGTACGACACCAGTCCGTGGGTTGGATCACACATTATCATCATTTTGCCTGTTTTTGTTGATATCGAACTTTTGGTCATTTTGAACAGCTTCCTTCTTTCATTTTGCCTGTTTGTGTAGTTGTCGATTTTTTTGTCATTTTGAAGAGCCTCCTTCTTTCATTTTGATTTTCGCTTGTTTTGCTTGTCTTGCTGGTAGCCATATTTAGCTTGATTATTGGTATTCACTCGCATATATTTCATATTATACTATGCCACAGACACAAATCCAAAACTTACAGATAGGACATCTTAATGTTTATCACCTTTGCAACAAAGTCCCTGATGTCTCCGTGCTCCTTAATCAACCTACAACTTTCCACATTTTTGGCTTCACAGAAACCCGACTTTCTGACAATATCAGTGATGAAATCATCAGTATCCAAAATTACACTATCCTACGACGAGACGCTTCTGTCCCTGGCCATACCGGATTAGCCGTATACATACATGACTCAATTAAACACTGTGTCACCAGGCGAACAGATCTCGAGTCACACAAAGTAGAAAGTTTATGGTTGGAAGTCAAAACCAACAACTCATCCCCTTCTCTCATCGGTTATATTTATCGTAACCCGGCCGCTACGTTTCCTTGGTATGACGACTTTACGTCACTGCTGGATCAGGCACATAAACGCAAAGGTGATATTCATATCCTAGGCGACTTTAATATCGATTTGCTAAAGCCCGGGCATGCTGCCTGGAAATCCACTTTAACGTTTTTAGGATTGAGGCAACTCGTACAGTCACCGACACGTGTTTCATCATCTTCCTCATCCCTTATTGACCACATCTACACCACTAACACTGACGTTGTGAAAAATGTTCATGTGCCTATTGTTGCCATAAGTGATCACTATCCTGTTTGTTGTTCATTGTCTGTCAAATGTGATAAGCCACCACCAAAACAGCACACATCCATCTTGTACCGATGCTTTAAACGTTTTAATGAAGTGTCATTTCTCCATGATTTGTCAACGGTGCCATTTGATGATGTGTACAAACACAATGATCCTGATGAAGCACTAGCATTATGGTACAGGCTGTTCCTTGGTGTCCTTGACACACACGCCCCACAACGTACTAAGCGGGTAAAACATCCCCGAATGCCACCATGGCTTACAGAGGACATTAAACAGGCTATGGAGGTCCGAGATAATTTGAAACGAGAAAAAAAATTCCAAGAATTCAAGAAACAAAGAAATTACGTAAAATCACTTGTTAGAAAGGCCCAGAGATTGGAAGCCGAAAAGGTAATTGCTGACGGCAAAGACTCTCGCACAATATGGCAGGCTATTAACATGATTACAAAAGGTAAAAAATCTCAGTCTCCCACGATCCCCCATACTCTCACAGCCAATTATTTTAACAGTCATTTCCTAAATATAGCAGATACTTTAGCCCAGGAAAATGATAGCGACCCCGAAAATTATGTCTGTTCAGAACAACTGAAACTACATTGCAACACGTCTACATGTAAACCATTTACCATACCATTAATGACTGTGCTAGATGTTGGTAAGTCAATATCGAACATGGCAAACAAGAAATCGTGTGGTTTGGATGGCATCAGTAGCAAAATACTAAAAACGTCCCTGCCATATATAATTGAGTCATTGACATTTATCTACAATCTCTCTATTCAAAATAATGTATTTCCAGCGGCCCTTAAAAACGCTAAAGTTGTCCCGATACCAAAAAACAAAAATCTAAGCGATGTAAATGAATATCGTCCAATATCTATACTATCAGTTCTCTCAAAACCCCTAGAAAGACACATTCACACACATCTGCTCACATTCCTCGAAGAAAATAAACTTCTGTGTGCATTTCAGTCAGGTTTCCGTCCAGGCCATTCGTGCCAGACTGCTCTCACTCACATCATAGATAAGTGGCTTAGTGGTATAAATGAGTCAAAGCTATCTGGAGCAATATTTCTTGACCTCAAGAAAGCTTTTGATTTGGTGAATCACAGCATTCTGTTGAAAAAACTGCAGTTATACAACATTGGGTCCGGCGCATTATCATTCTTCTCATCCTTCCTCTTACACAGGAAACAGAGAGTCTTTTTAAATGGCACATTCTCATCCGAAGGGATTGTTAAGTATGGAGTACCTCAGGGCTCCATCTTGGGGCCTCTTTTATTTTGTCTTTATATCAATGACCTTCCTTTTTGTTTATCTAGTCCCAACGTGTCCTGCGAGTTATTTGCAGATGACACAACACTACACACATCCGACACAAAAGAGGCAACAATAAACAAAACACTCCAGCAGAGCCTCGATGAAGTATCTGAATGGTGTACCCAAAATCATATGATAATCAGCGTCCCCAAAACAAAGAGCATGCTAATAACTACCCGCCAAAAACACCAGCGGAAGCCTCTACCTCTCAAACTATCTCTCGGCTCAGAGCCCATACACCAAGTGTCAACGCATCGCCTTTTGGGCGTTACAGTGGACGACCAATTGAAGTGGGAGCCGCACCTAGAAAAACTTAGTAAAACCCTGTCTAAAAATCTTTTTCTCTTAAGTAAACTTAACCGCATAGTTAGCCACGACAGTTGCAAAGTTTTCTTTCACGCACATATAAAAAGTCATATAGATTACGCCTCCAACCTCTGGGACAAATGTGGTGATATTCACTTGAAAAAGATCAATTCTCTCTATAAACGTGGTATAAAGCTTTTACATCCTGGGCCCTTACCCACAGAAGAAAAACTTAGAGCGCTCGAACTTCTCCCCCTTACCAAGCATCTTGAGTTCAACCGGTGTGTTTTCATGCACAAGATAGTCCACTGTAAGGCTCCTCCATATCTTACCACGTTCTTTCAACCAAGTCAGCGACACAACGCAAGAAATGGCCTGTTCCAATTACCATTACCTAGATTGGACATTTTTAAAACAAGCCTCTCATTCTCTGGGTCACTTTCATGGAACCAGTTGCCAGCATACTTAAAATGTACCCCGAAGCTTCATTCATTTAAAACTCAACTTCTCAGATACTTACGTAAGTCATAGGTCCACGAACAATATCTGAACCATGCTAAATTACTCGTTATCAGATGGCACTATTACATGTTACCTTTTTACAAGTTATGTTGTATACTACAATTTCAAACACCATGCTATCTACTTCTTCACCTATTTTCCGATGTGTTTCCTTTGAATTTCTTGCGCTTCTTTGTATCTTTGCATGTTTTTTTTTTTTTTTTTTTTTCTACTTTCTTATTAGATTACTCCCTTTGTGCCTGGTATACTTTTTTGTAATGTTAGCCTTTATTTTTTTAGTGTTCGTAGATTAGCAGGACAGCTTGTAAGATAGGCAGACCATGCCTACAAGTCTTTATCCTGAAATAAACGTTTCAGTCAGTCAGTCAGTCAGTCTCTCTCTCTCTCTCTCTTGTTTCCTGCAATACTGATGTACGTGTGCATTATGTCACTGTAAAGTTTATATGTAAATCTTGCCGTTTGCATGTATATCCTATACCATCCAACCCAAAGGCCTACCAAATAAAATAATTCAATTCAATTCAATTCTCTCTCTCTCTCTCTCTCTCTCTCTCTCTCTCTCTCTGTACTTCGACTTACACACATTATAGTTTTTTCCAATTGAATGACATTGCTTATCAGTTAAATCATATTAAACCATGTTCATAAACACTACCGCTATCGAAGACTGATGTTAGAACATTCATTTCTGTAGCGTCCCCGGCTCCCCCTGTCCGTTTCCAACACAACCACACATACATACACCCCCACGATACCCACACATACCCCTCACCCCCCCCCCCCCCGCCCGCCCCTTCCCCTCCTGTCCAGGTCGACTGTCAGTCAGGTTCATCACCTTGTCGCACGTACATCATTCAGACGTTGATGGTGATCAAACTAGACACGCGAACCAAACCACAGCTTGTGCTGTCACGCTCCTGCTTCTCGCTGTATATCAAATTGTCCAGCGAGGTGACAGCTTCATTCGCGCCGGTCACAGCTGCACGCGAGGCATCCCTTTTAGGAATGGTGACAAGTGGGGATAAAGAAGGGAACTCAGTCGTCATATTGTCAAAGGGTGTGATGTGATTATTTCGCGCCTTGTCGTGTCTTGAGGGGGGCTTCGCGCTTATTGGGGACATGAACCATTTGGGTTCTTGACAGAATGAGAAATCTGCTGACTGATCGTGCAATGAATGGTAACGTCTTTACTGGTCGCACTTCTTGTCACTGCTGGTACATGAGGTCGCTGGGTGGAGTAGTCAGTGACCTCTCCTGCCATCGGTGCGAGAGGTTGTGGGTTCGAGTCCCGCTTGGAGCCATAGGATTTATCACCTCTAGTATGTGGAACCGTCCATTCCGAAAGGTTATCGGGGCTTCTCTCCAGGCACTCGGGCTTCCTGCCTCCTTCTGCATAGGAAATGTTTAGTCCACGTTCAAAATTAAACATGAGTAAAATTGTAAACTCCGAAAGGCAGCTTTGTGCCGGGTCACTGTAGACCACTGGTGTCCAAGTGTGTGAGTAGATGTGTGTGATTCATGTGAGCGTGCGTGGGGGTGTTCAGCGCGGGAGTTCAAAAACAGTCTCAGACTGAGAATGGACCTTTAATGATAATAATAATAATAACGAATAGTACTTACATAGCGCAAATTCTCACAAAGTGACTCCGTGCCCGTACTCGCACACACACACACACACACACACACACACACACACACACACACACACACACACACACACACACACAAGCAAGCGTCACAAGTAAGAATATCTTATTCTCTTCTCCTCTTCTGACATCCCTTTTCCGGCCGGAAGTCCCCGACGCCTCAGGGACTTCAAATACTTGAAAGTCACTTTCAGTCACTTTGAAGCGTGTACATGAGTAGCAATGTTGCGCAGTCACTTGCACATGTCACAGTATCTCCTCTTCATCTGCTGTCACGGCCGATGTCCGAAACTGACAAGTGATTGATGCTCTGTCCGTGTTACTCGGGAGAATGTCACAGTGACAAAGGCCCTTACCTTGTTCGTGTCTCGACCCACAGCCAAGTTCGAGTCACGGCCTGGAGGCATGTGAGGGCAGTGCAGAGGAAATGGGGGAATTACACTGGTAATGGACAGCTCTGAGACCGACACTGACCTCACCCCTTCCCCACAGGCTTTCTCTCCTGCTGCCCCCCCCCCTCCCATCCCCCTCCCCACCACGCCCACCCAACTCCTCCCCCCCCCCCACCCCCGCAACCCAGTCACCTCCACCTATTATCAATGCTTTTTTCTTTCTTTAAAAGTATGGGTGATTTTGCACCCACGATGTACTGCGGCGCGTAGGGAGTCCGCCTTTAAAAGCATGGATGGTTTTGCACCCACGATGGGGGAGCCGGGGTGGCTGAATGGTAGAGCGTTGGACTTCTAATGCTCGGGTCGTGTTCATATCCCGGCTGGGGCCAAATATTTGTGCTGGCATTTTCATCGTTGCCCCGTCTTTGATATCACCCGTATGTGGTGGAAAAGGACACCCACCCGCACCCACCCACCCACCCGCACCCACGATGTATGGCGCGCAAGCACAGTCAACTCTGTCACAGTTGCAGAGTTTTCAGCGTCCCTGAAACCCCAATAAAAGTCAAGGGCAGCCTGATTTCACAGCTCAGTTTGCGTTTTGACACTGAGCGAGAAAGATCGTGTAGCACTCAATATCCGCTAGACACTGTAGCGATGTGTCTCGCTCACTGACCAAAAGCCAAATAATGGTACGGCAAACTCGTGCACTGGTTTTATAAGGGTCCCCGAAGCGCTGAAAACTCTGCAACTGTGACAGAGTTGCGTGGAATATGCACAGTCGTAGGATTCGCTTTTTTTTTTAAACGCGGTGTTTGCGGCTTTTTGCTGAGATTGCAGACCTTTAAGGACTAAACTTTCGTATCCATCGTGTAACTGGAGCTGACACCGTTACTACGAGAACAGTAGTGGGGTTTCATGCACCCCCCCCCCTCCCCCGCACCCCCCACCACCTCTCCCCAAACCAGCCGCTCATATCTCAGTGATCTTTGGACTAACACTATCATTAAAACGGGAACTGGGACAATGCTCACCTGTGGTACCGGTGTTTTATGTATGTACTGTCGAGAAGGTTGCGAAGATTGGCTTCCTGGGACATCGCTGCTAGGTTCTCATTTTTTCATCCGAAAGAAAGAAAAAGAAAAAGAAAAAAAAAAAGGCTGACCTCTTTGCACTTTTGGACAAAACCGAACAGTCACCGCACTCCTTCCCCTGTTCCCGCCTCTTCTTCCCTTCACAGAGAGAGAGAGAGAGAGAGAGACACACACACACACACACACACACACACCATGGTCACACACACACACATACACACACACACACACACACACACACACACACACACACACACACTGGCGCTCCGCAGTGCCCAGTTAAGAGCCGGCTTGAAGATCTGCTGAAGTAGACATACGCTGTGTTAACCACTCTGACACCACTCGTGAGTAAGCTTACGGGGGTTAAGTGGACAGACGATTGGAGTGACGTTTAGCGAAGTCTGTGAACGTGGTTGTCGTGTGGTCATACTGTAGATAGGTGAGCGTTACCCGGCTACTGAAACACGCTGTGAAGGATGGGATCTTGAGATTTTGTTCAGTCTGCACAATCGCTATCCGTATGGAGGGGCAACAGTCAGTGCGGCCCGGTGTTCAGATGCGAGCTATATTACAATTAATATGATCACGGGGGTCAGCCAAGATGGCGATTTGTTTTCTTTTTTTTTAAATGTTTATTGCGTGACACATTTCAAACAAATTATTGAGCATTACAAGCTATACGCTTATGCTACGCTCCGCTCGACACATTCATTTATAGCAATGGCAGTTGGCGATAGTTCCAATGCCGGTTAAGAACAAATTTCAAAGAGAGAGGGGGGGGGGGGAGAGGGTGGGAATGGGGTGTCCCTCAGGTCTATGTTCCCCCAGGTCTATGTCCCCCCAGGTCTATCCCCCCCCCCCCCCAGGTCTCTGTTCCTGGCTCTGTTTCCTTCTATGTGTCATTACATACTTAGGGTTAGCCCGGGTAGGGTTAGGCAGGGCTAGGGTTGCCGTAGGAACATAGACCTCTGGGAACATGCAGTGGACCTAGAGTAACATAGACGGAACTGATGAACATACGACCACCAACTTCATCACCACTAACAACCTCGTCATCTGAGGCAGAATCCAGGCAACGCTGAACGAGGAGACGAAGACAAAGAATCAGGAAAAAAATCTTTGCATGAAGAACAGAAAACAAATAATCACACACACACACACACACACACACACACACACACACACACACACACACGCACACAACTGATAGTACGCAGATAGAAGACCTGCGTTCGTGAATATCCCATTTGTCATCTTTATCGATTTCATTATTATCAGGACCCTCCACTGACAAGAGGACAGCCGTTGTGAGGGATTTGTCAAGCTTTCCCAAACTAGTGAGGAAAACCAAACAGGTTCTCTGCGACGACATACTTAGTCTCAAACGACCTATTGTTGACCAAATGTCAAAATGTTTGACCGCAGTATCCGGTGCTGTAGATGTCTGTGCTTTCTTCGTGGGAGTACGGAAGTGTGAGCTATCGCGAGAAAGAGTCTTTCTGTGTAGGGCTAGTGGTGCATTAGTGTAACATACCGGAAGGGAGGTAGGCTCAAGTAGGTAGTACGGTCAGTCCTTTTCCCGCCTCGTAGGTAATCAGTCTCAGACATAAAGCTGGGTGTACTGAATATCACACCACATTCAGTATGATTGATCGTACGTTCACGAAAGACTGACCTGAAGCATGGAAGTCAGTAATGCAGTTGTGGCCTGAATCAGTACCGGCCAAGTCTTTCGCAACATTTTCTGAGACATCTGAGTGGAGTCGTGATACGGATGTATCAAGGATAAAAAATATAAAAAAATGAATAAGTAAAAAAGTAAATTCATAGATACATACAGTAAAATTAATTTAAATATAAATAAATTAAATTCATAGGTGAATGAAGTAAATACATAAATCAAGTAAAATACATAAATAAACTAAATGCATAAATAAATAAGTAGTATGGGCTCAGACTTTGAAATGCGATACAGTCGGCGTTAAAAAGGATTAAGAAGGTCAACTCATCCAAAAAACAAAAAAAATTACATGTCAACCCATCAAAAACAAATACCACATCGAAGCACGTGGCACACCTCACATTTAGCACGTGTCAGTTAACTCTTGCACGAAGAAGGAAATAAAAGTTTGTTTTTTTCAATCGTTGTGTGCTCTGAAAAGCTAAGCTGGTTCAGTTCCCCCCCCTCCCCCCCCCCCCCCTCCTCGCAACAAACGCACAATGAGTTCCTTGAACGTCAGACACGTGCTTGTCTCAGAAATGTCAGGGAGGAGAAAGCAGCCTCTCCGATTTAGCCGTCAGCACTGCTGGGAATTTGAAAATTGCAAATAAATTCGACATTCCCAAACGAATTCGAATGCGGTTTGTTGACTCACGTCGTTCCGCGAGTCTGGTGGGATTGTTGGGTTCCTGCAAACAGGGGAGAGAAGCACTGTGGCGCTGCTTGTTTCGTTGCGAGCCGACGTGGTGTGTGTGTGTGGCGGTTTTGTCTCAGTTTCTAAAACCAACAGGTGAATTTTGAAGCAAACA